>PVJH01001212.1:0-225440 GCA_004026705.1 Nesogale talazaci
AGAGAGAGAGAGAGAGAGAGAGAGAGAGAGAGAGAGAGAGAGAGAGAGAGCGCTGATTTATCTTTGGCCCTTCAGCTTCGACTGAAATTGGATCATTCATCTGGCACATCATCTCCTGTTGCATCAGCTGCCAGTCCTAGGAGCCACCAGCAGGCTACCAATGGTGGGTTCATTTGGCAGACTTTGAACCTCTGTATTCAACAACCTTTGCCCCCTTCAGCCTCCCCTCCCTCACATATACACTGTCTCTGCTTCATTATCCTGATTTCTGTTCATCAGCTTCCATGAGTTAGGGTAAACCTGACCTGAACCAGACTGGACTATTTCTACAACTCTGTAAGCCATTTCTTGATATAATCCCCTTTCTATAGATAAACACATATAATCATCATTGATTTTGCTTCTCGAGAGAACCTGATCGAACACAGAGGCAAACCCAGAGACAATGATTTGGGGAAAATTGAGATAGAAGCTTTAGTGTTTCAGTGGTAGAATTCTCACCATCCAGGTGGAAAACCTGAGTTCAATTCCTACCCAATGCACCGCAAGCAAAACCACCACCTCTCTATTAATGGTGGCTTGCATGTTGCTATGATATAGAACAGGTTTCCATGTAGCTTATAGAATAAGACATACTAGAAAGGAATGCTTGGTGGTTTACTTTAGAAAATAATTCAGTCAAAACCCTATGGGTCTTGACATTTCCATCTGCAACTGATCATAGGAGATAGCAAAGACCAGGCAACATTTTGTTCCTTTGAGCATTGCTTCATCTTAAGTCAGAAAGTTGACCCCAGCTATCAGCAACAAATTCATGTAAATCTAAGAACAACTTGTAGGGAAGTGGGGAAGTGAGACACTGAAAGGAAAGGCTCCAGTAAGGGTTCATTAATGAGCAGGTTGCACCAGGGACCTCTGTGAGGGGTGTGGAGCACACTTCAAAATTATTCCCCCTGAGGCATCTGGGGTCTTCATTACTCAACTCCCATCCACCATTGTAATGATAGCTGTTATCAGGTGCATTGCTTTCCAAAAATGTTTGACTTGCCCCACTAAGGCAGAGAGAACATCCTCAAGTGAGAAAAGCATGTACTAGAAAGGTAAATGCCAAAGAGATAAGAGTAGGACAGTAACAGCATGTACTATAACTGTGACAACCCTTCTGCCCCATATATAACACTTGATATGTAACATTTTTCTTTGCTGTGCATCATTGCAATTGATTAAAAACAACTATATCATGTAGGCAGTAAAGCACAATGTGGTGGTTAGATTTTATGTCAACTTGAACCTATGTGAAAGTGTATAGGTGGATGGAGTCCATCCTTAGGGATATGGCCTTTCTATAAAACACATACTAGAGACTTTTCTTCCTGTCTGCTCCCTTTCCTTCCTCCTTGCTGGGATTCTGTGTCTCCTTCCAGGGGCAGCCCCAGGTGGACTGCTGACCCTGCGAGCCAACCTGGGAGCTGTTGGTAGCCTGCCATGTTCTCACTGACCTTGGATTCCCAATGACCTTGCACTCACTTGCGTGGGTAGCATCATATGCATGGACTTGAGTTAGATTAGGCTGGGACTCCTTCTGGATATCAAGTTATTTGTTATACATGAATGTCACTAGTTTTATTTCTCGAGATAACCTAGACTAACACAATGGTGATATATGGGAACTCTGTAGCCAGACTGCCCCAGAGCATCTGCTCATCTTCTTCCTAGTACAATGATGTTGAACCAACACTTTTACCTTTCCAAACCTGTTTCCATATCTCTCAAATTAGAGTCATGCCTACTTCTTCTTCTTAGGGTTAGCATGAGGTCTAAATAAAGGAAATGCATCTAAAATGCAAAGCAGAATGTCTGAAATATAAGAAGATTCAACCCATGTGTTTCCCTTTCCCCAACATTCCCATATACCTATCTCATATGCTCTACAGCATATATCTCACCTAAGTGTGTGGCACCAAGACAGCACTCAGCAAATGTTTCTAATCTGAAAGGCATAAAGGGGAGTGCACCCTGGGGAAAAGGTCCAGATTGTTTATGAAGAAGTGGGAGGATATGCCCTTGAAAACAATGCAAGATCTCGAAAAAAATATGCTGAGGGGGGAGGTACTGCAAAAGTTCACATGCAGGAAATGGAAGCAAGGAAGGTTTCTCTTGTGGAAGCTGTTGTACTGTGTGCTGCTGAGTTGACTCTGATGCATGGAATCCCTATGAGACACCGTAGAACTGCTATCATGGGTTTCTAAGGCTGTAAACTTTATGGGAGCAGATGGCCAAGTCTTTCCCCCCTAAAGAGCAACTAGTGAGTTTGAACTGCTGACCTTTTGGTTAGCGGCAAACTTCTTAACCACTGCACCACCAGACTTCCTTTTTGGAGAGGAAGGAGGAATGTTTTAGATTAGATTTTGAATGATGGGGGTAACTATTGATGTATGAGACAAGAGAAGAGAGGATCCCAGGTGAGAAGGTACAATGAGCAAAAATTTGGTAGTGGGGCATAATAGACTTCCCGGGTAAAACATACTGAGCAAAGTGATTTCTTTATGTGTGTTGCTCATAGAGCCTCACAACAACCTTTTAAGGTAGGTGCTATCAGTCACTCAGTCTTCAATTAGGAAATTGAGGCACAGATAAATTTAGGAACTTGCCTCAGGCTTCACAGGCAGAAAATGATGGAGGCTAGAGTGAAGCGCAGATTTGTCTGACTCCAAAGTCCAGTCTATAATTGGTAGCTGCTATAATAAAATTACTAATGATAAGAACTATTATTATTATTGTGGGATGGTCAGCTCCCACTGTGAATTCAATTCAACAAAGATTGAGCACCTACCGTTATTAATGTGTTATTATCTTCATGGGGAGCAGTTGTGGCCTGAATCTTTGCAAAGTCTCCTTTGTGGCTGAGCATCCTGGGAATTTCCCTTTGATTCTCCCTAATTATTTCTCAAAGCTCTGGGTTTGGTGCATACGATCATGACTTCAATTTTCGATTCCCTATCAGCACATGACACAAGTTGTCATTGTTTAATTGTAAGCTGCACTTGTGATGAATGTTGGATAATCTGAACAAAAGCACAGGAAAAATAATTAGAGGGAACCAAAGAGAAGAGGCTCGCAGCCTTTAACAAGGGGCTGCAAAGGTTTCTAGGACTCCATCCCTGAAGTTCTAACAGTGTATTTTGATCATTGTCTAAATGCAAATGAATGACTCCATCAAATCATAGGCAGCTTGTCACAGTGCAGGTTATTTAGCTAGTTAATTAAAAGTCTGAGAGAGCAGGTGCTGCTCTGCAGTGGGCTCTAAAGATAACTAAACCTGTGTTCTGACCAGGCAAGTTAATTTAAAATAAGTGACCTCAATTGGGTAATGGCTACAAGTTCAAATTCAAGACTCACTATAATTAGTCCCAGATGGATCTTAATTGTTCTTTCAGTAAACTGAAGGGAGAAGAGGGGGAAAGAGAAATGCCCAAACCCATAGTAAAGGTTATGAGCCTCACATTTCAAAAGCTTATTGGGGCAGAGCATACTTAATGTCTAATGACAGTTCCATTGTTGCCATTCCCATTTGCACCGTTTTAGATGTGGCCAGTGAACTGGTCTCATTCTTTTGTAAGTAAGGTCTAGATTTCATTATTATTAACCATGAGGTTCATATTTTCACCCTTTTATGTCTGAGGAATCTATATCAGAGGATCAAAGGAGATAATTTTCAAGGAAATTTTGAACATATGTGGAAATATATACAAGGCAGTATGTACTTATTTTTATTATTCATTTTGTTGGGTGGCTCTTACAGATATTAAAACAATCCATAATTTAACTGTATCAAGTACACTTGTACATACGTTGCCATCATCGTATGTTTTCTGCCAAAATGTTTTCTTTCTATTTGAGCCCTTGGTATTAGATCTTCTTCCCCCCTCCCCTTTCCACCCTTCTACTGTCCTGAATTTTTTAACAATTATATATTATTATTGCTATTTTATGTCTTACTCCATCCGCTGTTTCTCTCCACCCACATTTCTATTATTCATTCCCCTCTGTGTGTGTGTGAGTGTGTGTTATATCTAACCTTGTGGTCAGACACCTCATGATCACACAGGCTGGTGTGCTAATCTCATGTAGGGATTTGTGTTTCTCAGCTAGATGGCCTCTTGTTTATCTTTAAAGCTTTAAGACTCCAGACACTATATCATTTTATATCTGGACACAATCTGCTTTCTTTACCACATTTGCTTATGTACCCATTTTATCTTCAGCGATCATGTCAGGATATGAGTATCAAAGAGTTCCATGTTCCCACCACGCCCTGAGGATGATATTCTTGGTCAGAGTTGCCAATGTACAGAGAAGGCCATCGGACCAGCCCCACCACGAGAAATGATGTCCATCATTGACCCATAGTGCTCTGGTGGTCAACACTGGAGACACAGAGTGAGAATTGTGCCTGATCTGATCCTACCACACCTGGGCAAAACACTAAGGGCATGCAACAGAGCAGAAAGAGGAGTGAAAAAAGTAAAATCTTGGGGAATACCAAAAATAGACATTGGAGCCAGTGCATGGCACCCTATCAGACTAGACCAGAAAACATTCCTAAAGATGAACAAACAAACCTGTAACTATTTATAGGCTCTTGTTTTTTGGGTCCTTGTTTTGTTGTTGCTGTTTTCTTTTGTTGTTTTGTTTTGATTTGTCTTGTTTTGTTATTGTCTCTGCATGTCTATCTAGATAAGATAGGTGGGATTAAAAATTTAGAGGAGAAAACAAGAGGACTGAAGTTTCCAGGTGAACATGGGAAATGAGGAGGTGTGGGAAAGTAAGGGGAGTGTCAACAAATCCAGGGACAATGCAACAATAAGTGATCTAAAATCAATGGCAAGGAGGGTGTAGAATGGCTGATGGGGCTTGATCAAAGGCAATGTAACTGAGAGGAATTACTGAAAGCTGAATTAAGGCTGAACATGTTGGTGGGACAAGAGGAAAGTAAAAGGAAATAGAGGAAAGAACGAGGCAGCAAAGGGTATCTATAGAGGTCTAAATACAGACGTGTGCATATGTAAATGTGTTTATATATAAGGATAGGGAAATAGATCTATGTACATATCTTTATATGTTAAGTATTAAGATAGCAGATGGACATTGGGCCTCTACTGTAGTCCCTCAATGCAAGAATTTTTTTTTGGCACCACTGCTTTCCAGTGGTGGGAGTAGGAGGCACAGCCCCACTGCTGGAATTGAACCTCTGTCCCAGTGGGCTGCAGTCCCGCGCACAACCACTGTGACACCGGGGCTCCGCCCGCAAGAATATTTTTTTCTAATAATCCAGCATTCTGTGTTGTTCACCTTCCTAACATGATTGCTGAAGACAAAGCAGGTGCATAAGAAAATGGGGTATAAAAGCTCATGGTGTCTGGCTATCAAAAGATATAGCATCTGGGTTCTTAAAGGCTTGAAGATAAACAAATGGCTTTATAGTTGGGAAGCAAAAAAGCCCACAAGGAAAAAAAATCACACCAGCCTGTGTGATCAAGAGGTGTTGATGGCATCAGCTATCAGGCATCTAAGACTAAAAACAAAAAATCATATCAATGCAAATGAAGGTGAAGGTTGAGTGGAGACTGGAGTCCATAGTAGACAATTGAAATTCCCCTTACAGAAGGATCACAAGGAAGAGATGAGCCAGTCAGGGTGCAGTGTAGCACTGAGGAAGCATACAACTTTCTTCAAGTTCTTTAATGCTCCCCCCCCCAACTATCATGACCCCAATGCTACCTTACTAATATGGTTAGGCCAGAGCATATACACTGGCACAGATAATAGCTTAAAACACAGGAATCCAGGATGATAACTCCCTCAGGACCAATAATGAGGGTAGGGGAAGAAAAAAGGAACTGATTTCAATGATCTACATATAACCCCCATCTCAGGGGGATGTATAACAAAAAAGTGGGTGAAGGGAGAGCGTGGTTGGTGTAAGACATGACAATATAATAATTTATAATTTACGAAGGGTTCATGAGGTAGGAAAGGTGGGGAAGGGGGAAAATGAGCTGATAACAAGGGCTCAAGTAGAAAGGAAATGTTCTGAAAGTGATGATGGCAACATATGTACAAATGTGCTTGACACACTGGTTGTATGTATGGATTATGATAAGAGCTGTATGCACCCCGAATAAAATGATGTTAAAACAAATGAGTGCCAGATTATTAGAACAAATTTTTCTTGAGTTTAGGTAGGCCTTAAGTAGAGGCCCAAAGTCCATTTGCTATCTTAACACGTAACATATAAATGTATGTACATTGACCTATATCCCTATCATTATAAATTAATATATTTACATATATGTATACCTATATGTAGACCTCTATAAATGTCTTTTGCCTCCTACTTCTTTCCTCTAGTTCCTTTCCCCTTTCTCCTGTCCCACTCTCATGCTTGCTCTCCACTCAGCTCTCAATTATACCTCTCGGATACATTACACTTGATCAAACCCCACCAGGCATTCTATACCCTTCTCATCAACAATTTTAAGTCTCTTATGGTTCCCCATACCTGAGTTTGTTGGCTCCCTCCTCCCTCTCCCCACCCCTTTTGTTCCCATATCCCCTGGAACAACTGGTCCCATTGTTTTTTCCTTAGAATTGTTTACCCTGCATAGCTTATACACATAGAGTGAAGGAAAGGAAAGGAAAAAAAGAAGCAAAACAAAACAAAAGTTTATAAATAGTTCCAGGTCTGTCTGTTGACCATTATGAATGCTCTCCCATTGGGTCTGATGAGGAGCCAAGCCCTGCCCCTGACTCAGAAGTCTATTTTCAGAATTCCTCAAGGATTTCATTACTTGTTCCCCTTGATTGCCAGGCAGTATTTATTTTTATTGTAATTCAGGAAAGCTTCCTAATAAAAATTATTTCAGTATACTCTATATTAGGCCCAGAAATCCTCGTGGTGTTCAGTGCTCGGCTGCTCACTAAAAGATTGCCTACTCAAACCAGTGGCTCCAGATGAGAAAGACCTGGTGACCTGCTCTGTAAAGATTGTAGGGGAGGGAATGAGTCAGTCAGGTTGCAGTGTAGCAACGATGAAACATGCACCGTTCCTCTAGTTTGTCAATGCTTCCTCCCCCCCTCCCCCACTAGCGTGATCCCAATTCTATCTTAAAAATCTGGCTAGAACAGAGGAGTCCACTGGTACAGACAGGAACTGGAAACAGGGAATTCAGGACAGATGATCCCTTCAGGACCGGTGATGAGAGTGGCAATGCAGGGAGCGTGGAGGGAAGGTGATGTGGAAAGGGGAAACCAATTACAAGGATCTATATATAACCTCTGTCCTGGGGGATGGACAACAGAAAAGTGGGTGAAGAGAGACATTGGACAGTGTAAGATAGGACAAAATAATAATCTATAAATTATCGAGGGTTCATGAGGGGGCTGGAGGGGGGAGGGGAAAATGAGGAGCTGACTGATGCCAAGGGTTCAAGTAGAAAGCAAAGGTATTGAGAGTAATGATGGCAACAGGTGTGCTTGACACAATGACTGTATATATGGATTGTGATAAGTGTTGTATGAGCACCCAATAAAATGATTAAAAACAACACTAACAATTAAAATATTTGCATATGAAAAAAGGAAACGCTCTGAGGTAGTTCTATTCTCTCACACACACGTGAATTCATTATTAATCATTCTCAATTTGATGTACCTCATACCAATCACAGGAAGGTATATGCTTCTTTTTACTTTTTGCTTAGATTCTACCCTAAGCCTCAAATGTATAAGGATTACAGTGGACAATATACTTAGTACATATCTCTCTGATGGTTCCCAGAAAGTCAAACCAAACCCTTGCCTTTTAATAGATTCTTTCTCGTGCCCAGTACCCATACCTGTTAACTAATAGATCTGTTCCACAGGTATTTCTTGACTGAAAAGTAAATGGTCAAGGTTTTCTTCTGTGGTCCTACTGGGTGGATTCAAACCAGCAACCTTAGACTAGGAGGTGATCACAGATCATTTATACCCTTTGGGTTGCATATCTAATATTATATGATCATCTAGTTTTTTGGGAGATATGCCCACAAAGCTGAAAAATTATTTTGGCTTTGTGGGCTTTTGTAACAAGACAGAGAATATACCAAATTGTTCTCCATCCATGCTCATATAACTATCTCCATTGAATTTAGGGGCTGACACAGGAGTGTAGTACCATAAGGTTAGTGTAACACAGTGAGATTAAGCTGTCTTGGCCTTGACCGATTTTCTCCTTTATAGTCATGCTTGGGTTTCCTTTCAGTGGCCTAGTACATTTTAATTGCCCATACCTTCCCAAATTCTGGAAGTCTCACTGAAAAATTCACAGTCACTAAGCTGATTCTGTCTCATGGTGATCTTATAGGACAGGATCTTGCTTTGGGTTTTTGAGGCTTTACATCTTTATGGGAGTAGACAATCTAGGTGATAAGAAATTGTATAAGAGATGAAATACCTGGGAAAAAAATCATAAGCCAGTACAAAACTCTGGAAGATCAAGATGTTAGCCATTTGAGAATGCACAAAAGAGCTGCATTTTAAGTTGCTCTTATTTCTTTAAGGTGAATTGTGTTCTGATACCCATTTCTGATCTCCTTAATGGATTTTAAGTATCTGAAACAGCAATTTACAACCTCTTCTTACTGACAATGATCATAACTGTTTACCCTTCAGCCCAACCAAAATTCACCAAAGGCACTGTTTTTAAGTCAAAACTTATGCTTTGCCTTATTAGAATAGTCAAGCAAATAATGGCACTGTAACTTCCAGAATTTCATTGTTACCTAAGGGCTTGGTCTGTGCAGAAAAGAGCTTCAGGTCATAATGAAGACAAAAATATAAAATGCTCAGTCCACATTCCCTTCATCATTGGGGGGCACCCATATTTTTCAGGAAGCATCAGAAGAAAAGGCTTGGCTAAGATTATGCAAAGGTGTAAAGTCATAGGTTTAGCAATCACTTCTAGAATTCTCCCTGGGGAGGACCTGTTGAAAATGTGCTATTAGTAAAAGTCAAACATTTGCAATGCATACAGGACTTGGATTATTTTTTAAATGACAAATGTCAGGACTTTCTCCCCTGCAAAGTAAAGGACACTTATTGATTTAATTCAACAAGTATGTATTTAGCACTTCCTTGATACCAGGTTCTTTTAGGTACTGGTAGTATAGCAGTGAACTAAACGCACACACACACACACACACACACACACACACCCTGATTTCATAATGCCTTTATTATAGTTAAGTTGTTTAGTGATCAATTCCTCCCATGACTTCCAATATATTCTTATTTATTCTTTCCCCCAAGCTTACTAATTTTTAAACTAAATTTATTATGTATCCTAATAAGACTATAACCCCTTCAGGGCACCGGCCCATTTTATACCAAAACAAACCAAACTCACTGCTAACAAGTTAATTCTGATTTACAACCTCCCACTAAGACAGCAAAGAACTGCCCCTGTGGGTTTCTGAGATTAGAACCCTTTATGAGAGTTGAAAGCCTCCTGTTCTCCTGAGGTGAAGCTGGTGTTTTTGAACTTCCGAGCTTGCAGTTGCACAGCCCAACCCAGTATATACATTTAGTACAGACATTCAGTGAATGTTTGGATGATAAGAAAGGATCTCAAATACAGAAAAATAGATGCAAAGTGATAATCACCTCAAATCTTATCTTTCTGAACTTTCATATGGGGGCAGTAGTGGTTCATTGGTATAATTTGTGCCATCCGTGTAGGAAATCTGGGATTTTTTTTTTGGGGGGGCAGTGCATCTCATGTCAAGCCACCACCCCTCTATCAGTGGAGGTTGGTATATTGTGAGGCTGCTGAGTGGTTTGCACTGGAGCTTCAGACAAAAGTTGAAGAAATGCCCGGGGCTTCATCAAATCAGCCAATGCAAACACCCTATGAATCAGGTTAGTCTGGTCCCTCTGCTGATGGGCTTGTCTTCATTTGCAGACAATTGCAAATTTCAACAGCAGACAACTGCAAGCTTTCATGACTAGACTATCTTTACTTAAACACTAATTCCAGGCCCTAATCCAACACTTAGCTTCTAACGGGAAGGTTGCTGGTTCATTCCACCCAGAGGCACCTGGGGAAAAAGGTTTCATGACCTACTTCTGAAAAGCCATAGCCATTGAAATCCCGAAGGAGTTTAGTTCAGTTTTGATGCACTTGGGATTCCACTGAACTAGGAGGACCAAGTCAATGGATCCTGGTGGCCTAATGAGTTAAAGGTCAGGCTACTAATCGAAAAGTCGGCAGTGACCAGGTCCATGCTACTCAACTTTATAGGGTCTCTCTGAGTCAGAGTGAAATCATTGGCAGTGAGTTTGTTTTTTTGGAGAGGACAAAAGTGGCCTCTTCAGGGAAATTCCTATGTAGGTGTCTATTTTATTCATGGCATAAACATTGGTTTGATCAGTAGTTTCGTGGTCATGATGGTATGACATATATTAGTTCGACTCTCCACACCTCAGTTTCATCATTTTAAAATGAAGGATTAGTTTAATTCCTAAGAAGACATTTCTCATTTCAGATTACTGCTGTGTCTGGTGAGGGTAAAAACTATATAAAGAAAGGGAACTTTATGTAATATAAAATTATAGCCTATGTCATTACTGGTATTAAGTTTTTTTCTAAATCATTTAAAATTATTTTATTGGGGGCTTTACAGCTCTTATCACAATCCATATGTACATCCATTGTTTCAAGCCCATTTTTGCATATATTGTCACCATCATTTTCAAAACATTTTGTTTCTATTTGAGCCCTCGGTATCGGAGGTATCAGGTTTCTTTTACTGTTTTATTCTCAATTTCTTAATTGCCAATGCTTATTAACATTCACTCTGACAAGTAAGTAGGGCTAACATCAGTATTAATTACCACAAGTTGCTCCCTTCTTACTGTGTCAGAGAAGAACCCATGGAGTTTTCAATGGTTGTGATTTTTTGGGAAGTAAATTCTCAAGCCTGTCTTTCATGGTGCCTCCTGGTGGATTTGAACAACGAATCTCTGTTAGTCGCCTGTGCTTAACCATTTGCCACCACCCAGGGACTCCTCGTGCATAATCCACTTGAAAACTCCACTGCCCTCCGCCAAGTCAGATGCATTTGTTTTGTCCTTTGACTCAGTTGAATCAAATCATCCAGAGCCTTTCCCGATCTCTGAGTCAGACTGAACTAGGCATACTTCTTCTGCATCTCCATAATGATCTGTATTCTGGTCTGTTAACTGCCTGTATCACCCTAGACCGTGTTCATCTGCTTCTTTGGCTGCTCCCCTCCTAATCCTTGAGGGCTAGGGCCAAGTCTTAATGGTGTTTTACTCTTTCTTTATATGTTCTACTAGTTCTTATCCAACTCTACAGACACAGGCTGCCTGAATAGGAATGCCATCATGCTTTCAAAGAGAACTTGAAACTAGCTCTTTCAGTAAATCTACTGGATTGTGCAAAAGAGTCCTCTGTTTCTTTTTGTCCCCCATGCATTTAAGAAGATAGATAATGCCATTCAATTGTGTCTCTCACTTCAAATGTTGTTCCTACGTATGTAGATTCTGTGAGGAGGATACTTGATTAATGGGAGTCCTTTCAGTTTCCACAAAGAGCTGAGTCTGAGCTCGTTCTGTTCATGCAGCCTTTGTTAGGTAGGTTGGGTTCTGTTGTAGTGAGATTGCAAACAGAACCATCCTGTCCTTCTCTGGTGTACAGTAATGGGAAATTCGTCTTCATCTGACATTTTTTAGCTAAGCCCTAAGCACAGCAAATAATGTAGAACTGAAAACAAACAAAAAATGCTTGCAAAAGGAACAACTTTCTCTATTTGGGGAAACCATAGCTTGTTCTAGTGACTTGTCAATCCCCTACTACCTGGGCCTCTATTAGGATTGCACTTTTTCTTTACTAAGCATCCTTTGATGGACGCCATGGGCTTATCATATATCATTCTGGACCTGAATTAAGAAAATGAAAGTATGTGTTGTAAGTCATTGAGTAGTAAGTCCATTAAAGGAAGTGTCTAGCATTTCATGTATTTTTGTTCTTTTCGTGTGGTTCCTCAGTGGTGCAAACTGATGTTTGAGCCCACCTAATGGCATCATGAAGGAAAGGCCAGGTGAGCTGATTTTGTAAAGATACAGACAAGTACAGGACTGCGGCCCGCGGGCTCGGAGGTTCGGATCTAGCGGCCACTCTCAGGAGCGGCACTGGGTGGCGCCCACACCACCAGAGGCAGTGATGCCCACAAAAAAAAAAAAAAGATACAGACAAGAAAACACTATGGAACAATTCTCTGTAACACCTGGGGTTGCCATCATGTAGAATCAATTTGATGACAATGGAAGTCCTTTTGTGACTTCTAGTTCACTTGTCTTCGTTTAGCAAGCAGGGTGTTATAGTGGAGAGGGCTGTAAATAGTCTTTTGGGAAGTATACCACTGAGAAGATTCCTGAAGCTAAACCTTTCTCCTACTTGCTTCCAAGTGTACTTGGGTGTCACTCTATTTTCCATGAGTTGGGTGTGAGCAGTAGCCTAAAAATTTTCCGAGGAAGAAGGATGAACAATGTTCTTTTTCCTCTTGGAAGCAAATTCTTGAGGATTCAAGGCTGGGGTGCTGCCACCTGTTATTGATGTGACGAAGGCAGAAGTACTAAGTGCTCTGTTGGGAGATGTACTTTCCTGCCACTCTTTACAACTCTCTCCAAATTGCTTGATGGTGGTTGCTATGGACACCAAATGGTGAAGGGGCTTGTGTCAGAGTTTGAAGGATTGTGTTGTGCTTGAGTGAGTGAGACTGAAATTAATTTAATGCATGTAAATATAAGGTGTGCTTCTTTCTTTTGTGTCTCAGAGAAATCAAGCAACAATTGATTTTATATTGGCCAGGGAAGGGAGAGGTGGGACAATTTATTGATAGGAGGTTCTCAAGTTAAGCACAGGCAGTAGTTTGAAATAGGTCAAGAGAGTGAAAAGGGCTCTTAGCTGTTGGAGAGAGAGCAGTGATGGCCAGGTACTTATGAGTGGCCATTAAGAAGCTCGTGATAGTATCCTCTTTATTGTCTACTTCATTGCTTCAATGTCCCTGGATCCTCATCTTTTAATCTAGTGTTACTGAGGTGTTTTCTATTTTGGTTCTTTCCTCTTATTTACCTCCAAGTTTGTCTCATGGTAGCAGTATTTCAAGGCTCTGATTTGACATGAATTTAGCAAGTTCCTTCTAATGGTCCTTTTATGTTTACCCATTCTTAAAATTGGCAGGAATATTTTTAGCCAATGTGGAACTCTAAAAGCAATACACCTGTGATAGTGAAGGGCTTGTGTAAAACTGGATGAGCCAGTATTATAAGTGGTTTAGCAGTTAAAACATAGGAATCACCATGATGGGACCTAACATAATGTAATCATTTCCATAATGAAATCTTCTATGAATAGCCAATCAGTTGTAAGAAAACCAGGATGGAATATAACACTTTTACACATGTCACAGCCCAGGTTCGATTAACTGAAAGGAAGTTTCCTCAGCAGTTTGACCTACTTCCAACATAAGTGGACACTTTGGGACAGTTGTCTTATCTTTAACTGGGTCTAGATCCTACAACTGACTAGTACTCCAACAATTGGTTCTTTGGACTTGCGCCAAAAGTCTGCTATTTTATCTGCAGACCTTAGATTCATTTGCTTTTGCAGCAACAGCCTACCATCTTCTTGCTAATCTTGGGCTCATCAGCCTCTGTGCTACTTGAGTCAGGAGAAGACACCAGTCTAACATCAGACCCATGGACTTGCCTCTTATACAACTGTGTGAGCCATTTTCTTGATATAAATTTCTCTCTGTATATACATGTATAATCTCATTGGTTTTGTTTTTCTAGAGAGCACAGCCCAAGACACTATCCTTCCTGATCCTGTCCTCAATAACAATACAAGTATGCATAGAACTAGGGCTACCTTTGTTGGAACCGATAAAGACATGCAAATAATTTTAGTTATATCACTTATGATGTATATAATCCATTTTTAAATGATGAATTAACCCCACTCTCTGGGCCCTGAAGGCACACATGTTAAGCACTAGACTGCCAAACAAAATGTAATGATTGGAATCTCCCTAGAGGCATCTCAGAAGAAAGGGATGGTGAGCTACTTCCAGAAGATCATAACTGTTGAAAATCCTATGGACAGTAAATCTACTCTGAAACACATGGGATTGCTATAAGTTGGAACTGATGTGGGAGTAACCAGTAATCGCACTATGAGAGGTTACATCTGATTGGCCTGTCTCTGATCCCACTTTGAGAGGTCACATCTGATTGGCCTACAGATATCTGACCCAAATATGTGTCACTCTACTAAGGGCACTCACAAATCTAAACCTTGAAGATGGCCAGAGTAAAGGAACATCATACTTTCATAGACATATATGAAGTCTCCAAATGTCTGGGGAGAAACCATGCATTGACCACTTTCATAGATTGGGTAAAGGCGTTTCATCGACATTTTTGGCTAGGTTAATCTTGTTTTCTTGAGATCCTCTAAAATTAGAGTTGGAATGTAAATGCTTTTCTAGTTCTTCAGCCTCAAAGACCGCACCTTTCTTTCCTTATTCATCTTCTTTCCCTTAAGAATGAGGTGTTTTGACTCTACTATTATTCTGGGTATTGGTAGAATTTTTCTCTCTAAGGATCTTAGATTACTTTAGAGAATATGTCTTATTCATTCTAACATCATATTATTAGGGCAGGGTAAGAATTTTTATATTGTGAGTGAAGTTGAGATAATAAAAGGTGAAGTGGCTGTGCAAGGAGAGAACTAGTGGCACCATTAGGATTTGTGTCGCTCAAAGAGGTAACTCATGGTGCCCACATGGGCTTCCTCTCATGGCAGACCATATAAAATGTTCAGTAATGTTTATTATCAATCATAACCATAAAATACTATGTGATATATTTATATACTGCTTAAATGTGATATTTCTGAGATTATTTGAATACTAAGAACAACATTATTTTATAAAAACTGTCTACATTGAATCATGACATAAATAATAATTGAGTGGAAGCTTTTAAAATTGTTTCTCCATTTTAAAAATTAATGCTTCAATATCTGAAAAGTTACTGATATAGGTCCACAAATACAACTTACCATGGAATTATAGCTAAAACATGAGACATTTTGACAAAATCAGTGACTATAAAAAAATTGGAAGCAACAAAAACAAGAGCTTGTGTTTGTAGCAGTGTGGACAAAACCACGTGACTTCAAGCATCACTGTGGTTGGGTGATAGTGACAACTCTGGAGTTCATTAGAAGGTTCAAAAAATACATGATTCACATGGAGCTCTTGTCTTCATTAAATACATGTAATTGGGGCTGATGAAGCATGTTTTTGTTGTTGTGAATAATAAATATTGGGAATAAAAAATTTCTACTGAATCATTGCACAAAAATTTTATATATAGTCATTTTGGTGCCACCTTCTCTCCTGGTGCAGACCACACACCCCCTTGCCTCCCTAGTGATACCCACTGGACAGAACTCAGATGTCTAATCTTTGGCCTGACATTGAGAAGATATTTGGCCAATTACTACTCTCTTTGGGATCATGGTAGTACATTTGAAAGATTGTTTGTATCTATATTGAAAACAACTTGTAGAGAAACATGGTATTTTATTACTAAGCTCTTCCACTTCAAAGCTCCACTTTAGGGTCAATGATTGTTGTTGATCTCACCAAGTGATGGCACTGGCCTATTGAATGGCGCCCCTCATCTGTTCAGTTTTCATAATCTTTGAGTACAGTTTAATCTTATCAAACCTACACTGTGTGAAGCTGCTTCAACCACTGAAAAGATTAAATGGTTGACTGGTAACATACAACTGACCTAGGGGTTTTACCACACTCAGTGTCATCAAAGTCTAAACCTTGACGTGAATCAATCAGTGGCCTTTGCCCCTCACTGTAAGAATTATAAAGAAATCGAGTCTCCACATTCATTTCTCTGTGACTACTTTTATTGTAGGAATCCTGATGACCCAGTGATTCAGCACTTGGCTGCTAATCAAAAGTCGGCGGTTCGAAATGACCAGCTGCTCCAGTGGAGAAAGATGGGGCAGTGGCTTCCGTAAAGAGGACAGCCTTGGAAAGTCTGCAGGGCAGTTCCACTCTGTGCTGTGGGGTTGCTGTGGAGAAGGCTTGTCATTAGTGGCTTTGGGGGTTCTGCTCCCCCATTTTGCCATTGCTTGGTGCCCACAGGGAAACTCAGAGCTTAAAATTATTTTAACAGTAGACTCTTGTGGTAATCTGCACCTCAAGAATAACTAGTTTTAGTCTTGCTGTTGTAAAATCTTTTTTTCAGGGCCTCATGAAACTTTTGTTACGTTATCTGTTATAATCTAGGCTCTGTAATCATGCAGCTGTGTGAGGAACCTTCTAGTTCCTGCATTTTTATTGCTCTTATTTTAGGAAATTTTTCTAATAATGTTCTGTGATGGTTTAAAACATCATTAATGTTTATAAGCACTCATTCTTAACCTCTAGGACTTCATTAACCTCAATGTCTGCAAAAGCTTATCTAGTGTGTTCCCAGTTGAAATCTCACAAAGCACCACGTGTCAGGATGTTCATCCAACTGAAAACAGATTCATTGCACATGGAAGGATAAAATAGTTATATTGGACTAATTTTATTTCTTTTTAAAAGAACAAATCTGAGTTGTCACTTGATTTAATTGATGGGATTAACTTCACACTAAGAGATATTTGCATTTGTTTTAGTTTTCCATTTGAGCTAGTGTATATTGAGATAATTCTGGAGTAAGATATCAGCCTTAATCTTAAAATGAGATGCTAAAAGATGAGAGACAGATATTTTGTTCTAATAAACATTACTTCAATCTATCATGTGCAAAGGGCCTTTGAACAATGGTATAAACAGTACATATCTATGTAAAAAGGAACTTATGATGGGTTTGTGATGAACAGCCATAGCTCAATTAATCAGAATCTAATTAATAGAAATCCTTACGTGAGAAGAATTTTCTTAAGGTATTTTTCATATATTATAAGGGTTTTATGATTCAAATGAATCTGTTGATTAAAAAATAGTATTATGTTAGCTGAACCCTGGTGGCGCAGTGGTTGTGTGCGAGACTGCAGCCCACAGGGCTGCAGTTCAAATCCAGGAGCAGGTCTCCAGGAGCAAGGCTGGGCTTCCTACTTCCACCAGGGCAGTGATACCACAAAAAATTGTGATTTAAATGAAAATCTACACAGCAAATCTGATTCCCCTTTAGCAATTTTTATATAAATTATTCTGTGCCATGGGTTACAATTATTACAGTATCACCACTATTTGTAATCTGATTGATCTATTTCCATTGATCTAACTCCTGTCCCCCTCTTTGTCTTCTCATTTTTGCTTTTGGGCATCTATTGGCCATTTGGATTCATGTAGGTCAGTTTTTTTACAGGGAGAACATTGTTCATAGGTGATGTTTCTTTTATAAGCCAATCTTTTATAGGGCTGAAGATGACCAGCAGAAATGGCTTCACTCACAAATTCAAAGACTGTGGTGGTGCAGACAATACCCTGAGACTTCAAGCAATACTGTAGTTGGGCAATAATGACTGTTCTGACTGGATTCCATTAAAAGGTTTGAAAAGTAAATTACTAGCTAGATTTTTAGCCGTCATATGAATACACATAGTTGGAGCTCATGAAACATATTTTTGTTGTTATAGCTAGCTATGGGGCGTGACTTCAATTGCAAACCCAAAGACTGATAGTCTCAGGGTTCCTTGGTGTCTATTAGTCCAAAAGATCTGAGGTTTTTAAAATTGATATTTGTTCTATATTTTTCTTCCATTTTATTTCTTCCTTAAATGAGTCAGAATCAACTCAATAACAGTGAGTTTTTTTAAAAGTTATGTTCCTGGTCCAAATGATTGATAATGTAGCCAGGCACTTAGTTCTTCTGGATTCGGGTTCAAAGAAGTTGTTGTTTGTTAGGGCTAATAGTTCTGTGGACTAGGTTCTTTGAGGCTGTTATTTTCTTCATTCTCTTCTGTTTTGTATGAGTAGAGATCCATAGAGATCCATTCGCAAGTTAAATCTTTGGACTCTACTCACTAAATTGGAATGTAGAATGCTATCTTCTTCTTTTTAATCGTTTTATTGGGACCTCATACAACTCTTATCACAATCCATCTTTCCATCCATCCATTGAATGCCAAGCACATTTGTACATTTGTTGCCATCATCGTTCTCATTTGCTTTTTACTTAAGCCCTTGGTATTAGCTCCTAATTTCCCCCTCCCATCCCACACCCCCTTCCCTCATGAACCCTTGATAATTTATAAATTATTATTTTGCCATATTGTACACTGTCTGATGCCTCCCTTCACCCACTTCCCTGTTGTCCATACCCCAGGGAGTAGGATATATGTAGATCCTTATAATTCATTCCCCCTTTCTATTCCACCTTCCCTCCACCCTACCAGTATCACCCCTGAAGGGGTCATTTGTCCTGGATACCCCATGTACCAGTGGACATCCTCTGGTCTAGCTGGATTTGTAAGGTAGAATTGGGATCATGATAGTTGGGGGGTGGGGGGCGTGGTGGGCAATTAAGAACTAGAGGAAAGTTGCATGTTTCATCGTTGCTACACTGTACCCTGATTAGCTCATCTCCTCCCCACAGCCCTTCTGTAAGGGGTTGTTGCATTACCTACAGATGGGCTTTGGGTTCCATCTGTACTCCCCAATCTGTACTCCCCCTCATTGTAAAACAATATCTTAAGAATTTTTTGTGCCAGTTGAGTAAGGTGTTCTCTGAGATTATGGTTTCAAGTCTTTTAGTCTTCTGAAGGAATCTTGTGGGTTGTTTAGGTTTATATAGGAAGCTTCCAAAACTATACCACCCATGATTTACTATATGTACAGTACATAGAAACACATCTATATATAGTTTTGTATTGAGTTTCAAAATGAAAACCTCAAACATCACAGCAAATGGTGACATATTACAAAGGAAACAATAGATGAAGGTATGTCCATTGCACAGCAGCATTTCCTTTTGAGATAGCTAAGATTTATTATGCCTACCTGACTGATAAACACATGTGGGGTTAATTGAAGGGTGGGGATATAAATGGCTTTGTGAGCCTCACCTTTCTAGTTCTCAGGTCTCTTACTTTGTGATGGTGGGACCGGGGTGCAGCTGCCTTAGCCAGTTCCCTGCTTTAGCTGGCAAGGCTCACTTCCTGCAAGACATCCCAGAGAAGTCATGTGGACCTACCCTGATGCAGCCCTGGGTGCTGGAGCAGCCTCGTGGAGGCTCCAGCCAGTGCTGAGATGCTTCACACGTTCATTGATTTTATTTTCCTCCTGTGTGTGTTTTGTAAGATGGAGGAGGGCTTCGTAGATCAGTGTTGGACATATGGGCTAATGTTGGACTTGTGGAATTGGTCTGCACTGGGATGGGATGTTTTCTTGATGTGAACTTACCCTTTATATCAACTCTCTTATACATATGAGTATCTATGGATTAGTTTCTCTAATGTATCCAGACTAACACAAAATTCTTTTGGAAGGGTGGGATGAGGGGTGGGAGACCAAAAGTTCTATCATTTCAAATAAACAAGAGTCTTGCTGTTTTCAAGTAATGATCATGAATATGTTTTTTAAATCATTATTTTCCCAAATGGGATTCACTTCTGAATAGTCACAAAGCCAGTCTAGCCAATCTAATAAGAAATATGACCAGAGACTCAAACCATCTTCTTTAATAAGCAGACAATAAAATTTCTAAATATAGAGTAATGATATCTCCTACTAATTGCTAGAACAAATACATTTGAATTTTAGGTACCAAGTTTATTTAAAGCTGCCAGTTCCTGTCAAAACCACCCAATACAATGAAGGCTTTTACTGTGTGCTGTAGTCACCCTAATCTGGTGTCAATTTGAGGATTAAGAGTGTAGGGATAGAGTCCAGCATTCTCCTCAGAATCCTGGGAAACGTGGTAATTTCTTCTTGGAAGCAGAGACATTGTCTCTCTCAGTTCACTTTCCTGAAGACTTTCTACTGACAACACTCTCAGCCTGAGAGACTAGACTGATAAGGTTGGCTCCATGCAAGATGTTCCTGAAGAGAAGCCACATAGACCTACCTACCCTGATGCAGCAAGAAGACTGAACCCAGAGAAGCCATATGGAGAGTCCTGCTAGCACTGAGATGCTTAAAACATCACTGGATCCAAAGACCTTCTACACACTGGCTTGTGATCATCCTACATTTGGCTTCATTGCCTGTGTTTTGTGCATCTGAAGGACTTTGTAGACTGCTGTCAGACATATGGGTTAATATTGGACTTATGGCCTTGATCTGGACTGGATTGGGATGTTTTCTTAATGTACATTTACCCTTTCTTCAAAATCCTTTCTTATAAACAAATGCATGCTTATGAATTTGTTCTCTAGTCTACCTGAACTAACATACTGTGAGTACATAGTTTCACTCAGTTATTGGAATGCATTAGGTTGGATGTAAAAGACATCATGGTAGTTGTGATCATCTATAATAAATTCAATCACAGGATCTGCTTTTGTGACATTGTTGTGTGGTTTGGGGTGTGTTTTACTTCACAATAAATGACCGAGTCAGGGGAAAGTCTGGGACGGTTGGAGATGGGAAAAGAAAGGGAACACTACTTAGACACAGCACGAGGAAAAGAAGGCCAGGAGAGCTGTGTGACTAGGTATTGATCTGCCTCCAGAAGCTTGCTCATTAGGAAACAGGGAGGGAGGGAATGCAATGCGGTTTGGGGCTTCTTCTACATATTAAAGGCAGAAAAGGTCAAGCTGACCTAGATGTCTGAAGAGACTCTGAAAGATGCCTCAGTTATCTAATGCTGCCACAGCAGAAATGATGTCAGTGGATGGCTTTAACAGACCTTCATTCTCACACGATTTAGAAGGCTAAAAGTCCAATATGAGAGCACTGGTGCTGGTAGTTGATGTCCTCTCTGTTAGCTCTTGGGTTATTGCCTTTCGACATCTGTTGACTTGCTATCTGCTGGAGACCTCAATGGGCCTTGGCATCACTATTTCCAGGTATGCACTCTACTCTTCAGTCTTTTTCTCTTGGCAGTAGTAGGCCTCTGTAAGCTCTGTTTTCGACCCTCTCCTTTTATTTCTTGGAAGTTATAAGGTGACACAGGCAGATCCCAGGGAAACTCCTCTTACATATAAAATTAGTAATGAGATTAAGGAATGTTCATCCCACCAGAACTAAATGTGGAGGAGTGTGGCATCGGGGGTAGAAGACTTATTAACCACCTGTGCTGTGCAGATGACACAATCATTCCAATGGAAAGTTAAGAAGATTTGAAGCACTTACTAATTTATGCCTCAATATAAATAAGATAAAAATCCTCACAAGTAGACAATATGATAAATGGAGCAAAGATTAAAGTTGTCAAAGTCTCATTTTACTCAAGTCCCCAATCAATGCCCATTGAAGGAAGTGATCTCCTTGACACTTGTGTGTATGTGTGTGTGGTCCACAAATAGGTGTTTTCAATTGCTTTATATGCATATGAAAGCTGGTCAGCCAATAAGAGAGATCTAAAAAGAGTGGGTTACAGGTTGAGCTGCTAACTGCAAAGTCAGCAGTTCAAAACCACCAGATGCTTTGTGGAGAGTGCTATAGCTTTCTGAGTCTGTAAACATTTACAACCTTGAAAATTCTAAGGGGCAGTTCTACATGATCCTAAACAATCAGTTCTGCTCTGACCTATGAATCAGATCAACTCTGTGGCAATGAGTTGTTAGCTGTTGATACCTTTGAGTTTCTGTGTTGGCAAAGACTATTGACTCTACCATGTGTTTCCAGAACAGATCTGTTATGAAAAAAGGACAGCTAGAATGCTTATTAGAAGAGAGGCTGGTGTATCATCATCTTATGTATTTCGGACATGTACCTGGAAAAGGACATTATGTTTGATGATAGAGAGGTTCAGTGTAAAAGATCCTCACCAAGACTGACATCAATGGATTGGTACAGTGGGAAATGATTGTGAAGATGGTACAGCAAGGGGCAGTGTTTAGTTTCATTGTCTATAGGGTTGCTATGCGTGGGAACAAATTAGAAGTCACCCAACAGCCACAGATCACCAGACTTTTCTACCAAAGGGCTTCTCGGTAGACTCCAACCTGCAGTCTTTTAGTTATCTGTTGAGCACTTAGCAAATGGCTCTAACCTCAGAGAGTCTGCCTAGGATCTCAACTCAGAAACTCATTGCCATTAAGTAGATCTGCTTGCGCAGGTTTCTGAAATTGTAACTCTGTATGGGAGTAGAAAGCATCCTTTTGAAAATCCACTAAATATGAGCACTTTCAGATATTTAATCAGAAGACAGTTGACTGATCTGTGCGGAAGAAATTTCCTTGTAACTTTGCAATGCCCATTGTAAAGATCTAATCCTATTTTTTCTACTGAAAAATTACTTAAAATACTCTATTGTGATTATGAAGAACATTTACATAGCAAATTTAGTTCTGAATTCATACAATTTATACAGTTATTCAGTGGTATTATTGGTAATACTTTTGTAGTGTTTCAATATTCTCATTATTTCCATTCTGTTTGTTGTTTCCATTTATCTAGTTTACTTGTACTTTTATGACTTCTCATATTAGATGATTATTTAGAGAAGCATAGTACTCATGGGTGATATTATATAATTTGTTAGCCCCACTGTCTTTTGGCTGATAGGTGGCTAATGAGAGTGACTTGAGTTCCAGGTTTATAGATTATCCCAAGGTGATAATCTTTGGGATTCAATTAGTCTCTAGTGGGCAGGGAAGTCTAGCCATTTTTAAGAATTTGAGTTTTGTTCTACATTTTACCCTTATTATAGCTAGGATTATTGTGTCCCTGGTTAGAATGTTTGGTAGTGGTAGCCATGCACCATTTAGTTTCTTTGGTCTCAAGATAGTGGAGGCCACGGTCCTGTAGACTTAGTCCTTTGGAGTAGTTTCTTCTTCGCGTCCTTTGTTTCCTTCTTTATCTTTTGCTTCAGATGCAAAGAGACTAACAGTTATATCTTAGATGGTTGCTAGCATGATCTAAATACTACTCATCAAAGTGGGAACTTTATGAGTTATGCTATATTGATAATGTTGCCCATTATGGGCTATAGCCTTCATACTGAGTAACCTCATCCATTGAGGTATCCATAACTATGTACTCTATATAATTTATATATATTATTCATATAAACCAATCTATGTATGCATTTGTCTCTAGAAACATGTACCCATGTGTACTTAAACTTACACATTTAGCTACATAACTATACAAAGAATTTGATTGCTATTACTACTGTTAAGATTTTTATCAAAATTATCCTTTCATTCTGAGTATTTTTCATGTCATCTTGGTCTGGTTGTGTCTATTATCTAGATAGTGATTTGCCTTTCCTCTCCTCATCTTTGGTAACTACCAAAGAAAGTTGCTTTCTGTATGAACACCTGTACTTGTTTTTGCAAACAATAGTGAGATCATACAGAATTTGTCCATTTGTGATTGGCTTAACCTTCACCCTGAATAATGTTCTCCAGATTCATCCATGTTACAGTCCATTTTGAGAACTTATTATGCCTTTATTCCTGTGTGGTATTTCCTGGTGTGTTTGTATTACAGATTGTTTATTCATTCATCTGTTGATGGGAAGTTAGTTTTTTTGTTTTGTATTTTTGTCATTGTGAATAATATCATGAGCATAGGTGGGCACATGTCTGTTTGTGTTATGGGTTTTAGTTCTCTAAATTATATACCTAGAAGTTGTATTGTTAGGGTACTTCTGCTTTTCAACTTTTTTCCGGGCATGCTATACAGTTTTCTATGGTGATTGAATTTGAATTGCCTCTTCAATACGCAGTTATTTTTAAAATCATTTTTATTGGGGGCTCATACAACTCTTAGCACAATCCAGACATACATCCAAGCACATTTGTACATTTGTTGCATCATTATTCTCAAAATATTTTCTTTCTACTTAAGCCCTTGGTATTAGCTCTTCATTTTCCCATCCCTCCCAGCTGCCCTGTCCTCATGAACATATAATAATATGTTATATTATTTATAAATTAATTTAATAAATTAAATTATTAAATAATTTATAAATTATCATTATATGCTGTTATTTTTTAGGAAACAATTACTTATTCACTCCAACAGCCTTCATCGTCTGCAGTCCTTGTATCCCTTATGTAGATATTCTCTCTGAAATCTGGGTAAGAAACACCTGCCAAATCCCTCACTTGTTGTTTTCTGAAGATTTGGAAAGACTTTCCTGTAGCTCATCAGTAGCCTTAAGGTAGTTCCTTGGTAGCTGCATGCTCCTGTTCATGGTGCAGCTTAGCATGCAATTGAAATTGACTTTTGGGTCATGACCATAAGGCTTTTCCTGAGGTTAGCCCTACTGCCTGCAGGGTAACAAGTTTGCTAAGGTAGGGAAGGGCAGTGTGGAAGCTGATTTCAGGATTCCTTCATGATAAGTGAACCCCTTTGAGCCTGGGATAAGGTGTACCTGTCAAGTTTTCTAAGAAATCATGTGCTATAAGTCTACTTCCATTACATATTTTACTTTTTTGATTCAGAGTTTTGGGCAATTCTACCTGCCTTCCAAAATGCCACCATTCAAGTAGTGTAGAGGGAGACAGTACAGTTAGCTGGGAAACTTCTTGCCAAGAGCCTCCACTTTGAGTGATTTGGGGGAGTCAGTTTTGTTTCCTATGGCAGAGCTGGTATTTGATCCACCATGGTCCCTAATGTCTCTCTTTCAACATCATGCCTTTCTGCTCTGGTCTGAAGAACAAAATTGGCTTAGATGTTCATCTCCACTTTTTTTGTGATGCTCAACCAGTTGCTAAATTAAAAACAAGTGCAAGACCAATAGGCAGAATTATACTCTTTGTGTTTCAGCGTTGTGTTATGAGGAACGCTCTAAAACATGGAGTTCAAAGCAAAGGATCCTCTCAATTATGTCAAGAAAGTGAGACTGGGTTGGAGGGGGGAGCATCCCTCGGAACACTGTTACTTAAGTCTAGTGGTCCAGAAGAGCTAAGCACCACCACTAAAAACATAACCTTGGGCAATTTTGCTTTCCTGAGACAGTCCTATTTTATGTTTGATTTTATGGGTGCTAATGGAGAAAAAATGTGATATACCTACCAGATACACCTAATATGGAAAGGAGGAAATAGACACCACCTAGCCTATTGTTAGGTATACCAATGGAAGTTGTGTTTTTTTAACCTGATGAAAAATGCATGCAGATGAGAATGTTAGTTGTAAACTCATAACACTCTAAAATGTATCCCTCACAATTTATTCTGATTTTTGTGAGGCCCATTCCATAGTTTGATTGTTTTCCAATGTGAGTAAATGAACCTGTTTGTCATAAATGAGCTCTTCACCGAAGGATAGATTTACGGGGCATGTTTTCAATTCCATGTGTTAATGGGATATGTCTCTTCATCAAGTGGAGAAAATATCTGTGAAATGGTTGTTGCGTAAACAAAGCTGCTCCTGAATGCAAACTGATGCTTCTCATGGATCCTCTTTTGGATATACTCCCACTGAGAAACTCAGTCAGATGCAAGGCTGATTAGTGTGATGTTTAACAGAATAGGACCCCCAGTCACAGCCTCCGAGCTTGACCATTCTGGCTCCACCAATTATTACCTGCATTACCCTCAATAGTTCTCAGTTTTCATATTTGAAAAAATGGGTATAATATTCTCATCAACCTTACAAGGATAAAATGAGGATTAGTTCAAATTACACACTCACGGCAAATTCAAAAGTCTGTGGGGGAAAACTATTGTCAAGTTCCAATTTTCTACAGACCTTAAAAAGTGCCCTTGTATATATAAATACATACCTAAACTAGCTGCTGTGGAGTCTCTTCTGACTTATGTTGACCCCATGTTCCTCAGAGTAGAACTGGACTACTTAGGGTTTTTGTATGCTTTGAACTTTCTGTTGTGAAGTGTGCGAGGGTTTATAGACCAGTTTTCTACTCAACAATTCATACACAGTTTGTTTAATCTCATTGATTGCAATCTCCACCATGTGATAATATCATGGATCGATCCCATGACCTTTTTAAGTTTTTTGTTTCTATTTCTCCTCCCTCCTTAACCTTTCCAAATTTTATCCTTGGGTAAATGCTGTCCTTTTGATCTTAAATAATTGATTATTCTAAGGTGTGTCAACTTCACTATTTCTATTTCCCTTATATACCTATTAGTTAGGCAAAAATTGAATTATGGGGGGAGCTCATTTCTATAACTGAGGAGTGACTAAGGCCCATAATCTCAGGTGCTCCACTAGCCTCTATCTAACATGTAAGCCTGGTGTTTCTTATCATTTTAAATTTGGTGCCACATTTCTTTATCCATAACCTTCTAATGTGAGTAGTTGGTAGTGATAGTTGGGTGCCATCTAGTTTTTAGTCTCATAGACTTGAAATCAGTTGTTTTTACATGGTCCACTAGTTTATTGGAATAATTGTTTCCATGCGTCCTCGGTTTTCATCATTCTTCATTTATTTGGATGGGGGAGAGACAAGTAAGTTGCACAGTAAATGGACAATAGCAAGCTTTTATGACCCTGTGAGTTACTTATCAAAGTAGGATGTAGAGAATTTTCTTTGTGGACTATGTTATGCCAATTGACTGTTGTGTTCCTTGAGAGTGGCTCCATTGAGTTTTCAATGACCATGACCTTTTGAAAGTAGATCATTAGGCCTTTCTCTTGAGGCACTCATGGTTGGATTCAAAAGCTTGACCTTCGGGTGAGTAGTAGAACACTTAGCCACTTGTACCACCCCCAGAATTTCATGAGCCATACAAATACACATATACAAGCAACTGCTTAAGATAGTATCTGAAACATAATAAGTAAAGAATGAATATTTGTTACTAAAAATGTCCCAAAAGAGCATGTAGCTGAAAGTTTTAGTGCCTTGAACTATTTAAGTGATGTTGCCTGGCTATCTCAGTCAGTAGAGCATGAGACTCTGAAGCGATGTTGAAAAATATAGTTAATTCTTAAATAATCCTGGTAACATTTGTTCCTCCAAAACAGAAAAAAAGGTAACATATTCTAACATCTTTAACTCTTATCAGTAAGGCCTAAACATAATTGAAATATTAATAATTAATTAATTAAAACTTAATAAAAAGTCCAATATTAAAATATTAGACTTTCCTTTCATGGTCTTATATTGAACTGATATCTTAAAAGAGTCATAATGATGACCTTATTATTTATTTTTTCAATCCTTTTATTGGGGGCTCATACAACTTTTATCACAATCCATACATAAGTCCATTGTGTGTCAAGCACATTTGTACATCCATTGCCCTCATCATTCTCATAACATTTGCTTTCTATTTAAACCCTTGGCATCAGCTCCTCATTCCCTCCTTTCTCCTCCCCCCTCCCTCATAAACTCTTGATAATTTATAAATTATTACTATTTTGTCTTATCTTACATTGTTCAATGTCTTTCTTAACTCATTTCCCTGTTGTCTGTACCCCAGAGAAGAGGTTATATGTAGATTCTTTTTATTTTATTTTATTTTTTTTAGGCATCACTGCCCTGGTGGTGGGAGTAGGAGGCCCAGCCTTTGCTCCCGTGAGCGGGAATTGAACCTCCGTCCCAGTCGGCCGCAGTCCCGCGCACAACCACTATGCCACCGGGGCTCAGCCCCTATATGTAGATTCTTATAATCAGTTCCCCTACCTTCTCTCCATCCTCCCAGTATCGTCACTTTCACCCCTGGTCCTGAAGGGATCATCTGTCCTGGATCCCCTATGTTTCTGGCTCCTATCTATACCAGTGTACACCGCCGGTTCTAGCCGGATTTGTAAGGTAGAACTGGGATCATGAGAGTGGGGAGGAGAAAGCATTTAAAAGCTAGAGGAAAGTTGTATGCTTCATCATTGCTACACTGCACCCTAACTGGTTCATCTCTTCCCTGTGGCCCTCTGTAAGAGGAAATCTATTGCTTACAGATGGGCTTTGGGTTACCAATCTGTATCCCTCCCCCTCCTTTACAATAATGAAATATTTAATTCTTCGATACCTGATTCCTTTGACACCTTGTGGTCACACAGGCTGGTGTGCTTCCTCCATGTGAGATTTGTTGCTTCTGAGCTAAATGGTTGCTAGTTCACCTTCAAGCCTTTAAGACTTCAGACGCTATAGCTTTTGATAGTCAGGCACCATCAGTTTTCTTCACCACCTTTGTTTATGCATACATTTGTCTTCAACTATACCAACGTGAAGGTGGGTACACAATGATATGATTCTATGTTCTTTGATGCCTGATTCCTGATCCCTTTGACACCTCGTGGTCACACAGGCTGGTGTGCTTTCTTCCATGTGGGCTTTGTTGCTTGTGAGCTAGATGGCCACTTGTTTACATTCAAGCCTTAAGACTCCAGATGTTATATCTTTTGATAGCCAGTCATCATCAACTTTCTTCACCACAATTGCATGTGCACACATTTGTGTTTAGCAATTATGTGGGAAGGTGAGCATCATGGAATATCATTTTAATAGAAAAAAGTGTTCTTGCATTGAGGAAGTACTTGAGTGGAGGCCCAAAAGAGGATCCTATTCTTTTTTTTGGAGAACCCTGTCCTTTAGCAACAGTTCTTAACTAATTTTCTGAAGTTATGGTTATAAGCTACTGAGAAATTACAGGATGCTATGAACTAAGCCAAGTTTTTCCCATATAGCTTATTTGATTCTCACAATATCCATGAAAAGCTATTATAAAAGTCTTTTAAGATGAGAAAAATTGAGATTTAAAGAAGTTAAATAACTTTACCCAGTGAATGGATGAAGCTAAGTTTGAAGTCAAGTCTATTTGATTTCCCATAGTTGCTTGTTTAAATATATAACAAATCAAATATTCCAAAAAAGGAGACGTGCCAATTCAAACTGTCTTTTCAACTATCAAATCACCTAAATGAACCACGAAAGTGGGGACTAGAATCAAGGGGAACATCCAAGAAGAGAGGACCACTATCAGCTAAGTGGAAGTTGAGACAAGAAGCAGGCACAAGGCTGTGTTGTTGCTTTACTGGTCCATGTGCCTAGTGGTGGCTAGTGGATTTGATTGCTAGACATATTTTGGAGTGAGCACCATCTCCTTTGGGTTGCAGTCTAATATTTTAGAAAGATCTCTAATATTGTTCATCTTGTTGAAATTATAATCTTTTGTAAATGTGACTTAATAACTTGAGTGTTTCCTTTTTTAAACTGCTGTTTTTGAGTTGACCAAGTTTCTTTTTATGAATAGAGTCTCAGGAATTGGCCTGCTTTAGGACTCTGACCTTCAGACAATGTGACTCAAGCCTTGAATAGCTCGAGAATAAATCATGTATTCTATAATTTTTCTAGATAACACATTGAAACACCTTGGTTTGGAATTCACTAAGTTAGGAAAATTATATAAATTAGGGAGAGATATGCTTATCTTTACTTTTGAATTATCTATGGAAAAAATAAATGGGAAAGACTGCCTAAGAATGTTTAAATATTTGTAAAGAGGATTAATCGAAATAGTCAATGATAGGTGAATTATTAGATACCCTTTCTATTCCTTAAAATTCTTCTATGTTGTGAGATGCCATCAAATTGAAGTTTGACTAATAGTGATTCTGTATTACAGAGTAGAATTGTCCCATAGGATTTTCTAGGCTGTAATATTTAGGAGAACAGATTACCAAGTCTTTTTCCTTCAGAGCTGCTGGTAGGCTCTGCTATCCTATCACTAAATCTAGTGCTATCCCTTATGCATCCTGTGAGTCGTCTTTTTATAAGGGCCTTTATTTATCAACACAGGATTAGCTTGCAATATTTGTATACTCTTGAGAACAATGTTAGCAATATTTTAGTTTGACCTGTCCACTAATTCAGAATGCCCCACCTTTACATACCATGAACTAGTGAGATTTTACTTTCTTCCAGCTTCCGCTCTCCTTTACAAGTTCCTTTCAATGCTGACTGTCTCTCTAGTCTAGTTAAGCTTATTTGCTCTGGCACTATCCTTAGGCATGTAGAACAGTTGGTCAGTGCCCTCTTTATGATAACTCTTGATGCTTGAGTCTGGTGATTAAATTGCCTCTTGGCTCTCTTTCACCGGGCTAACCAGCCTCAACTCATTTAGCCTTTCCTCACAGGCCCTATTTCTAAAGCTTTAATCATTTTTCTCTGCCCTTCTCTGGATCTTCTCCAATTACTTTGCAATTGTTTTAAGATTAAACCTGATAAGCAGACCAAATCTAGGGGGTGGCATTGGCGAAATATTTATTTAATGAATGACTTAAAACTGAAGGAGGGTGGTACAGTGTAGGGAAAACAGCACTGGAGTAGGAGTGAGAAGATCTGCACTTTGTCCGGGTTCTGCTATTTACTAGGTTTGAGCAGAGGGCCACCATTGTACATGTCATTTATTTATCTCTGAGTCTCATTTAATTGTCTGTAAATGATGAAGATAAACACATCTGCTCTGACTGCCTCCAATATAAGGAACATCAAATGAAATAATCCATGTGAAAATTTGTCAGCAACAAAGCACTATGCAAACATTATATGTCAGGTACTTTTCTAAATGCCTTGAAAACTTTAACTCTTGAAGGTAGTGATTATTCCAATTGTACAATGAGGGAATGGAAACACAGAGAGATCAAGTAATTGGCCCTAGATCACAAAACTTGAAATAGAATCCATGCTAAAGTGTTTCAGAATTCATGTTCTGAAAGCAAAATATTCTCCCTTTCTAAATAATATTAAGATCCATATTTTGAACACATGAGCCAGAATAAATTTAAAGGCAGTGGGACCTTACAAGGAAGGCCACAGGTATATGTTACTGTGATAGTGGATCTATTCTATTAGAGACAACCTGTTCATAGGTAACCTGTATTTTGGTAATTAAATCAGACAGCTGTCTACCAGTGGAGAGAGCCTCATTCGCATAATATGTACATATAGATATTCTCACAGGAGATGAGAGGACAAAACAAAACTTTCAAATAACTATAGCTTAGTTTTCATGAAAGTGTAATAATAATGAATATTTTTCTGTGACATTCTATGCCTTCACTGTGATGTAAGCAAAAGAAACTTAATTATGCCTACTTTATAGATGAGAAAACCGAGGAAGTTTCCACAGTGTGATTCGAATTCAGAGCTCCACCTTTTGTTTGTTCTATTACATCATACAGAACAATCCTAGACCCCAGGATAAGATCCTATAAAATAAAAAAAACTTAGCAGAATTCAAGACGTTCAAGAAATCAAAGTCACTAATAGAAAAGAAGGAAAACAAAATATGACAAGGAGGATGTTCCTTTGCTTTGGGCTATTAAGTAGGTCACCCATTAAAAGGCTATTTTGGTAGACAATTTTAGAGGGCATATAGTCCATGTACCCACATCACTGACCTGATTCTTCACTTTCAAGTTCTAAGAAAATGAGAGAGAGAGAGAGAGAGACTGATTCAAGAGAACGTAGGTTGAGAAGTGTGATTTAACCAGGCTAGTGCTCTAGATTTTATGTGAGATGTGATTCACTAGAGGACATGCTGTTCTTAACAAGCAAACAGCTTTGTATGTATCTTTATGAAGCAGAGTCAGCAATTTTTTTCTCTTCATTTTTAGAAAAACTCTCTTCTTGTAGTAGTAGATGGAGGCATAGCTGACAAATTGTTAATATTTAATTTTGTATAAAGCAGCTCTTTCAGGGAATGGCTGCTCCCTATCATTGCAATCTATCAGGCTCTCTTGGCTCCCAGGCACACGAGGATCAAACGAGAAAGGAAATATTTATTTTGCATTTTCATTTATGGGAGGACAGGTTCTTTGCTATTAAGTGGAATATTGAGACTTCTAGGGAAAATAAACTTACACTCCATGTCAGACTCTTTATCCCAACCAAAATATCTATCTGGCTTAGTGGAAACATTTCTTATAATATTTATGTGTTAAGTGTAAATATCCGAGCTTAAGAATAAAGATATATTTGCCCACTACATCATATTTTCTCCTATTAGCCTGTCTTTATTACTTTGTTCACATTGTCAAAGCCATGAACACCCCCACCATACCATCCTAAAAATATGTTCTTAACATACAGAGATATACACAACTCAGTTCTTTCTTTCTCCACCTTATTTGGAAAGATCTAGGGTAGTGGGTATCCCAGCAAGTAGACTGCTTAAACAAAACCCCTGCCTCTCTGTCCTAATATCTTGCCCAATTCTTATGGAGAGAAGAAGGGCATTGCCTTGAAATAGATTTTAATGAAACAGAACTTTGGAGGAGTGTGCTTATCTGATCCCAAACCCAAATCCATTGCTATTGAGTCAATTATATAGGGTTTCTGAAGTATAAATCTTCATGAGAGTAAATAGTCTCATCTTTTTCCTGTGAAGCGGCTGGTGGGTTTGAATCACTGACCTTGCAGTTAGCAGCCCAAAGCGTACCCAACAGTGCCACCAGGGAACCTTATCGGATAAGCTCCAAACATAGACCCACTGTCATCTAGTTGATTCTGACTCAAAACAACCTTTTTGGACAGAGTAGAATTGCTTCCTAGGATTTGCAAGACTGAATAGTTATGGGAGCAGATAGCCTCATCTTTCTGTGGATCAACTGGTGGGTTAGAACTGCTTGGTTAGCAGTTCAAAATGTAACCCACTATGTTACCAGAGCTCCCTCCCTTTCTTTATCTGGTAAGTAGAATTAAATCGCAGAGGTTTCCTCACCCCTCAGCTACAGAGGAGGGAATACGAATTACAGACTATGTAGGGCTATTGGCATGCTTAGTACTGTTGGTTATTTAATTCAGTAGCAAATATGGGAACTGTTTTGGGTTGATGATTTAGCATGTTGGCTAGGTGGAGAATAAAGGTCCAATGTACCTGTTCCAAAATCGTGTTAATCCTTTCGACTTCGCAGTCAATCAAGTATCGCTTTTCCTGCCTCCTGTCCATTTCTTCAATGATGCGCCGGAATTCCTGGACGTCCTTTATGTTTCCCACAGACCGTGCTGTCACTTGCCAGTTGTTTTGCACGGCTGCTTCCATAATCGCTTGGAGGATGGAAAATCCTAAAGGAAGGAAAAAGAGCTACAATGATTTTTTTCTTTAAAACAAGCAAACAAAACACACTTCTGTAGCTCAAAACAGTTTCCATTCACTATCCACTGAGTCCCTTCAAACCATATTCATTGTAGAGAGCAGGCACATATATTCACATTCATATTCATATTCTCAGTCTTGAACTTTCAAGACAATTGGAACCTTTAGTTTTAAAGAAGATTCTCTAACTGGTGGCCACCAGGTGAGATCTATATCAAGCCTTTTTTAATCAGTAAGAACTGAATGATAGTATCTAAGTATTTTTATTGACATGCTCTACTTTAATATATATGGAATAAATATCCTGATTCTTTCTTATGTTTGGCCATTATCTGTTCTGTTACAGTTGAAACTCATTTGTAAGTCCAAACTGAACTTTATATAAGTTGTTCCTCTTACATATAAACATTATATAAGTTGTTCCTCTTACATATAAACATTCTTTAGAATTAGTTGGGATAGAAACACATTGAATTATGGCTGATTCTTACATAGCTATGAATATCCAATGAGGTCAGTTATAGCTCCCATATAAAATAAATCTAATAAATCATGACAAAAAAGTCTTTCTTAAAGATATCTTATTTACCCCTTGATCCCTGCTTACTGCTGCCACCCTGGATCTGCACTGAATGGGAGGGAAATGATCTGATGCTGGAAGTTATAGATAACCTTTTGAGAGGGGATGAGAAACTGGGAACAGAAGATTATCTGAAAAATAATTTACAAGAATAGGATAGGATATTTCTATCTACTGGATTTTTAGAATATTCGTGTCACTAATATGATATGATGTTCATCAAATCTCTCTCTAACACACACACACACACACTTCTGATTAAAGGCAACCCCATGAGTTGAAATGTAGAACCTCTCTGCTGGGTTCTATTGTCTGTAGGAGGAAGTTCACTGTGCCTTTCTTCATCAGTGGGTGGACTCTAAGGATCAAGTATTGACATTTTTTAGATGTATTCAGAAGTACCTCCTCTATTTCCATAAATTTAGAATTGTCTTATATTTAGATAATAGCTAATGACACAACTTGTCTGCTAGTTTATTGCAATCTGATGGCAGAATCCATCCCAATGAATTTTCAAATATCCATAAAGTCTCTCATGATAAACAGGCTTCAGAAGAGCTTCCAAAGAAAGACAGCCAGGGAAGAAGTATTTGTAGATCTACTTCTGCAAACATTGACCTGTGACAACCTCCTGAAGAGCAGCTGAACTTGACAGATGTCATGCCAGAAGATGAGACCTTCAGGTTGGAAGACACTCAGAATATGATGGAGAAGAGCAGCCTGATCAAACGAGAGTCTACTTTAATCACATCAAATTAGTAAAGTTCTTGAGCCCTTCATTTGCTGATGTAACATGACATAAAAGAAGAAGAAACAGCTGCAAACAATTCTTGAATGTGGGATACATGAAGTGTGAATCCAGGAAAAATGAAAGCTCTCAAAAATGGAAAGAGATGCTGAAAGGACTGATGAGCTGCAATGGACTAATATTGGCTGTATTGAGTCAGAGAGTCATATGGTCTATTATGCCAGGACTGATGAAAAGACCATTTCAAAGTCTACTCTGCAACTTTGGCATTTGGTCATTTTTCAGGTATGGAAATGAACTCATCCCCATGGCCAAAAAATGGACAACATCAATAGGGGGAAGCTTAATCCTAATGAGATACATATGCCTTAGATTAATCCACCATTGGAGATTAAAAAAGGCAGCATTTATCCAAGGACAAAGTTCCGATGGGTTAGGAAGAAGGAGGACTAGAGGTGGGAAGTTCAAGGAAGAAGTGGAATAAGTGGTGTTACATTGTGAGGATTGTAATGAGTAGTATGAAACAAAATGGGTATGGATTGTTGAGTGGAAAATATAGCTGCTCTGTAAACCTTTACCCAATTCACAATAAAAAAATCTATCCTGAAGTACAATGCAGTGATATAATAATATTTACATGCCCACAAGGAAACTATGTAGTTAATATGACCATAATTCAAATTCATCCACCAAACATTAATGCCAAAGATGAGGAAATTAAAGATTTTTTAAACCTATTTCTGTAGTTGAAAATTGATCAAACATGTATGGCCTTTCTCAAGTCAAAAAACTTAAGAAGAAAATTCAAGCCTCGAGTTATAGTATTGAAGAGTTCTACAAAGAAAGTATTTAAAGAAGAAAGAGACATCAAAAGAAGATGGAAGGAACACACAGTCACTGTATCAATAAGAATTGGCAAATATTGAACCATTTTAGGAAGGAGTAGATGATCAAGAAATGATGGATGGTGTGGAAGGAAGAAGTCTGAGCTTTATTGAAGAAAAGCACTGATGAAAAAAACAAGATCAAGGAATGACAGACTATCAAGTGAGATATTTCAACAATTCTCTACTATACTGGAAATGCTCTTTGATCTATACTCAGAAGCTTGAAAGACATCTGGCTATTCCAATGGAAGAGCTCCCTTGGAGACTCTCAACTCACAGGATTCACTCCCTGTGAGATATTTCTGAGGAAAAGACACATGAAGCTACCCTGAGGTAGTCAGAGTTCTGGAGCTGAAGGAAGGAAGTGGAAACCTCTCCCAGCACTGAGATGATTACAATGCCACTGGATCCACAACACTTCCCTTGCACTGGTCAGTGATCGCTCTACATTTGGCATCATTGCTTGTGTTATAGCTCGATGTCCAACACATGGGCTAATATAGGACTTAGGGATTTGATCTGGACTGGTCTGGAGTCTTTTCTCAAATATTCAGTTGCTCTTGAATACAAACCTTTTCTTATAAATAAGTGTCTATGAATTTGTTTCTCTAGTCTACCTAGAATAACATATTGATAAATGGAGAAATATTGAAGTTGTTAACGATTTCATTTCACTTGGATCCATCAACCATTAATAACCACGAGAACCAAATCAAACCAAACCAAATCAAGCCAACCAACTAACTAACCAAGCAACCAAGCAACCAACAAACCAACCAACCACCCAACTAACTCACTGTCATTGAGTTGATGCTGACTTATAGTCGCCATACAGCATGGGAATAAAACTGTTCCTGTGGAATCCCAGGACTGACTGTATGAGAGTAGAGCTACTCATCTTTCTCCCAAGCAGCAGCTGGAGGTTTTTAACTGCTGACCCTGTGGATCAGAGCCCAAAGCATAACTACTAAGCCACAAGAGTCTCACTATGAGAACAGCCAGCCACCAAGGAATCAAATGACATATTTGGCAAATCTACCATAAAAGTCCTATTTAAAGTGTGGAAAATACACCTGACTCTAAGTCATGGTATTTGCAATTGTACCATATGTATGGAAAAAAATTGGACAATTACCGTATATACTTGCATATAAGCCAACCCACCAAATCTGCTGAGGCACCTAATTTTACCACAAAGCTGCATTGAAAATGTGCTGAAACACCTGACTTATCCATGAGTATATACAATAATAAGGAACTGAAAAAGAATCAGTGTATTTGCGTTATGGTGTTGACAAACAATATTGAATATTTATTGAATATAAATCAGTCTTGGATGAAGTACAGTCATGATGCTCTTTAAAAGTAAGTAAAGGTAGCCAGACTTCATATCATGTACTTTGGTCAGGATATTAGGAGAGCCCAGTCCCTGAAGAAGGACATGAGTTTTAGTAGAAGCCCAGCAAAAAATGAAGAGCCACAAGAAGCTAGATCAACACATTGTCTGAAACCGTGCTCTCAAACATAGCAACCATTTCAGGTCTTGCCACGACTGTAACAGGAAATGGCATTTTGTTCTATTGTGCATAGGGTAACTGTGAGTTATTACCAACTGGACAACATCTAACAATACCAACAACCATGAGTAATGGGAGCAGGAGATGGGGATGATTTGCAAAGACAACATCTGGAGTTGCAGAGAAAAGAAGATCCTGCTGTCCTTTGAATACATTCTTGGTTCTGTGCTATCTCATTCTCATCCTGTAGTCTAAGTGGATTACAGTTGAGAATCTTCTCTGCACCATATAAAATGGTATTGACATTTGGAGAGCACGCTTCAGGGAGATGGCAGCAGTGACTCAGCCGGTCATTATGACTCCTTTGTGTGCTGGGTGTTTGCAGGAAGAAGATCACAAATGAGACCCAAGCACTTGGTAATTTCCAAATGAGGAATTTCAGCACAGGAGCTCAAAATTACAGATCAGAGTAAATTACCATTGCTTTAAATGCTAATTCTTACTCTTTTTTAAACCAACCACGCATATTTATTTCTGAGATTTACATTTTCATGTGGGTTTTCGATGTTCTCTCAGCTTCAGTGGGAGTGGAGGGTACATAGTGGGCCAAGGCATAGGATGAAGAGAGAAACAGAGGAAGAAAGAGACTACAGCATAAGGCCACGTTAATTTGAATCTAACTATGGTAAGAATTAATGGAAATTCAGCAAGGACTGAATTGATAGTACTTATGACGAAATTATTGGCTGAATAATAATGGTAATGAAATGACACAGCAAACATTGAAGCATACTTTGTTTTAAGGCAGTGGTTCTCAAGCTTTCTAATGCTGTGATCCTTTAATACAGTTTCACATGTTGTGGTGACACACCCAACCATATATTATTTTTGTTGCTACTTCTTAACTGTAATTATGCTACTGTTATGAATCGGGTGACCCCTGTGAAAGGATTGCTCAACACCCAAAGGAATCATGATCCACAGGTTGTGAACCTCTGATTTAAGGTCTGTTATCAAAATACAAGTTTTCCATGTGTTAAGTTGTGGCAGTCATCTGCTTATGTTAATTTTATAATTGAAATGTAGGGGTGGAGTCTGGCCTGTTAATCAGGGGAAAGCCATTGAGTAGCTGATGAGGCCTCTATGTGGGCATGGCTTTCACCAGAGACTCCTGGGAAAACTCGCAGTATTTCCCTCGTGAAGATGAGACGCTATCTTCTCCAGTTGTTGGGAGTTAGTTTCAGAGATGATTAACCACAGGCAACACAAGATGTAGCCTCCAAGAAGCTGGAGGAGCCAGTGGAGAGACCACACGGTTTTGCCCTGATGAAGACAGACCGCTGAAGCTGGAGTGGCATGCTGTTGATGGACCTGAGCCCTGGAAGCGAGGAGCCATGGGGAGACCCCTGCCAGTGCCAGAATTCTGCACCCACTGACCTGTGACTTCCTGAGTCGGAAGCAGACATTATAAACTGATTGCAGGCATATGGGTTAATATTGGACTTATGACTTTGCACTAGACTGGATTGGGATGCCTTCTTAGTGTCATATTTCTTTTGTATATAAACCTTTTCCTTATACCTATATGCGTGTCTCTGAAATTTGTTCCTCTAGTCTACCCGGACAAACGCATAAGTTAAAAAAAAATTCTACCTTCTCAGAAAAAAAATCTACCGTCCAGTAAGTTCTACTCATTAGTGCCTTCTACTCTGGGTGGAACAGATCTGGGTGGTGACAAAGAAAAAGTGTACCTGTGTATCCTTTACCTGACACCTCCTACTACCTACAAACCTCTCTGGATGATTCTTTGTCTTCACCTTAAAGTTTCCCTTTCTAACTTCACATTCACTTCCCCAGGTCTAAATTCAAAGTAAATCAATGCAAAATCCTATGTGAAAAATTAGTGTTATAGACATTTAAACATTTTTTAATGTAAGTGGATAAATATATTACATGTACGTGGAATACTATGCTACTCCTATAAATGATAGTTCTATCTGTATATACTGACAAAAGAAAATAGCAGAGTTAACAATGCAGATCTATAGGTAGATGCTTGAATAGCCATGCAGTTTAAACAAGTGCAAGAGGGAGAATGGGATTATATCCACAGAATTATGCAAATTTGACAGAGAATAGTTGCATATGTGTATGTACTTTTGTTGCAAATTTATGAAAGCTTCTTGGATATAACCATACACATCGAAGGAGTGAGTTGCTGAGTCTATGAACCATGGCTAAAGTTTCAGGGGGCATCAAGATTAATGGGCGTAACAGATCACAAAGACAATGTTTTAAATCCCAATTTGGTGAGCAGCTACTGGAGTCTTTAAAGCTTGCACGCAGCCATTTAAGTATTGGTCTCTTTTCGAAGGAGTCTGATGAAAATAGGCAGTGGAAACATATAGTCTTATGGACTCATGGACCTAAGAAACATTGATTTTCATGACCCTGCTATTGCTACCAACTGCGCTGAAAAGATCACATTAGTCTAAATCAGCGATTTTCAACCTTTGGGTTGTAACCTCTTTGGGCGTCAAACAACCCTTTCACAAGGGTCGCTTGATTCATAACAGAAGCAAAATTAGTTATTAAGTAGCAATGAAAATAATTGTATGGTGGGAGGGGGTGTCACCACAACGTGAGGAACTGTATTAAAGGGACACGGCAATAGACAGGTTGAGAATCACGGGTCTTAATCCAAAGGAATGAATGGTATTGGAGCTTAAATTCGGAGCACCTGGGTTGCAAAAGGCTATGGATGGTAACAGAAAGCCAAAATCCATGTTGAGGTCCACACATGGATTAAGCCTACAGTGTATCTATCCCCTTTGACTCTATCCCAGGTTTGGAAATAACTTTGACATCAAGCAGAGAGCATTGTCAAGCCAGTTGTGGCTGATGTAGTTAGGCTAAAAGGTAATACCTTATCATTTGATCTCCCTTTGGACCCATTTTAAAGTTGGATTCAGTTTTTAATATTTTCTGCTTTTATTTTGAGTGAAGTTTTTCTATGTTTTGACAAATCTATGTATAGATAAATCTATAGAGATAGTAGCTGGATTAATACTTAGCTAGGGGAAAGGCAGGGGAGGTTTGAGGAGAGATGAGGAGCTAACAATGTTCTGAAATTCACTGTAGTTATGGTTGCACAACTCTTCTCAAAATGACTAAGCAATTAAATTGTATGATATGTGAAGCATATGCCAATAAAGCTATTTTTTTAAAAAGAAAGTTTTGGATAGAGTGGGAGGAAAATGTAGAACAGAACTAAAAATAAAATAAAAAAAAAACCTGGCTTGGAAACCTGCTGGTGGCAGTTCGGCTTTGTTGTGTGTGGGTAGCAATGGGTGTAGGTGTAGGTAGGAATCTGTATGTTGAGTTTGTATTCTTTTTCATTTTTCTCTGGTGTCTCTGAAGTCTCTGGTGGTGCAAACGTTTAATGGGTTCATTCATTTGACTGTTAGCCACAAGGCTATAGGTTTGAATCCACCTGGAAGCACGTATACAAACAGGTCTGGTGATCTGCTTCCAAAGTAAGTGAGACTTTGAAAGTCCTGTTAATTCTCCTATGACACAAATGAAGTCACTGTGAGTCACAGTCAATTCTAAGACAACTTAAACACACACACATACGCATACACACATATCTAAGGCGTAGGTGTACTGAGAACTTTCCTTTCAATGTAATTTATTATGTAATATTTGACTATTTTACCAAAGGCAAATGCTTTTTATAAGCGCCACACACACACACGAAGCAATAAGGAGGACAACTCTGAATCATGCTGCCCGCTCAACATAAGCTCCTGGAAGACAGATGACAGTCGAGTGCTCCCCTCTCGGCTTCCTGCTGACACAAATGAGAGGCCTCTTAATAAACACCGATTTTTATCGATCTTTTAAGACTTTTATTCTTTGGATCATGTGAATACATTAGCTATAAAATTTAATGAGAAAAAGCACACTGAATTTAGTTTTTCAGTGTGTATGGGTCTGGGCTCTCCTGGTTTGTTTGATCACATTTTCTGAAGTAAGCTAGCCTGAACTGTGGCTTCCTGCTGCCGTCTCTGACCATGTAGAGTTTCTGTTTCTCTGCTGGAGCGAGTGGCTGTGCATTTAAAAGCCCTGGGGGTGGTGGTGGGGCAATGGTCATCTCCGTTCAACGCAAGTCAGGGAGCAATCTGAGAGAAACTTTTGTTTTCATACCTTTGACCGTTCTGTGTTGGAGGTGACCAAAGAGAGTAAATATAAGCTTGAGGGGGAAAAGTGTTACTTGGAAGGTTGAGCCACAGCAGGCATTGAGCTTGTAGAGAGGCGAGGTACAGAACAAAGCCGCGGCTCTGTAAAAACAAGCCTGGTGGTTTACAGCTGCAGAATTGTCTCCACTCGGTTTGAACTTGATGTGCCCTATCTGGCAACAGGGAGAGCTGCTTTTATTTGCGCACCCCATTCTCTCCTTCTGATTCCAGACTGCAGTCACTGACCGCTTTGTTTTCTCTTCCTCATTGTAAAGAATAGGAGCTAAATGACAGAGGCTGCTGCGCAAAAGCTAGATTTTCATTTGCATTCGACCAAGATAAAACAGGAGCTTGAGGGCTGAGCCCCGGTGGTGTAGTGGTTGTGCGCGGGACTGCGGCCCACTGGGCTGGTGGTTCAAACCCTGCAGGAGCTCTCCAGGAGCAAGGCTGGACCTCCTACTCCCAGCTGACGGCAATGATTCCCACCCTCTCCCCTAAAAAATAGGAGCTTGATCAGACAGAAAAGGCAAAGCAATTAAGGATGAAGAACTGAATTACAGCTCTAGAGGAAGGCCCTTGCTGAGAAGGATTGACTAGGTGGGTGCAATGGGCTGAACCAGAACGACGTTTGTGAGGATGGGGAAGGAGCCGGAAGTTTTTCATTCTGTTATATGAGTCAGATCTAACCTGACAGCCTCTACCAACAGCAAAGGACCATCGGATCCTACAGAACTCAGTGCTGGGCTCCAAAAAGCAAACTCCACCACTCACAGCCAGAGTCCATGCTGAGTCATAGTGACGCTAGGGCACAAGCCAGACAGCCCCTGTGGTTTGTGCAGACTGTAATTGGTCGTTTTTAAAAAATCGTTTTATTGGGGGCTCGTAGAACTCTTATCACCATCCATCCATCTATCCCTCTATCCATCCATCCATCCATCCATCCATCCATCCATCCATCCATCGTGTCAAGCACATCTGTTGCCATCATTATTCTCAAAACATTTTCTAGCTACTTGAGCCCTTGGTATCAATTCGTCTTTATTTCCCCACCCTCCCTCCTACAGGAACCCTTGATAATTTATAAATTATTATTATTTTTCATGTCTTACACTGTCCGATCAGACTGTACTCCTTTATGGAAGTAGAAAGCCCAGCTGGTGGTTTTGAAGTGCTAACCCCTGTGTTAGCAGCAGAACACATAACTCACTCTTCCGTCAGGCTCCTGTTGGTTGTTGGGCTGCTCTTGACAAAACAAGGGGACTGTCTTTTACCTCCATGTCTCAGCTGTCCTCCCCCTACAGCAATTTCCTTGGCTGAATAGGGCTGTCCAGCTAAAGGTTTCCAGAACAGACTGCTCCCACTGACTACTACAGGATAGAAAGGTACTATTCCCTCCACCAACTGGAAACATCTCTAAAATAGGGCTTCGAAACTGTTCATTCTGCTTCCAACCTTTCTCTGTGCTAGTTCATCATGGTTCATTTTCTCCCTCTGCTTTCCTCTTTCCCCTGACTGATGTTGATCCTAAGGATGCCATAGGACATCCTAGTTTGGACAATTAAGTTGATATCACGACAGGGATGGCAGCAGATATAGAGAGCTCTCAAATCTATAGTTGTCAGAATCATTTTCATAGTGGGGGAATTCAGGCCATAATGTTGTGCAGTTTATAAACAGAAATAAAAATCCTTTACAGGTAGAAAAAATCCAATATGTGATCTGAAAATATTGAAGAACAATAAATAGGATAATGATATATGGAAATTGGTAATGAAGACACCCAAGGAAACATAGTTGATTTTTTTTCCTTTTGATTTGCAGTCTTCTAGCAGTGACTTTCACCACTGGTTGTTCCTCATGAACTTGTATCAGTTCCCTCAAAAGCACCCCATTTGTCTACTTCTGGCTTGGTGTCTCAAACCAAAAATCAGACCTCGCTGCCATTGAACAACCCTGTGGGGCAAAGTAGAAGTGTGAGTTTCTGAGACTGTTAATTTTATGAAGGTGAAAAGCTTCATCTTTCTTTCTTGGAACAGCTCTTAGTCTTGAACTATTGACCTTATGGTTAGCAGTCCAACTTGTAACCCACTAATCCAGTCTAACGCTACCAGGGCTCAGTCCCCGGAATGTCTAAGAGGCTCTGATACTGGCAAATGAATGTGATTTAGGGCTCCACAGGAGTGTTGACATTTATAGCAAACTATCTGACTGGAATTATCAGAGGATTTTCCACAAGGCCCCATTGGGGATTACTGACCCACTGGAAATGTTCCAGAGCAGCACGCTGGTCTTTCCCAGAAGGCAATTCAATATTTTTCCAGTGACCTGTACAAAAAACTGCCTTTTCTATATTCTCAAGTTGAAAAGAGATGTTCAAACTGTCATACAGCTCCTGAAAACTCATGTAGTCTACAATTCTTAGGTGTAGAATTTCAGTAGCACCTACTGGAAGGATTTTTACTGATGTTTCAGAGCAGTCAGATAAGGGTTGAAAAGCTATGCAAGGACCTCTTGTGTGTTACTCAATGATGTTTTCATTTGAGTTTATGAGAAAGCTAAAGATGGAGTTTCTCTGTTTTTTTGTTTGTTTATTGAAATCTGGGTAGCTAAGAAGGGGTGTGACTTGCCTAAAATCACATTGATATTTTATTTTATAAATAACTTTATAGGAGGCTTGTACAGCTCTTTTCACAATATATACATCAATTGTATCAAGCTTATTTGTACGTATGTGGCCATCATCAATTTCAAAACATTTTCTTTTTACTTGAGACTTTGGTATCAGCACCCCTTTTGTTCTCTCCTTCCTCCATGCTCCCAACTTTGTGACCCCTTGATAAATTATAAATTATTGTTGTTTTCATAACTATAGTCAGAAGCAAGACCATAGCCTAACAAAGGTGAGCCAGGACTTTGGAGATAAATGGATAGTTTCTCAGCTTCCTCATTTCCTCCCTCTAGACTTGTTCCTGAAAACACACCTGAGTTCCATTAGTGCTTTTCCATGTGCGTCATGCTGTCTTGCCTATTTTATAGGTCTTCTCCTTTCAGGATGACCTGATCATTCATTGTCAACATGAGGGAGTGGACAGATTTTTGCCTCTTTGTGTGTCCTTTCATCTTCCTTTTATGGTGCTACATAAGCTTCGGAAGCTTCATACATACCCAGTGCCCTAACTAGGCCTTTTTCTTTCTTTCTTCCCTAAATCAACCCCCCTCCACCCTATGTTCCATTCTTTCACATTCTCTCCTTTTTTTCTAGGTGCCAGCATTAGAATGGCTAATGAGTTAATGCTTCACCCTTTCAGCTAGAACATTTTCATTTCAGCAGTGCCCTTAACACAAGTGAGTTTGGAAGTAAAGGAAATGTGGATGCTGAACACCATTTTTGGCTCTGCCCATCTGATGAGAAGGAGCCCTGGTGGAATAGTGGCTTCAAGTTGGTCTGCTAACCACAAAGTCAGCAGTTTGAGACCACCAACTGCTCCTTGGGAGAAAGATGGGGTTTTCTATTCCTGTAACAAGTTATATTCTTGGAAATCCACTGTGGGTGGGTGGGGGAGTATTTCTACCCTGTCCTATGAGTTGCATTGGACTCAATGGCCGTAAGTTATCTCAGAGTCATTTGGATGTTAGTGATTTATTCAAAAATTCTTAGGTTATATAATATAAAAAAAGAATTGTTGGGCAGTATCAGGGGCCAGTAGAATGATGGGAAGCCAAGGGTTCCCAAGAACCAGTATCCCTTAAATAAATGCTGTAGCTTGTGGGATACTACTTATTCCAAGGAATTGTCTTGAGGTCATTCCATATTATTTATGGAATTCCTCATTTTAATTCCACTTAAATAAAACCTTTCTCCTTTTCTCCCTTCATCTACTTCCCTGCTTCTCACTCTTAGTTGAACCCAGGGAACTTAAAAAAATTAATGACCATAATTCACTCTGAACCAATGAAATAATCTCTAGGGAGTGATTCTTAGGTTTTTAAACTCTCAGGGTGATTCTTCTGCACACCGTGATTGAACACTATGGACCTACTTCTCCATGAGCCAGTATCATATTGGTTAAGGCTAGGCAATACAAATGTGGCATATGGAAGTAGACCTTTTTTCTTAGGTGTCTTTGATGACAGGAAGAGAGCTTTTGAATGGGAAAATTGGGTCCAAGAAAGACTCTGTAGCACTTAGAAATAAGCAGAGGCACAGAGGCAAGAAGGTCAAGCTCAGGCTGGGGCTATAAATTGCTTCTCTTTTTGATAGATGTGGTGTAGTGGGTTACTAAGGGGATTGCTAAGCATACAGTCAACAGTTCAACTCCACCAGTCACTCTGTGGGAGAAAGATGACACTATACTCCTGTACAGATGGACATTCTCAGAACGCTCAGGGGCAGTTCTCCTTTGTCTCATAGGATGGCTGTGTGTCAAAAATGATTCCATGGCAATGAGGTTGTTGTTTGTTTGTTTTACTTTTGTGGTAGATGAAGAGTCCTGCAAGTGGTTAAGTGCTTGACTACTAAACCCAAAGCTCGTGGTTTAGCCCTACCTGCAGTTCTGCACAACAAAGATTGTGATTATTTCTATAAAGTTTATGACCTTTAAGGAAACTCCATGGGAAAATTCTGCTCTGTTCGTCAGAGTCACTTTGAGTGGGAACCAACCAGGCAGTTGGTTTGGAGGTAGATGAGTGGTCTTGGAAAGTTGAGTACTGTATGTGGTAAACAGACCCTACTGTACTCAAAGTGCTTTATAAATGTGTTTCTTCTTCTGAAGTATTTCTTTCTAATGATAAAGTGAATATATGCCTATTTTGGCACTTTGGAAAAAATAACGTAAATAATAAATTAAGTAGCAATGAGTCTATCCCTCAAGGATAATCACTTTTTATATTCCATGTGCTTCCTTGCATTTTAGCTTATATCAATACATTATATGCTTATTATTTTAGCAACATGCATTCTATTCATTGTATTCTGCCTTTATAAAAACTAACATATTATGAACATTTTCTTATGCTATTAAATGTTTTTCAAATATGATTTTAATGGCTACAGAGCATTTGGATGTACTGTAATGTAATCATTCTTAACGTGAGCATTTTGATAATTTCCAATATCTCCCTATTATGCTATGATGAAAAACACTTAAATAGCCTCTGTAATTATTTCCATGAGATAAATGTCTACAAGTAAGGCTATTGTGTCAAACATTTATAGACATTTTAAAGGCTCTTGCTATGTATTGCCAAAATTCACTCAAAATAGGTTGTATCACTTTATGTCTCTCTGTCCTTTGCCAGCACTGAATAGAATATTTATACATTTGTTAGGTAAATGAAGGGATTGTCTTTTCTGTTAGCATTTCTTTGGTGATCCAAGAAGGCAGTGACTTTCCTTTGTTTTTTTTTTTCCACCACCATCTTTCTTCTGAGAATTGCCTGTGAATTTCCTCTGTCCATGTTTTCATTAAAATACTACCTTTATAATTGACTTCTATTACACTTTTTTTTTTCGTTTCTGTGGACATCACTGCCTCTGGTGGTCGTGGGCGCTACCCAGCCGCCGCTGGATTTGAACCGCCAAGCCTGCGGGCTGCAGTTCCGCACTCCACCACTTAGGCCACCGGGGCTCAGCCCCTATTAGACATTTAAACAGTTTCTGTGAAATGTGTCATATGTAATCAAATTCAGTTTAATATATGTGTAATGTTTGTGATTGTGAAACATTTTGATGAACAGCAGTTTATGATTTTATAACATTGGTATTCTTTTTAATTGAATATATCATGTAAGGTAGAAAGAGGTAAATGAAAAGTTCTCTTTTACTCTTATACTACTGCTCACCTAGGCATTAGTCTCAAACCTTATTTCAACTACTCTCTCCATTTTTTTTAAACCTTAGTGGTCTCGGTGGAGTTTCAGATACATTTCTCTCCAAAATTGTGACAAAAAAGCAGAATAACAGTGTTATATAGTGAATGTACTTTCTGAGGGAAAAAAAAAGAAGAGAAAAAGAAAGGCAGAGGAAAGAGAGAACATTAGCCCCATTCAGTTATGTTGCACTCTACTTTGCCCTATCTAATAAACCCTATATACCCTTAATTTGAATTGAAAACCAGCACTTCAAGGTATGATTACCAATATTGTGAAAGTGCACTTGGCTTTCAATATAATTCATGGAGAGAGTCCCATTGCACATTTTGATCCCTATTTTCCTTTGTTACTGTTTTACCAAGATTTTTTCTGAACACTTTGGTTCCCACCAAAATGAATATCATGATTGTTTAAATTTGAAATGTTAATTCAGAAACTGTTCTGTCTATGAGGAGCATGAAGTGGGAGGATTGAAAACCTCTCTGTGTTTGTAGTTGGGTGTCAGTCTGTGAGTTTTCTGGAACAGGTTAAAAACAAATATTCACTTATACCCAGCCCAATTTACCCTTAGTAAATTAAGGTCTCCCCGAGGTCTTCACTCAACATAATTGGGTTTGTTTAAGATTCTCCTTAATTAAAAGCTGACCCTCTGCAAACCTTCTCTTCCTTATATCTGCAATATTAGGAGGGCTAATTTTTGAAGTCAGAGGCTAGAAGGTGTCCTCCCCTTCTCAGTTCTGTGCCCCTTTCTCTCTCTTTCCCCAAACTCATTCAACCCTAATCCAAATCAACACACTCACCTATTACTGACGACAGCTTCAGTGGTGCTTTCCTCCATGAAGGGTGTATTTTTTAAATTAAAATCAAAGTCTTCAAGAAAAGGAGCAAACTCTACGGGAGCAATGCAGACCACCAGAAATGAAGGTGTATTCTTTGGCCACTTGACGTATTCTCAAGACCCCATTAGCATACTGAGGAAGCAACTCCTGTTGCCAAGCTCAGAGGTGGTCTGAAACTGACTGGCAGTGCATGTGTTTTATATTTCCCTCTCTTGTCCCATTCTCCATTATGAACTTTGTCTTCGTGCTAGTGAATTCTGTAACTCCACTGTCCTCAGCATCAGCTGACAAACTATGCCCAAATAGCGATGTCCGTGTTGGCGAGGGAAAGTAAGATTGCTTTGCATCATCCGCTGAAGGGAAATTTAGACGACCATCTGGAACAGATTTGCGTAATGTCCAGCAAAAGCAGAATAGGCAAGCTTTCTGATCCTCAACCACATAAGGCAAAGGAAACACAACTGAAGTTGAATTAGAGTGGATACTATCATGCTTGTACATAATTTCTTCATGTGTATGCCTGATCTCGGAATAATTGCCTTGGGATAGACTGCCTTCAATGCAAACTCAGAGAGACCTGGAAGCATCTCACAGTTGCCCTGTGGACTGCTGAGCATTTAAAAGACAATCACGTGATGACTGATCATGCCCAGTCATTGGTTTCTTATGTAACATTTTCTCACTTAGCTTCTTGATCCCCGTGAAATCAGTACTCCAGTGCTGATCCCCTGACTATCCCTTGACTGAGCTTCCTGGGCAACAACATGGTGTAGTGGTAGCAGGCACCTTGGCAATGCCTGGAGGAAGCCAGGCAATCATTCTTAGATTAGAAAAAGGAAAGCTACAAATAAGTCACCTTCGATCTTATTCCTGAGTTCAATTTATTCCAAACATAACCTGTTGTTTTTGCTATAGTTAGGTGCCAACATGCTGATTTTTACTCATAATACCCCCAGGTGACCGTGCAGAAATGCCCCATAAAGTTTTCTAGTCAGTCATGTTATCAGATTGTTAAATCTTTCTCCTGTGGAAATATCAAACCACCAACCTTTTGGTTAGCAGCTGAGCACTTAACCACTGTCTCACCAGGGCTATGAGGATCAGCAAAGGGTGGACTTTCAATAGGTTCCCAGATGTGGGTTTCTTTTGCCTGGAGCTTCCTGTTGTGCATAGTAATTCACATTGTGACCTGTGTCCAGGGAGGAGTGAAGTGACCTGACCCAGATGGGACTTCAGCTCAGAGACTACGAGCTATAGCTCCATCAAGCAAAGAGCTTTTCATCAAGGAAATGGTTGGTCTGGGAACATTCTTCAGTGTTCTTAATGTTTAGAAAGCACGAGCAAGACAAACCTATTAACATTTGTGTGCTTTAGGAATGAGGCCTGGCTGATGGGTATCATGGAGAAGGAAAGGGCATGGGAAGTGGGTGTGAATTTGTGCCCAAAGAGAAAGAACTCTGGAATGGATTGCAAAGGACTGCGACTTATTTTGCCTGCTGTGCCTATTAGGAGTGCTGAGACTTCTTGCTTCTGATACTATTGGAAGGCTGGCAAAAGGAATATTAAGGGCAAGCTCTTGCCTAGATGACTCAAAGGAGTCAAACATGCTATCCCGAAGATAACAGAGAACACTCTTTTCCCTCGAGGGAAAAAAAAATCCCTTTGACTTCATACTGTAGTCTAAAAACTGCTTGTAAAACACCCACAGTATGATGTGCTAAACTCATACAGTGAATAAAAAAGTTTTTTCATCTGCTCCCTCCACCCCTCTAAAAACGCACATAAAGCTCTCCTAAAGAAAGGTCACTTTGATTAGTTGTTTTAGTTCCATTCAAACTTTTCCATTGCTGACATAGAGTGGATTTAAAAGGAAGGGAAAGGGTTGATAGCTAATGTTTTTTCCTGTCCAGGTCTTGGGCTCTGAGAAGTGATTGAGCCTTGTCTGAGGTACAAAGAAGGCAGGGGATTAGAGTTACTCCCAATTCTGTCCAGGTTTCTTAAATATGAGAGCTATAAGTCAGTGCTAGCGCCAATACCTTCATTGTACAAATGAGAGTACTGAAATTCAGAGAGGGGAAATTGTCTACTCTGTGACAGCTACCAAACTTGGCCATGATCACAACTCTCTTTTTTGCCTTTCTCTTTTAATGGCAAGATGCCAGACTCACCGTGGTTGACATTCCAACTCTGACATCTATGGGCAAGTTACTTAGGTAACTTCATGTAGCCTCGGTTTTCTCAGTCATTATGTAACACTAATAAGAAGGCTTACTGCATGCACTTATTTGATCAAAATATAAACCCCTTTACGGAGACAGTGAAGGTTCAGTGGTAGAATTTCTACCTTCTGTTCAGGAGACCTATGTTTGATTTCCATTCAATACACCTAATATGCCTCTACCACTTCTTTCTCAGGGGAGACACAATTCTTTTTTCCCCATTTAAACTATCAATAGTGAGGTGAAATGACATTTCTCTTTTGTGCTCTGGATAAAGATTAATTTTGGTATCCAGTAAAAGTTCCAATTGTCTAAATAAAAAAAGGTTCCAATTCATAGAAATGTTGTGATGATAGTGTCCCCTACAAGATGGCTGTGACTTTCTTAAAGATTTCTCCTCTCAACTGCGGCCCACAGGTTTGATGGCTCAAATCCAGCAGCAGCTCTCCAGGAGCAAGGCTTGACTTCCTACTCCCACCAGGGCAGTGATGTGTAAGAAAAAAAAAAGACTTCTCCTCTCTTTCCTTCAGTACCTTTATATTGAGAAATCAAAACAGAACAAATATGTTTGTGTATTAAAACTTATTATGGTCTTAAAATCTAACAGGGTCTCCCCTGTGGTACTGGAGCCCACCCTAAGCCACTCTGGAATCGAAGTCCATGGTGTGATTCTTTCTTCCATTTGCGCAAGCTTCATTCAGGGTACAAACTTCTCTAGCATCTTCAACCTCCTTGGATTTACCCAGCTGCAATCTATCCATATATGAAAAGACCTTACACCTGTCCCAGAATCCGCTCATTCATTAAAATTGAGCTCGAAATATATTGCACCCAAATAGATCACCGGATTGAGGCAGTGGAACAGCAGGTTCAAAGCTCTCACAGGCATTCTCTATTACCCTGAGAATCTGGGACCATAGAGGGTGATCTGCCTTTCCTAGAGAGTCATGGTTGAATGCTACTTTAAAGCCATTCTTTGGACTAGGGTTACATTTTGGATTATACTTTGTAAATTCTTGAATTATTTTTATATACAATAAGCTATATGCTGTATAAAAGTTGAATTATTTGTCCTTTCACTGTTAAGTTTGGAGTAGGGCTGAAGCTAACATTTGTTGAGTACCTACTTTGGTCTGAGCAGTGCATTAGGGATTTATAGATAATATCACATTTAATTTTCTCAACAACTATAAGCACTAGGTAGCTATCCATAACTGGCAAGTAATAAAATAGAGCCTCAAAAAAAGAAAGAAAGAAAACAGGGCCTCAGAGAAGCACATGTTTTTGAATTAGCGGACATGAGAGTAACTTTTTAGAGTGGGATGTGCACTCGGGTTTGGCTCCTAAGCACACACGTTTCTCCCTTCTGCTCTCTAGGGGCTAGGATTACTCACATATGGGGTTCCTTGTGCAACAAGAAGTCATATTTTTCTGTGTGTTTCTCCATGACAGAGGAAGGACATGTTGTTGTGTAACTACCTCAAATTTTCTGTCTCATTAGGATGCAGGCCACTCAATCAACTGTAAGTGAATGCTTAACAGAAACACAGTCAGAGTTTTCTGAATAATAGCATCTCTCCCTCCAGTTCATCACCACCTTTGGAGCTGGAGATATGAGATTGGGTGGGTTTTATCCTTGCTTTTGTCCTTATTTATTCCTCACACTGTCTCTCAGATGCCCCTCGTGTCCAAAGCAGCTGTTTCTCCTGTCTTCCCCAATTCTGCTAAATGTCCTAGTTATAGAATATGAGTAGGAGCATATGTGTAACTCTTCCACTATCCTAAACACACATGAAATGGTATTATTAATCTTTTGTACGGCGTTCCCTTTCTTTACATTCAAATTACTACTGCAGAACTTTTATCGGCACACAAGTGAACTACTGCAACACACATTCCCTTTCATTCAAGCTAAGGCCAGCTTTACTTTCCTCACTACTTTGAATATATTATACCCAGTCTTAGGAGCACGCGTGGTGCTGTGGACAAGACGACAAGTTGCTAACCATGGATTTGGTGGTTTGAACCCATCAGCAACTCTATGGGAGAAGGCTGAGGCTCTCTGCTGTTGTAACGACTTACAATTGTGTAAACCCTGTGGGGCGGTTCTACTGTGTCCGTGGCTGCTGTGGGTTGGAATTGACTCAGTGGCAGTGAGCAGCGCCAGGCTCATTCTCAAAAAACCTTGAAAAGTTTTCTTCTACCTACAGCATAAAGTTTAGAGCAGGTGTTATAAATGCCTCAACTTTCTGGTCGCCTAGGATTTACCATCTAGGGAAGTTTTCTGAGCATCCCTAATCTACATACCATATGTACTCAAGTCTGAGCTGACCCGAATATCAGCCGAGGCACTCAATTTGACCACAAAAACTGCATTAAAAATGTGCTGAAAAAACTTGGCTTCTGCATGAGTATATACAGTAAGCTTGCAATTGTTCTCTCTCATTCAGAGACTCCTTTTAGCTATCTGGGAAAAATGATTTCTAGTTTAAGAGGTCCCCTACAAGTCTAGTCCATTTAGGTTTATAGAAATATAGACTATCCAACAGTATCTGGTCGGTGAATCAAGAACCTTCTATTCTGATTATAGACAAGTGGAGGCTAGAGTTTAGAGAAAAGGAAAGAAAATCTACTAACTTAACACTGTTTCCAATGAACGTCTCATGTGGAAATGAATAATGTGGCTACAGCTGCCTGGCATAAAGCAAAGACATGCAAATAAGGCAACCCCACCATTTGGCCCGGAGTCCCTGTTAGAACAATAGTGTGATTACTAAGAAGGTTAGCTGGCTAAATGGAGGGAAAAGTTTAGACCTGTGGACCTCGTCGCTCTGGCTGTTTAACTGTGACCACTCTTTGGAGGGCTCTCTGTAATAAGTGAGAATATGGGTGGCTTACAGACAGAAAGCCCTGGGTCATTTAGAGGTAAACATGCGAACTCTACTGATGGGCTGCTGTGAAACTGCACTGGCTAGGAAGGCAGCCGAATAAAGCGAATCTAATTAGGAGTCATGCAGTTAGTCATCGTAATGATTGGGTTAGTGGAGGGTCTAGTCGGACATGCCCCAAAGCATCTGGGCTCATTCAAGCAGAGTGCTCAGAGACTGAATTGAACAAAATGGCTCAGGGTGTTTCCTCTCGCTGTCAACGTGAGCCTTGGCCAGTGTGCTCCATCTCCTGTATCATGTTGAGAGAAAGACGGAGTTGCATGGCTCTGTGTCGTTGAAATTATTTATCAAGCTCACCAGAAGAGCGAAGGAAGCAAATTGGAAGGATAGCGACAGTGGACAAGAAGCAAACAGTTACTGGTGGATGATTCCTTTGGCTTGGAGACCCTGTTAGAGATAGCAATGGTCCAGTAAGATTTGATGCCTTGCAGCCACTGGGAAGTAGAGATCCTGGGCCTTTGAAAATCTTCATGTAGGCTTATTTTTCAAGCCATCTTAAATTTGCCGGTGTTTAAAAACATTGTTTGACAACCCCCTTAGGCCATAAAACATGTTTATATTTTGGATCAAAACCACCTAATCATAATGCTCTGGAATCTTCTGAGGGGAACCTTCCCATCTGCAGTGTTCAGCTCTGCAATTATCAGCCTAACAGAGCATCCCCTAAACAGAATAAACATGTTCCTTAAGGGTTTTTTTTTGCTATTTTGAGCATAGAACACAACCAGAAGCAACGCTACAGAGGGAAGTTACTGTAGGAGAGAAACAAAGCCGTCAATTTTGCCAACAAATTTATGTGTTAACGATCTCAAAAGTGTCGTGCACCTTGTGCCTCAGAGGAGAAATGGGCTTGCTCTGTTGGGCACAGCGCTGATGCATTAATAACATCTGGGACCGCCCCAAGGGGTCCATTGCTTTCCACTGGGGAGCTAAATAGTATGAAAGTCATATTTCCTATCACCTGAACGCTGCAGCACCTGCCCCGTTGAGCTGGCTGCACTTGGATTATTTTTTTCCCAGAATGAAATAAATGGGTTGTGTCTTGGATGATGTAGCTGCTTCCGTTGTCTTAACCACTGATGCAGATCCCAGCATGAGCGATATGGCAGCAGCAGCCATCCAGAGTCACTGTGAAAGTGGAAGCAATGAATGGAATGGCTGGACCCAAAATGAGTTTGAGCTGCATGGTTGACTTCAGAAAGCAGGGCAGATGCCCAGGAAGGTGTTTATCCCAGTAACCCAGGTTCCAAGAAAGATACTCTATGCCGTGGTCCACATTTGCCACCCCGACTGCACAACTCTGTCTGCACTTGGAAAACATTCTTTTAGAGATGGGGGAAAATGGCTACCAGATAAAAAGCATGGGAAGCCATCCTCAGCAGCTACTGGAGAGGTTCCACTAGGAGGGATAGGCTGCCTTTCTTTGGTGATGAGAAAATCAACATAAAAGTTAAGTAGAACCAGATTTCTTAAAGCGAGAGAGGAGAAATGTCTGCAAATAGACTCCCCTTTACCACTGACCAGTGGCAGGAGCTGCTTCTGTGAGCCCCATTCTTCCCCGGTGGAAGCCCAGTCAGCCAAACCTCTGACCTCGGTGACCTGTGGGGGCCCTGCTTGCACAGTAGACTGTGTAGGTGGCTTGGTGCAGACATTCTCAGGACTCAAGCTACACTTTTTGCTATCCCCGCCCCTCCTTCTTTCCTGCATTGTTCTCAGGCGCTCTCTCCATCTCCCGATGTGGCACACGTGTATACACAACAGCACGCTCAAAAGAGTGGGAATGCTCAACCACAGGGTAGTTTTACTTTTTGCTTTATTAAATGTTGGTACTTTTGTTCCGTTATAATTTATTGTTTTTGCGATGTCTCTTCCACTGTGTCTTCTCGTGTCCCCTTCCAGTATGACCCTACCCTGCTGAGAATATGTATTCCCTCTAGGTAAACGCAAGTAAGCCTGTAGATTTAGCACATCAGCCCAAACGAAGGTGTTCCCTTCATTTCACCCCCCCCCGCCCCTGCTGAGCACAGAGACCCTCCTACATTCATGCTGCCATAGAAACATAGCTTGGCACCCACTCCAAAGTCACATCCGAGTCATTTGTTCCTTCTTTTCTGTGCACATTCACCCATTATCTCCTTCTGCTCTTGAAATGTATTTTCATAAAACTTATTAATTCTGATCACGCTTCTTAAAATATATGCCCCCCGCCTTTTTAAAAATCAAATCTGCTGGCCTCTCCAGACAGGTGCTTATTATTATCATCACTACTTTTATTTAATTCTCTCTTCTTGCCTTGACTTTCCCCACTTATTCATCTTTCTACCCTTTTCTCCATTTTGCCGCCATATGTTTTCCAGCCCGAGTCCTTTTCCATGCTACTACACAGAACCAGCTATCTTGACATGATCCAATGTATCTATCACATACTGCTATAACCAAATATCACCCAGACCTAATGTAGTACTCTGAAAAAGAGGCACTTGAACTACCTGGAAGCAAATTCAGAAAAATAGTGCTTTGGGCTTTTCAAGAGATATGAGGAACATTCATGAAAACAATGAAAGAAATTAAAAAACTAACGTCCTTAATCCAAGAATCCAAGAAGATAAACAATGAGATATCAGAATCAGGCAACATACTAAAAAGACCTCTAATACTTGTCTGTCAGTTTGTTGTAACGTGGAGGCTTGTGCGTTACCGTGATGCTGGACACTAAGTTATTGTTTTTTGTTTGTTTGTTTTTGAATGCCAGCAGGGTCATTCAATGTGAACAGGTTTCAGTGGAGTGCCTAGACTAAGAACATACAATGAAGAAGAACTTGCCTCCCTACTTCAGAGGAAGGAGCTACTAAAAATATTATGCCTAGTTTCAAAACATTGTTAGATACTGAAGACCTAAAAAATGGAAGCAGAACCTTGTTGAGGATAGTGCTAGAGAATAGGCCTACCTCAGAGAGAACTCAAAATGTGATGCAGGAAAAACTGATTTCTCAGAGTGGAGTGGACCATGTTGATGTAAACCAGGTATACCTTGTGGTAGTGAAGCCTTCTTTTATTGATGGGACATAACTCAAGGTAAAGAAAAACAAATACAAAATCTGCAAATGATCAGAACTTGGAATATGTGAAATATGAATATAGGAAAATTGAAAGTCTTAAAAAATGAAATGGATTCCATAAAGATCAATATAACTGGCATCAGTGAGTTGAAACATACTGGTATTGGTCATTTTGAATCAGAAAATCTTATGACTTACTGTACTGGAAAAAACACAATCAAGAGAAAATGCAGGGCATTAATTGTCAAAAAGGACATTACAAAATGAATCATAAAGTGTATTGTTTCCTGTGGCAGGATTGCATCTATCTGCCTTCAAGGAAATCCAATCAATGTAACTATCGCTCAAATTTATGCATCAACCACAAAAACTAGTGATGAAGAAATCAACTTCAATCCAAAATTGGCCAAGCATGCAATCAAGATACATTGATAATTTTTAGTGAATGGAGTTCAAAAATTGGAAGTAGCTGGAGGAAGAGTAGTTGGAAGATTATGGACTTAGTGATAGAAATGAAGCTGGACATTGCACGATATTGTTTTGTAAGATCAAGAACTTCATAGCAAATACCCCTTTTCAACAACACAAAAGACAACAACAGACATGGAATTCTCCATATATATAAAAAAATCAAATCGACCACATCTGTAGAAAGAGGTATTAGGGAAACTCAATGTCAGCAGCTAAAAGCAGGACACAGGTTGCGTGTAGAACAGATTGTTCATATGCGATTTCAGATAGAAATTAAAATGAGTACACGAAAGTCAAAATATGGCCTTGAATCTATATCAATTGGATTTTGAGAATGTCTAAAGTACAGATTTTATGAAATGAATGCTAATGACTGAAGACCTGATGAGCTGTGGAAAAATATAAAGAACAGCATCCACAAAGAAAACAAAAGGGTCATTATGAAGACAGAATAAAAACAAAAAATCAAAATATATGTCCGAAGAGGCTCTGAAACTTGCTTTTAATTGTAGAATAGTTAAAGCAAATGGAAGAAAGGATGAAGTAAAAAAGCTGAATAGAAAAATTTAAAGAGCATATCATGAAGACAAAGCGAAATAATGAAATGAAATATGCAAAGACCTAGAAGTAGGAAATCAAAAGGGAAGAATATGCTCAGCATAACTGAAACTGAAAAAAAACCTCTAAAATGATAGTCAGTTCTCAAGTTGAAATATTGAAAGGCACTATTCGGCAAAATATTGAATGATGCAGTAAGTCTCAAAGGAAGCTGGAGGAAATATACAGTCACTTTACCAAAAGAACTATTTCATACTTTACTGTTTCAGGAGGTAGCATAGGAGCTAAAATCAATGATGCTGATGGGAGACTACACTGAATGCATTAGCCAAATACAAGGCTCTAGGAATTGATGACCTACCAGTTAAAATGTTTCTACAAGCTAATGAAGCACTAGAAACACTTGCTTGTCTATGTCAGAAAATTTGGATGACAGTTACTTGGCCAACTGATTGGAGTAGATCCATATTTGTACCAATTTTCAAAGAAAGATGACCCAATAGATTGCCCAAATGATAAATAATAACACTGATATCATATGTAAGTAAAATTTTACTGAAGATCATCCAACAACAGTTGTAACAGTGTATTGACATGGAGTTCTCAGAGGTTCAGGCCAAATTCTGAAGAGATTGTGAAACAAGGGATATCACTGCTGCTGGCAGATGGATCTTAGCTCAAAGCAGAGAATAAGAGAAATTATTTTACTTGTGTTTTATTAACTATGCCAAGGCATTTGACTGTGTGGACCTTAATAAACTATGAAGCACCTTGAGAAAATGGAAATTCCAGAACACTTTGTTGTGCTCATGAGAAAGTTGTATATAAAAAAGACAGTTGTGTGAACAGAATAAGGCAATACTGCATGGTTTAAAATCAGTAAAGGTGTGTGGCTGCATTGTATCCTCTCATTGTACTTATTCAATATGTATGCTGAGCAAATTATCAGAGAAGCTGCCTTATAGGAAGAAGGATGTGACAATAGGATTGTAGGAAGGCTTATTAGCAACCTTCAAAATGCAGATGGCACAAATTTGTTTGGTGCAAGTGAGGAGAATCTTACAGATGAAGGTTAGGATGCAGCTTTCAGGTTTCACTACAGCTCAGTGTAAAGAAAGTGAGAATCCTCAAAACTGGACCAACAGGAGAAAAGATTGATGTCAAGGAGTTTTTGTCTTGCTTGCATCCCTAATTAATGCTCACAGAAGCAACAGTCAAGAGATCAAAAGATGAGTTGCATTAAGTACGTTTGCTACATAAGCACTTTTTAGCATACCGAAGAGGAAGGATGTTACTTTGAAGTCTATGATGTGCAAAGTCATGATATTCTCCATAGCATCACATGCTTGTGCAAGTTAAATATGGAATAGGAAGAGCATGGAAAAGCATAGAGCATTTGAATTGTGGTGCTGGAGAAGAAAAGTCAAAGGACTATAGATGGCTAAAAGTAAAAATTGATCTGTCTTGGAAGAAGTATGACCAGGGTAGTCTCCTTAGAGGCAAGAATGACAACACTTAATCTTACATACTTTTGAAAGTTTGTCAAGAGTGAGCAGTATCTGGAAGACATTTTCTTTGGTAATGTGGATGGGGGAGTGAAAAAGAGGAAGGTCTTCTGGATTGCCAGTGTGGCACCAACAATGGGCTCCAACATGGAAACAATTGTAAAGCTGGTGCAGGAACAAGTTGTACACAAGATTGTGATGGGTTGGAGCTGATTCAGTGGCACTTAAGAACAACAGCAGCAAATGACCTGAGGGATAGAATGGAAGAAATTGAAAGTTGAATCAGCAAGTTCTAAGAATATCATTATGTCTACGATTAACAATCAAGAAAAAAAGCAAAGGAATCAGAAGAAAGCTTGAGAATGATGCAGGACACTCTCAAGAGAGACAACCTATGTCTCATCTGGATCCTGGAACAAGAAGGGAGAAAAACCTACAGATAAAACAGTAGGCGATATCATAGGACACAATAAGCTATTCAAGAAGCTGAGGGAACACAAAATATGGTAGATTCTAAAAGATAATAGTAATCGAAGACTTCAACTCATCACTTGCAGGAAAAGATAATCAGGAAAGAAATTCAATAAAGAAATAGAACAGTCAGTGAAACAACGTAATCAACCAGGTTAACTTCCTAGATGTATACAGAGTGCTCTTTCTATTTATAGTCCTCTTTAGCACACATGGTGCATTCTCTTGAATAGGTCACATGTTAGGGTACAAAGAAAGTGTCAGTAAATTAAAAAAAAACATTGAGATCCTATGATCCTTCTTCCTTCAGAACATTATCAAACTGGAAATCAATAATATAAAGAACAAGAGCTTACAGACAGACACATGGAAACTGGACAATATACTACTTAAAAATGACTGGGTAATAGGTCACATACACGATTATAAGAAGTTCCTTGAAACAAACAAGGATGATAACAAATCATGAAAACCTTTGGGGCACAGAAAAAGGAAGTTGTCAGAAAGGAATTTATAGCAATTGATGAACACTTAATAAAGAGGAGAAAACCAATACCTTAACATAATACCTCCAACAACTAGATCCATGGGCAACAGTAGTGGCAGGGATGAAGCATTAAAGAACGAGAGGAAAGCTGTATGCTTTATCATTGCTATACTGCACCCTGACTGACTCTTCTCCTCCCCATGACCCTTCTGTAAGGAGATGTCCAGTTGCTTATTGTTGGGCTTTGAGTTGTAAATTCACACTGTCCCTCATTTGCAATGATATGATTTTTTGTTCTTTGATGCCTGATACCTGATCCCTTCAACACCTTGTGATTACACAGGCTAGTGTGCTTCTTCTATGTATACTTTGCTGCTTCTCTGTTAGATGACAACTTGTTTAACTTCAAGTCTTTAACACTCCAGACACTATATCTTTTGATAGCCAGACACCATCCACTTTCTTCACCACATTTGCTTACGCATCCATTTTGTCTTCAGTTATCTTCTTGGGAATATAAGCATCATGGAATGCCAGTTTAATAGAACAAAGTGTTCTTGCACTGAGGGAGTACTTGAGTAGAGGCCCAATCTACTACCTTAATACTAAACTTATAAACATATACATATAGATGTAGTTGAAGAACTTCCAGTATATTAACAGTTCCATGGAAGTGAGTTGAACTGAGCCCTCTGTATTGCTGTGTGGACTAATTAGCCATTATATTCCTTATATATATATTCCATATATACATATATATGGCTATCTAATCATAAGTGTCCTGGTTTTGTTTCTCTAGAGAACCCTGCCTAACACATAGGATGACAAGGACTTACTAAAAGTAAAATATTTATGCTCATCAAAAGAGTAAAAGGAGAGAAATGACATAATAGACTTGGGCCTAATTACCAAAATCTAGATAATTATGCAACACCTCAATGGGAAAAACAAACAATTAGAAGAGGAGCAAGGACATGAATAGACAATTTATAAGGGATGTGTGTTAGTCTGGGGTGACTAGAGAAACAAATTCAGAGGCATGCATGTGTGTATAAGAAAGAGTTTTATATAAAAAAGCAATTGTATATTGAGAAAACATCCTAGGCCAGCCAAGATTAAGTAAATAAGTCCAATATTAGTCCTTATGTCTGATACCAGTCTATAAATTTCTCTTCAGACTCACACAACACATGCAATGGCACCAAGTGCATGAGGATCACAGGCCCATTGGTGGAAAGTCTTTTGAATCCAATGGCAGTGAAAACATCTTAGCACTTGCATGGGTCTCCGTGTAGCTCTTCCAGATGCAACGCTCTGGCTGTCATCACCATAGCTCCATGTGTCTTGTGAACAGTATGTCTTGCAAAGAAAGTGTGTGTCTCCCCAGTCAGATATTTATCTCAGTTGCTCTTCCAAAGAGGTCATTAATCTGCAACCTGATTGACAGGCCAGACACCACTCCTTCCTCAAGTTGACAGATTATGTAACTGCCACAGGACGGCACTCAAATGACTGCAAACACATGAGGAACTGCTTATGATCTCTAGCCATCCGGGAGATGTAAACTAAAACAATGATGAGCTGTCATCCGCAGTGATTACGCAATTGATAAAAAAAACAGAGTACAAATATTGGAGTGGCTGTGAGAGATACTGGCATTCTTATACACTGCTGATGGGCTTGTAAATATATACAAGAATTCTGGAAAGCCCTATGGTTCTACCTAAAACAACTAGGATTAGCAACAGCATACAATCCAGCAATACCTGTGTTGGGTGTATACCCCAAAGAAGTAAGAGACAGAACAGGCACTTATGTATACTCTCTCAAGTTCATTGAAGTACAGTTCACAATAGCAAGAAGTTGGAAACAAGCCAAATGCCCATCAATAGAAGAATGGATAAAGAAACTCCGTTACATACACACAATGGAATACTATGCACCCCCCCCCCCCCGCCCAATAGCAACAAAACCACGAAACAACTCATGACATCGATGGACTGGGAAACCACTATGCTGAGTAAAATCAGTTAAGCACAAAGGATAAATATGGTACAAGCACTACTATTAGGATAAACACCAAGATGAAGGCAGGTTTCTGATCTCAGGTCATATAATCTTCTAATTCACTCTCACAAGCAATGAGGTAGAGAGCTTGTCTCGTACCAATGAACCATATATCATCCCTTTGTGTATACATCTTAAAACCACATTAACAGGGTAACTTCATCTAAACTGGGGTCAGTTTCTCAAGATGGGGGAAGACCATTCAGTTGCTTATATACAACATTATTCTAAGGCCACCCCAAATCAATAGACACTTCTACCCGAGTGATAAGCTAATCTTACAGAAAATTCAAGTCAAGATGGGGAAAGCGGGTATGTACATCTCAAAGAAGGTGATTATACTCATGTTGGTTGGTTAGACCAAGCAATACAACCTCCCATTAGAAGGTTCTATATAAATGGTTAAGCATTTTTCCTAAGGTTCTAAGGTCATTAGCTGGACCAGAGTTCAGTCACTTAAGAGTCTGAAGCTGACCTATACTTGCATAATTTTATTTCTCAACAGTAGTTTAAATTAATTGGTTTAATACCATTGGCTGCAATAATGGCAATATCAATAGAATTAACCTATGTCCCAGGGAGATGATGTATAATGTTCTTTGTCATAAAATGATAATGAGATGCCTCGAAAGTAAACCAGACACATGTATAAACTGTAGCTATATGAATATGAATGGATTTGAGCTCTTATTTAATTGACATGGCCCTGCTTGATGCTCATCCTTCATAACGAGATCACTTAAAATATGGAAGCCACAGGACAGAGTGATGAAGAAACCAGATGGTGTCTAGGTAGCAGGAAGAATGGCAACTAGAGTCCTAAGTAACCATTTAAGTGAGGTATCCATTAAGTCCATATGAAAGAAGCACACCAGTCTGTGTGACCCAAAGATCAAAAATAATGAAACCTAAATCTGAAGGAGAGAATGGTATCAGAGCTTAAGTTATGAAGACCTTGTTTGCAGAATCCTATGAATGACAGTGATAGTTCAAAACTCATTTGCAAGCTCTACACATGGATTAAGCTTCAAGTGAATAGTCTGAAATTAGTCCAGGGATGTAAATAGCCTTGCTACCAGACAGAACATCTTGAAGTTGATTGTGGGAGATGTAGTTGGGTTAAAATGTAATACCCTATCATTTGATCTCCCCTTTGAACCATTTTAAAGGTGTTTCCATTTTTAAGATTTTCTGCTTTCTTTTTGATGGAGGTTTTTCCATATTTTGTCATGTCATTATGCTTTTGTTTGCTTCCTGATTGTGTTTTGCTTAATTTTTTTGTCTATGAAATCCAGGATAAGTAAATCTCCTGAGACAGTCCCTGGATAAGTAATTACTTCAGAGGTTGGCAGGGGAGGATGAGAGGAAATGGGGAGGCAATCACAATGAGTAAGAGAAAGTGCTCTGAAATTGATTGGGGTAATGATTGGGCAGTTCTTCTTAATTCGATTCAATGGTTGAATTGTATGACATGTAAAGTTCATTAAGAAATAAAACAAAAATAAAATATTCTTTCAGTCTCAATATGAAAGGATGCTACTGCTAACTAGTGATGTAGTTTCTTGTTATTTAAAGGCTGGCCCTTCAACCAGCATATCAATTATGAAGAAGACCTTAAAAATGCTATACTGTACATCATTGCTACTATAGTTATGGTTCATAGAGCACAGCACTGGAATAACCAAGGGGTTTGTTTGAAATGCAGACCCTCAGGTTTTATCTCAAACCTACTCAATCAGAATCTGCATCTTGACGAGTTCTCCACGGGATTGCTCTCAAGCTGAAGCTCACTACTTTCAGGTCAATTCTGACTCATGTTGACCCTTTAGGACAGAGGAGAATTGATTCTTGAGACTTTCTATCCTTACTGGAGCAGAAAGCCTTATCTTACTCTTGCTGGTGGGTTCACACTACTGACCTTACCAGCATCAACCCAATTGCAATCCACCAGCCACCAGGACTTCTCAATTTCTCTCTCTCTCTGACACACACACACACACAAGCAAAAACAAAACCCAAAATCACACACATCCTCCCACTTATACTCACACATTCAGGGCAGTCAAGGGAACTTAGCAACCCTGTTGGTTTCTGAGACAGTATCTCTTGACTGGAGTAGAACACAGTCTTTCAGAGGTTATTTGAAACTTGCTTGTGGAGACTAGATCAGTTGACCTTTTTCTTGACCTGAATTCACCATTCCTCTAGTGTCCCAAGAAAGAATTTTCTTCTCTGGCTTTTTATTTATTGTCTGTGTGTTTCTTTTTCTCTGTCTTTATTTTTATATCGTTGTTGTTGTTCTAGTCTTTCTGTTTCATTTTGTTTTGTACTGTTACTGTTAGGTCTTCCAATTTAGGAAGCACAGAAGGAGTAGATACACACAGAGATAATACTTGACGCGATGGTTAAAGAGAAAGGTGAGGAAGGGAATAGGGAGTGGCCAGTGGATCCAGGAGGGTAGAAGGAGCATTAGAGATGATTGTGATGATGTATGTAGACAATTTGTTTTGATGCAGTTTATTACATGTGAATAGTATATCAAGAAAACTAGCCAAAAAAAGCAAAGAAAATAAACTTGACTTATGGTTAGCATGGGTGAAAGACGGAAAGTTTTATGATTAGGGGACATTGAGTTCATTTTAATGGTGGTGAAACCACTTGGATAATATTAATGGTTGCACAACACAAAGTGAATAATAAATCGCACCGAGTTAACCATGTAGAAGTTCTTGAATTGGTGAATGTTTTGCCAGGTATATATTTGCCAGAATTAAAATAATGCATGGATAATAATGAGTATGTGGGTAAGAAAAGGGCCTACAATTGATTGGGATAAAGATTGTACAACTTTTCTTGATATGATTGAGCTCTTGAATGGTCTGATATGGGAGTGAAATGCCAATGAAACAGTTTTTAAAAAGAGAGAGAAGGAAAAGTGTGTCTTTGACTTGCAGAGGGGCTGGTGTTTTCCAACTCTGGACTTTGCGGTTAACAATCCAATGCATCCCATACGATGCCACGAAGGCTCCTCCATGATTTATAGGCACATCAGCATTTGGAGTGGACTCATCTTGCCATTATTGCAAATCTAGCTAGGAACCCTGGTGGTATAAGGGTAACCCGAAGGAGAAATACTGGGCTTTTTGTTTCTGTGAATGCTTATGGTCTCAGATAGCCACTGGGGCTTGCTATGAGTCAGTATTGACTCGAAGGCAGTAGCTTTGATTTTGGAAGGTGGCAGATGGGAAGTGAACAGTGTCAGGCTCTGAGGAAACCTAGATAGGAGTTGATTAATATTGGTGAGTCACTCACCTGCTTTCCCCAGATCCAGGTCAAACCTCTTATCAATATGCTGAGAATATTGTATTGATGGCCATATGATATATTAAATACCAAACCAGCTTGCTCACCTTCCAAAGGTGTTCCAAGAGTCTAATCAGAGCTGACCCAAATGAACTAGCATTACTGGACTGGAGAAAAAATTTTCGGCATTCAGCTCAAATGGACAAGCCAACCTCTCAGAAATATGTGTCTCTCAGAAATATGTATCAAAAGAGTTCTTGACAGGGAGACGATGGAGCTTCCCACACATTCAGGCAGTTGGAAGGGCTGCAGCCTGTTGTGTGTCATATCAGAACTGCGGATCTAGGCTTTTCCCTGGCTGATTTTTCAGAAGTAGATCACCAAGGTTTTATTCTGAGGCACTCTGGGTGAACCTGAACCTCGAAACTTTCAGACAGCAATTGCCAGTGCCTTCAACTCCTCTAGTAGGAACAGGCAACAATTCTCTGCCTAGGCAGCATGGAAGCTGTAGACACTGGATGGGAAATTTTTGAACCTACCTGTCAGAGATGGCACAGGAGGAGTTAACACCACAGAGAAAGAGCTGCAGTATCTTGATCCCTAAATCTCTGTGTCTTACTTGAACTATTATAATTTGATTTGCTTTTGAATTCCTCTATTCCCCTTTAGCATTCTCCATCCTCACTCCACATTTAGTCAACTAGCACCATATAACTGTACAAAAAATGTAAAACTATGGGGTCATTTACTTTTATGCAAAATCTGCAACTGATTGTTAAGATGTCCCAAGGTTCTTTCAAGGGTGTAGTTGTATAAAGACTTTGTCTTGGCTTTGCCTTGATGGTGGCTGCATGGAGACGAAAACCTTGTCCCTAGAGCCTGTCAATCCCCTGTGCCATTTTAATTTGAGCTTTTTGGACTGGAATAGAATGAGCAAGCAGGGGAGGTTAATTATCCTAATTAGAAAAGAAGTGAGGCCTTGGCCCTTCTAGGTCAGGCAGTTGGACAAACCTCCCCTGGCTCTCAGCTTTGGGCATTAGTTAGTCATTTGAATGCCAGCAGATACACAAAGGATACTCCCCAATTCTTTGCCAAAGCCCCCGATCCAAGATATAGGAGAATTCTTTTCAGGAAATGGTGTGTGATCTCTCCTGGGCCAGAGAGTGCTCTCTGGAGATGGCAGATATGTGCATACAGCTAGATGGATACAAGTGTATTGGTCCAGCCCTAGGATCATCTACACTGTATGCTAAGCAAGCTCAGTGCAGTTGGAGAAATACTGCTGTGTGATCATTTCTTTTCTGAGTCTCTCGACGTTCCATATTCAGCTGACTTAGGCTGTGATAGCATATTTCTTGGAAGGAAACTCCTCTGCACAAAGGTTTCTGGCACTTCTTTGATCAATATTTTATTGTTGGACTTAATGATTCCCAGATGCAACACCTTCCTCTACTTCGATTCTTTCTTTCATGTGCCATATATTCTCTGAATAGATCAAGTCTGCCCTCTGTTCTGCCATTTGAGCTTCGTATTGATACACATTTCTGTCTGATCAATTTATGATCTGGTGACAAAAAGAAAGGGAAGCTTAAAATCTTAGTTGAAGCTATAGTAGTGACTTAATAGCATTCAAGAGCAAGCTGGCCAATTAGCCAGACAGAACTAACAGACATGTCAAATACTTCCCTTTGAATTATCCATATTCTCATGGGATGAATAAGAAAATAACTTACATGTTGTCTTTTAAAAGAGGCTTCTGATTGTTGAACGATCAATCTGTGAGTCTATTACAACTTGCCTTATCCATACAGAGTAGTCCAAGAACATTTCCAACAGTGACTCCTGACAGAATGATTGGAGGTCTCAATACATCACTTAATCCACCCAACCCAATCTCCTCCCACCTTCCTTCTTCAGCCAACTTGTCTAACTGCACTCTAAAAGGTACTCTTCTTATTTTTTTACAATTATGACAGGAATTCAAGGGGTGAATAGTACCAAAGAGTAGATACACCTAAGACCATTTATATTTAATTTTGTCATCTTATTTTATACTTTAATTTGAATATGTGTCTTCATGATATGGTAATGAATTTAACAATAAAGACCTGGTGCTGAAGGAAAGAGTCCCAGTTTTCTTGCCTTTCTCTCTTATCTAGTTTCTAGGAGGAATGTCATGTTCACCTTCCACATTTATACAAAATCCTTGCCTATGTAGAATTAACCTGCACCCCAAAGTCCTTTCTAATGCTGAGAGTTTGGTTCTCAGTTTAAAATTGAGTGGAAACTAAACAAAGGAAGGATTGTGATATCAAAAGGTAATCAATAAAGGTGGATATTGATGATAAAATGCAAAAGCAGTCTTGGTTTTCTGAATAACTAATTTCCTATAATTGGGTAAGCATAACAAATATATCATCTGCTTATCAGGGAAAAGTCTTATAAGGCCTTGTTGCTTATTTTTGACATATGGGAGTTACTTTTGGATCTGTACAGAAAGTGTATGCTGGTACATATAGCATATAGCGATCATATAGAACGCATGCAGTTATTGTTCTGTTTCCTTGGTCCTGTAGTTAAATTTTGCTTTATTTGATTCACTCTAATGCCTTGGCAGCACATGTGGTAAGTAGTACAAATCAGTAGTCAGAAGAGGCAGCAGAGTTTTACTTTGTGTATGGGTGGGTGTGAGTTCAAAATGTATGAGTTCAGATAGTATAAACTTGATTTGAAGTAAGTTTTTTTTCAGAATCCTATCAGCGTAAAGACCAAAGTTAATGGGTGCAACTTAGGCAAGCTTCAAGAGCAAGTGTTCCTTGGAGGATGGATCCAGATGCTAGTTCTATTTGGGAGAGAGGGGCTGAGTTTTGCCCTCACAAATATCTAGTATTATGGACCTTTCAAGGCACACTTTCATCTCATTAAAGTTTTATACCAGGAGACTTAAATGTGTTCATGGAAAAACAGAATGAAAAGATAATGGTAATTTCCACAAACTTTTGAAAGTCCCCTGTCCTATCACCATTTAGAGCCCAAGGACTTAGAATGCATATTAAACATTTTAAAAGTTGCAAAGGAAATCCTACGAATTGTAAATCATTTCTATTAAGACTCACTGAATCCCAAGAATGCCTGGGACAGTAACAAAATGATCTCTTTATTTTATCTGATATATTTGAAAGCTTACTTCTTTTAATTCATTATACACAATTCATTCCAAACTAATTTCAGGCCCGCTCCCACTTGGAAGTAGTTGTTACACTACCCTTCATTTCTTTAAACTACTATTTTATAATTTTCAGATGGATTTCCTTTGTTACACAGATGCTGGCCTCATCAGTGCTCTTAAAGATAGCCATCAAAGAGACTCTGGTAGCACTACACAGATGTGATCAAGAAAACCTCTGTCCTTATTAAACTTAGACTCATAGTCCCAAGACCGTCTTCCTGGCTTTTGGTATTTCAAATGTGCTGGATGATAGAGGGAACCCAGAGAAACCATTTTCCTTTGAGATAAATTCTGCTAGGATTAGACTATATTCTAATATCTATATTATAATATAGATATATTCTAATACAGATATATAGAATCTATCTATCATCTATCTATCTATCTATCTATCATCATCATCATCATTGATCGAGAAATCATGAAAGACATCATATTGATGACATTAACATGAAACATCAGGATTGAAAGTGAGCTTAGTTATCATTTAGCCTAGTCTTTCTTTCATAGATCCACACAATAAGAGGCAGATAGAAATGTAGCATGCTCACAGAATTGTAAAGGGAAGGAAAGGATAAAGATTACCTTCCAATAGTCTATGTAGAAGAGTCTAGGGATATTTGAATGCTACATAGAATGTCTTTTACTGTTGAAATGACATTGAAAATCTTTATAAAATGGGGAAGTATATTTTTCTTCCACAATAATATAGTCTAGGAAATATCCCACACAGCATATCGTAAACTGAAAGAACTAAAGAAAAAATTAGAAACCCAGGATTGATGCACCTACAGAGTTAGCGAGTAGAATAATGGTTTGGGAGGAGTACAATGGGGGGGTGTAAAAGGGAGCTGATATCAAGGAGTTCAAAAAGGAAGAGAATATCAACTGATTGTGGTAGGAATTGTACAATACTGCTTGATGTGATTAGTTCCCAATAAAGTGGTTTTAGAAAAGAAAGCTCTACTAGGAACTGTGGTGGCACTGAGGGTTAGGTATTGAATTGCTAACTGCAAGATCTGTGGCTCATACTCACTAGTCCCTCAAAAAAAAAAAAGAAAAGAAAGAAAGAAAATCAAGCCCTGAGTTGCAATATTGAAAGACTCTATGGGCAAAAAATGGGACAATGTAGGAAACATCAAGATGGAAAAAAATACGGTCACTATACATTCAGCCATTTCAAGAGGTAGCATATGATCAAGAACCAGTGATATTGAAGGAAGAAATCCAAGCTACACTGAAGGCATTAGGCAAAAACAAAGCTCTAGAAATGGATGGACACCAATTGAAATGTTTCAACAAGTTCATGAAGTATTGGAAGCACTCATTCATCTCCTCCCCATGACCATTCTATAAAGGGTATGTTCAGTTGCCTACAGATGGGCTTTGGGTTCCCAAACTTCACTTCTTCTCATTCACAATGATATGAGTTTTTGTTCCTTCAACACTTCGTGATCACACAGGTTACTGTGCTTCTTTCATGTGGGCTTTGTTGATTCTGAGCTAGATGACTGTTGATTTACCTTCGAGCCTTTAAGAAACCTAGAAGCTGTCTTTTTTGATCGTTGGGCACTATCAGCTTTCTTCATCGTATCTGCTTATGCACCCATTTGTCACCTGCAATTGTATTGGGAAGGTGAGCACAAAATTATATGATTTTTTTGTTCTTTGATGCTTGATAGCTGATCCTCTTAGCACACAGGCTGTTGCACATCTTCCATGTGGGCTTTGTTGCTACTGAGATAGATGGCCACGTGTTTACTTTCAGCGTTTAAGACCCCAGAAGCTATATCTTTTGATAGCCAGGCACCATCAGCTTTCTTCAACACATTTGCTTATGCCCTTGCTTTGTATTCAGTGATCGTGTCAGGAAGGTCTCTCACCATCCTTATTCAATCTGTATACTTTGCAAATAACTTGAGAAATTGGATGATGTGAAGAAGAAAGTGGCATGAGATTGGAGGAGACTTATTGGCAGCTTGTGATGTGTCAGTGGCACAACGCTGCTTGTGGAAAATGAGGAGAATGTGAAGAATTTGTTGATTAAAATCAAATCAGGGATTGCAGCCTTCAGTATGGATTCCAAAATGTCCACAACTGGACCAATAGGTAGCATCACGATCAATGGAAAATAGAACAGAGTAAAAATTATGAAGGATTTTGTCTTGCTAGGTTCCATAGTCAATGTTCATGGAAGCAACAACCAAAAGATCCAAGGACGCAATGTACTGGACAAATCTTCTGCAGAGGACCTCTTTAGCATGTTGAGACGTACAGAGGTTACTTTGAGGAATATGGTGCACCTGACTCAAATGATATTTTCTATCATTTCCTAGGCTTTGTGAAAGTTGCCCACTGAATCAGAAAGACCTAAGAAGAACAGTTTCATTTGTTTGATGGTTGTGGCATAGAGTATTGAAAGTCCCATGGCTTTTGAGTGTGTCTGTGGGCCTAGGACTAACTTCTCCATCACTACTAACTTCCCATGAAACCCTCACGCTTCTCCGCCACTGCAGCTCCTGCCCCAGATTTTGAAAAACACAGCAAATCTGTCTAGGAAGAAGTACTAGCAGAATGCTGCTTAGTACAGGGAGGTCAAGACTTCCTCTCATGTGCTTTGAACATGTTCTTAGGAGAGAAAAGTCCCTGGCAAAGGACATCATGCTGAGGACAACAGCAGGGCAATGACAAACAAGCACCTGGCAAGGTAAGATGATTTGACAGAGGGGTTACAATAGTGAGCTCAAACAGAAGAAAAATGGTGAGGTTGGTGCAGCACTGGGCGATATTTGGTTCTCTTGTACATGGGGAGAGTATGAGTCATAACTGACTTGATGGTACCTAACAATAACAGGAAGCAACAACAATCAACATCACTGGTTCTTTCTTGCTGCTCAAGGATCTTTGCCCTCTTTCAGGGTCACCATTCTGAACACAGCAGTCCCTTGCCTAGAACTGTTGTAGCTGAAAGTGGAGGCAATTGGCCAAATGTGTCCTGACCCTAGAACAGTCTCAGGAAGCTGTCATTTTTTTTCACTAAATTCCTGATATCACCTGCTCTTTTTGTAATCACTGTTTCTTTCCTAAAATATCTGGGGAGAAATTCTGGTTATTTGAAGAATATGAATCACCAGCCTGGTTGATTGCGATTTTCCTATTTAAAAGAACCTGGATGCTATTTTGGAAGCTAGGATTAGGGCCGACTCAGAGGATGCTCATATTGCATTCTCCTTGGACTCAGCACTAATATTGAGGCCTTGGGGGCTGGGTATGGAGCCTCTCCAAAGAGGATGTGCCTGAAGTCAGCCAGGATTCTTTCTGGAAGATGAAAGTTGGAAGTTTGGGTAAAGCGGTTGAGGTGGTGGATCAAAGAACAAGGTCTTTTTGCTGAGAGTGGCACGAGGCCAGAGCTGCTGGTCTTCCTTCCAGAAATCAGAAATAATGCAAAGCAGGAAGCACAGTGGGAACTGGGGAAAAGGGATGTCCCTTCTAACAAGTGAGCCTTCCCAGAGACATGATTCCTTCAAATATTGAGTAGCAAAGCATGTGGTTCTCGTAAATGGCTGAAATTTAGGAGTACACATAAATAGATTCCCTATTAGATAAATTATGCACTTAATTTACATTAATGCAGTGGCACTTAAAGCAAGGTGACAAATACTCCTTTTAAATATGTCCTTTCACTTTTTTCTTAAGATGGACCAAAAGTTGTCATACCTGAGCCAAAGCACTTCTCTGAAAATGAGTGCTTTTTCTCACTTGTTTGCTTACCTAAATGTCAAATCTAGATTATTCCCTATCCCTATGGATTAATCTTGGTTTCCATTATGATTGATCAAGGAGCCTACACATACCCTTACCATAGCTGGCATCTTCGCCTGAATATTACATCATAAATTCCCCAAACCAAACTCTCAGCTACAGAGTCTACTCTGGCTCATAGCCACCCTATCAACAGAGTAGAAATTCCCTGGTGGGTTTCTGAGGCTGTACATTTTTATGGGAGCTGAAATCCTCACCATTTCCCCATGGACCAGCTGATGGGTTTGAACTGTTTTCTCAACCCAGGCTCTTTTTCAGAGTATAGTGGAATAAAATTTACATCAATAAATTAACTTGGTTTTCAAGAAAATTGGAAGTGCTCTTTGAAAGTAAAGGAGTCCCTTTGGGAAATGAGAAAATGGAGAAGAGATTGGCAGGGAAATATTGATGCTCCTAAAATTTGATTTAGAAGCAGTCTCTGGGAGCCTAGGGGTTAAGGGTACAGAAAAGAAGCTGTATTTGGAGTGTGTAATGTAGGACACTTGTCTTTTTAGTCTTAGACGATGAAATTACCAAGGGGAAAATCATGATCTGTGTCATAGTTGCTTCCTTGACCTTTCCTTGACCTTATCAAGAGATTAAAACACCTTGGTGGAACATTCTGGCTCATAGAGAAGGATTTCCGTATTAGGAAAAGACGGGAGTCTGTGTTACCTTTGACTTCTCAGAGTACACAGAAGTACCTCGGATAGAGAAATAGACAAATATAACAATTCCACAAAGTTAACAGTAAACTGTGAGTACTTTCTATTGAATGCAAACTGAAGCCCAAAGGCAGGGAGGTTTTTTGCCAAGGTCACTCAGCTTCTAAGGGAGAGGCCAAAGAGACAAACCTCTGTCTTCCATGATACAAAGGCTGTGCTCTTTTTCACCTCACTAGGGACTGGGGAGGAGAAAAACAGTATGGATGAAAGATTCTTTCAAAACTGTAAAGACTGCATATCCTAGAGACATATCAAGTATCCAGTAAATCTTACTTTACAGCTATAGAAAATGAGGTTTATAGATATAGATGATGAGATTAACTCATGGTCAGGCAGAATTTTAACATAAAATTCTTCTTTTCTGAAAAGGAGCCAGAATTTTAAAAGGGCTACATCTATTCTCTTATCCAGTGATATCTGATTCATTTTTCTAAAATCAGAATCCAAGCTACCCTAATCATGCCAAGCATGTTCAATCTGCCATTGAAAGGGCTGTTTTGCCTAAACGTTGTTGATTAAATAATGGGCTCATGTGGGCATGGTCTACACAGGCTTGATAAAGTTACCACTTTATTCATGGCCTAGGCACAGTCTCACTCACTGACTATGAGGTCAGCAGAACCGTGTGAATTTTGGGGCAAAGTCATAGCCATTGATGGAAAAACAATTCAACATTTCGATACGTTTTGCTTCAAATTATAAAATCTATTTGGAATGTCATATGAAGTCATTACAGGAAGCATTTTCAAAAATTGTGTAGTTCATGTTTGGGCCTAGCAGCCAAAATAGGACTGGGTTCATAATGAATCAAGTTTGGATTTAAAACTGTTTATTTTCCTCTCCTCAAGCATATTTTAAGTGATATAACATAGAGATAAAGAGGGTACATTCTATAGCCAGACAAAACAGTGTTCTTGTTCTACCAATTACAAACTGCATGATTTTGGACAACTTGTTTTCCTCATTTACATAATACATACAGTGATAGCTGACATTTTGGGGGTGGCTATTATTTGATGGGATTGTTCTAAGTATTTATTCCTGTTAACTCAGAGGAAGTGCTACTATTACTGACATTTTACAGATGAGGAAGCGGAGACAGAAAGCTTAAATATTTTGCCAATGATCATATAGCTAGTAAATAAGAAAGGAAGGATTTGAAGAAAAAAACACTTGATTTCAGAGCTGGCACACTTAGCCACCTAAATCATTGGACTAAGGTGAGGGTTCTTGGGATAACATCGTTTAGAAAATGCAAACATTCAATAAACATTAACTATTGACACTAAAAGCCATCTTTTAATATCTTAATCTTTCTCACATTCCATTGTGATCTACAAACTTTAGGACTAGATTATATATTGTCCTGGATAAACCATGTCTGTTTTTCTTCCTTCCTCCCTCCCTCCCTCCCTCCCTCCCTCCCTCCCTCCCTTCCTTTCAAAATCACTTTATTGGGGGCTCATAAATCTCTTATCACAATCCATATATACATACATTGTGTCAAACACATTTGTACATTGCCATCATCATTCTCAAAACATTTGCTTTTCACTTGAGCCCAGCTCATTTCCCCCTCCCTCCTTCCCCATGCCCCCTCCCTAATGAACTCTTGATCATTTATAAGTTATTAATATTTTGTCATGTCTTACATTGTTTCACGTCTCTCTTAACCCACTTTTCTGTTGCTCATCTCCCATGGAGGGGATTATATGTATGCAGATCCTTGTAATCAGTTCCCCTTTTCTACCTCAACTTCTCGCCACCCTCCCAGTATCACCATTCTCACCACTGGTTCTGAGGAGTTCATCTGTCCTGGATTTCCTTTGTTTCCAGTTCCTATCTGTACCAGTGTACATCCTCTGGTCTAGAGAGATTTGTAAGGCAGAATTGGGATCGTGATAGTGGGGGGAGGAAGTGTTAAAGAACTAGAGTTAAGTTGTATGTTACATCGTTGCTATACTGCACCCTGACTAGCTTGTCCCCTCCCCACAACCTTTCTGTAAGAGGATGTCCAGTTGCCTATAGGTAGACTTTGGGTGCCCACTCCCCCTCATTCACAGTGATATGATTATTTTGTTCTTTGATGCCTGATCCCATAAACACCTTGTGATCACATAGGATGGTGTGCTTCCTCCATGTGGACTTTGTTGCTTCTGAACTATATGGCCAATTGTTTACCTTCAAGCCTTTACGACTTCAGGCACTTTATCTTTTGATAGCCAGACACCATCAGCTTTCTTTACCATAGTTGCTTATGCACCCACTTTGTTGTCAGTGATTGTGTCTGGATGGTGAGCATCATGGAATACCAGTTTAATAGAACAAAGTGTTCTTGCATTGACTGAGTACTTGAGTGAAGGCCCGATGTCTATCTGCTACCTTAATACTAAGCCTATGGATATATGCATATAAACTCTTTTCCCATCATCATCATATAAAATATATTTACATATGTACATGCCTGTTTTTAGACCTCTATAAATGCCCTTTGACTCCTAGTTTTTCCCACTATTTCTTTTTACTTTCTTCTTGTCCCACTATAATGCTCAGCCTTCATTTGGGTTTCACTAATTCCTCTTGGTAACGTTGGCCTTGATCAAACTCTACCAGGCCTCCTGCACTCCTTGTCATCAATTTGGATCCCTTGTAATTCCCTCGTCCCTGGGTTGGTTAGCACTCACTTCCTTTCTCCCTCCCCCCACTCCCATAACCCTCCTCAACCATGGGTCCTGTTGTTTTCTCCTTCTGATTGCTTATCCCGCCTAACTTATCTAGATAGAACTGCAGAAATAATAATAAGCACAAAACAAGCACAAAACAAAGCAACAAAAGAAAACAAAACAACGGCAACAAAAAAGCAATGACAAAAAAGAAAACCCTGTAAATAGCTCAATGTCTGTTTATTGACTTTTAGGGGTGTTTTCCAGTCCAGTCTGATGGGACATCATGCCCTGACCCCAAAGTCTATTTTTGATATTCTCTTAGGACTTTCTTGCTCTTCTCCCCTTGTGTTTCACCCTTAGTGTTTTGTCTAGATGTGATGGAGTCATATTGGGTGTAATTTCCACAGTGTTGTCCCTGTAGGCTATGGGTCAGTGAGAGATGTCGTGTCTCATCATGGGGCTAGCCATATGGTCTTCTCTGTGCATTGTCTATTCTGAGCAGGGATATCATCCTCAAGGCTGGGTGGGCCAGGATGTGCTCCATTCTCTCTTCCTCCCCCTTCATTTGCTCCTCTGTGCTCTCATCAGACCTGTCCCTCTCCTCTGTTTTCTATATTCTCTATTGTTGTTAGCTGCCCTTGAGTGGGTTCTGATACATGGCGACCCCATGTGTGCTCAAAAGAGCTGCGCTCCCTAAGATTCTCAAGGTCATGATTGTTCAGGAGCAGATAGAGAGATTAACCATTTGTGTCACTCAGGGACTCCATCTTCTCTATAACACCCAAATCTACTGTAATCAACCCTAAATAGGGCTTTTGAGGTGGTAATTTTTTACAGGAGCAGTCAGCCTCATCTTTTCCTCACAAAACATCTGGTGAGTTTGATAACCTTGTAGTTGTCCATTTAGTACTAACCCAATGTGTCATGAGGGCTCATTAAATCTATTTAATAAACCAAAATATACAGAGATTCATATATGACAACAAAATGTGGTATTAAATCAGGAAAGGTATGCATCAGCGTTGTTTATGTTTACCATACTTATTCAATTTGTATGTTGAGCAAATAATCTGACTGGCTGGGCTATATAAAAAGGAACACAGGACCAGAATTGGATTAAGTCTCATTAAGAATGTTTGATATGTGGATAACATTATCTTGCTTGATGAAAGCCAAGGCAACTTGAAACACTTTACTGATTAAGATCAAAGATTATAGACTTCAATACAGATTACATACCAATGTAATGAAAATGGAAATCCTTACCACTAGACTAATAGACAATACCAGAGTAAATGGAGAAAAGCTCAAAATAGTCATTTTACTTGGATCCACAGTCAATGCTAATGATGGCATTGCACAAGAAATCAAATGATGCATTGCACTGGATATACCTACCACACCAGAACAATTTTAAGTGTTAAATAACAAAGGGGGTAATTTTGAGAACTAAGGTGCCTGACCCAAGGCACGGTATTTTTTTTGGCATCACTGCTCTCTGGTGGTGGGAGTAGGAGGCCCAGCCTTTGCTCCTGTGAGCTGGAATTGAACCTCCATCCCAGTGGATCGCAGTCCCGCACACAACCACTACGCCACCGGGGCTCACCCCCCGGCATGGTATTATCAATTGACTCATATGCATGTGAAAATAAGTAAGTCCAGAGAAAAACTGATGCATTTGAATTGTGGTTTTAGCTAGGAAATACGGAAAGTACATTAGACTGCCAGAAGAACAAACAAATCTGTCTGGAAAGGAGTACAACAGAATGGTTCTATTAGGAGAGACCAGTTCCTAGAAAAGGACATTATGCTTGGTCAAGTAGATGAGTGAAAAAGTGGTGGATACAACAAAAATTGTGAAGATGGGCCAGGCAGTCCTTCTTTCTGTTGTTCGTATGGTTGGAACCAACTCAAGAGCACCTACAACAACTAGGTGTAATCAAGAATTTTATTCTTGTGAGAAAGACCATCGTTTAGGAAATGTGAACTTCGTCATGGCTAACAATGGATTTCACAATCCCTCATGAAAAGCCCTACTATATGTTACAATAACCCCGGTGCTAATAGGTACTGTGGACAATATAAAGAGGAATTTTTTTAAGCATCATTTTATCAGGGACTCTTATAGCAATTCATACATCAATTGTATCAAGCACATTTGTACATAAGTTACCATCATTATTTTCTAAACATTTACATTCTATTGAAGCCCTTGGTGACAGCTCCTCTTCTCCCTCCCACCTTCCATTCTCATGATCCTTGATAAATTATAAATTATTATTATTTTCATATCTTATGCTGACCACTGTCTCCCTTCCCCCGCACTTTCTTCCCCTTTCCCCTTTCCATCTCCTGGAATCGCTACTCCCATTTCTGTTCCTGAGGTGTTTATTTGAACTGGATTCTGTGTGTCCTGAAGCTCTTATATGCACTTGTGTACATGCTCTACCCTACCACAGTGAAAGACTGTGAAAAGGTGATGGATGATAGTGGGGGGTGAGGAAGCCTCAAGGAACCAGAGGAAATTATGTATTTCATTTTTGCTATACTTCACTCTGGTTTACTCATCCCTTCCTTGCGACCCTTCTGTGAAGGGAGGTTCCATTGTCTACAGATGGGTTTGCAGTCTCTGCTCTGATCCACCTCCCCTGTTCTCAAAAATATGATTTTTTTTGTTTTAGGTTTCCGGTGCCTGTTACCTGATCCCATCAACACTTAATAATCACACAAGCTGTTGTGCTTCCTCCATGTGGGCTTGTTGCTTCTCTGCTAGATAGCTGCTTGTTTAACATCAAGCTTTTAAGACCCCAGATGCTATATGTTTTGACAGTCGCGGACCATCAGCTGTCTTCACCACATTTGCTTGAGCACCCATTTTGTCTTCAGCGATTGTGCCAGGAGGGTAAGCATCACAGAATGTCAGGTTGTTAGAACAACATCTTCTTATGTTGAGGGAGGGCTTGAGCAGAGGTCCAAGGTCTGTCATCCACTTCCTCAATTTATTGCCATATAAATATATGTACCTATGCCAATACCTTTATTTTTTTTTGTGGGCATCACTGCCTCTAGTGGTCCTGGGCGCTACCCAGCCGCCGGTGGATTTGAACCGCCAAGCCCCGCGGGCTGCAGTTCCGCACTCAACCACTTACGCCACCGGGGATCAGGCCAATACCTCTCTTTTTATGAATTAATATATTTACATAAGGGCATAGCTATGTTGATATCTGTATCCATAGCATTGCTTCCTAGATCTTTCCTGTTTTCTTTTACCTTCCTCCTTTCCTACCATCACACTCGCTCTTCTGTCTCTTAGTCATTCCTCTCAGCTAGATTGCTGTTGCTTTAACACCCCAGGATCTCTACATCCTCCTTGTTGCAGATTTTCATTCTGTAACTGTTTCCCTATGACTACACATTACAGTATAGATTGTTCATTTTGTAAAAGTCATATGTATTTGGCTCCACTGAAATGTGTGGGCTCTGCATGGCCAAATGGAAATTTGGAAGGAAAATAGTCTAAGTATTTATTTGTGTGAGAGCATTAGTAAGGCCAATTAAGACTGTTTAGATCTGCTGATTTCTTTAACACTGCATTTTCGACTATTTATCATTGGAGTAATTGTTTGAGTCAAAGTCATTTCCAGAGCCCATAGTGTAATTGATCTCAAGTCTCAGTTAGATGGTCTGATTGGTTTAGTCCCTTGACTAGTAATAGGGCCCAAAGGCATGCAATTGGAGTGTTATTACAGGGAGCAGAGTGGAATAATGGGAAGGGGGCTGTTGACAGGAAGGGAAAGATGAACAAATTTGATCAATGAGTGGAGGGTAAGAAAACCACATCTTAGACATGTATTTGCACACTTCTCCCAGGGCAAAACTTTCCAGGGACAGAAGTGGCAATAAAAAAGTAAACCCAGGCTGAGCCCCGGTGGCATAGTAGTTGTGCTGGTAGTGGGACTGCAGCCCACTGGGATGGAGGTTCAATTCCAGCTCCACATGAGCAATGGCTGGGCCTCCTACTCCCACCACCAGGGCAGTGATGCCCACACACACACAAAAAGCAAACCCAAATGCACTACCATCAAGTAGATACTGAGTCACAAAAACCCCAAAAGGACAGAATAGAATAGCCACTTTGGTCTTACTAGATTTTACTTCTTTATAGTACAGCGCTTCATCTTTCTCCCGAAGAGCAACTGGTGGGTTACATCCACTGCCATTGTGCTCAGCAGCTCAATGTGTAATCCACTATGCCACCAGTGCTCCTGGACTAGACTTTAAGCAGCAAAATTCAGGGCTAAGTGCATTGGGCTGATGGTCAGGAGCTCTGTAATCTAGTCTGCTCTCTTGGTCGATCTGCTCGTGGGACCTTGGGTATGTTACCTTACTTCAAGCTGGCTATGGGTAAAGCAGAATTAATTAAACCAGTCTTAACATTGAGATCTGAAGATATTATTTGAAGATAATAGGTTGACAAGCAAAAGTGATATAAAAGCTAAGGTAGCATTAGTTTTTCTTTTTGGGGGGCACACATTTAAATAAAAAAAAAGTTCCTCCAAATCCTTACATATTTGGGGGAAAATCAAAGGTCATTATCTCTGCTTTCCTAAGTGGGAGTAGGAAAAACACTGTTCCACTTGCAGAATACCTTTTATGTCAGAGAAAGAAAAGGGTCTCTACCCACAAACCACTTAGCTTAGTGATACATCCAGCATTTTAAAGGCTGGAGACAGGAAAGGAGGTATAGGTGATTAGATCATCTCCCACACTTCTGCCAGATATCCTTACTGGGAAAAACAATATGAGCCGCGTGTGCGTCTGCAATTTGCCACTTCTGTCTAAAAATTAGACCATGCTAAAAGTCCAATTGAAACTAATATAAAGCTTCTGGTCACCCTGTTCCTAGCCTCCTGGAGTTTTATTAGAACAATTATTTGCTCCCTTTCTTAGAAAACCTAATTCTCACTCACTGAGCTACTGACTCCAGTTATAGGCCACAGAAATTATATCACAGTGCATTTTGGATGGTGCCTCTCTTGCAAGATGACCATAACTCAGAGTCTTTCCTGGATGTTCTATTTAAATATCCCATTCAGCATCCTGCAACATAAAGAACCTCACCATGGCATTTGTTAGGAGAGGTGCTAGAAGGCTTGATTCTGGTTCCAGGGACTCCGGTGTACAATAAATCCAACTACACTCTGCTGGCAGTGAACATAATTATAAAATATGCAGAATGGTTGTTATTAACTGGTCTCATGGAGAAGATCTACAGTGGCATGCAGGATATATTTTGGAATGGAGCTACAAACAGTGATTGATTTTTTAAAAATTCACGTCTCTCCTATTCTCTTAATCATTCAGCCTCTAAGAACTAGCAAACATTTATAGATCTTTAATGAATGGGAACCAAGGCCCATTCGCAAAGGCTGATAAAATTATTGTTTGCCTCTTAAGTGAAAATTACGTCTTGGTTTTGTTTTTAATATGACAGTATTTAACATAGCATTTTTATGGTGTCTATGCAGAATTAGAGACCAAAGTATAAATCAGCTGGTAATTAGCAAGGGAGTCTCTTAATAGTGATTTTTTTTAAAAGAGAGACAGTTATCTGAGATCTTTAACTGTTTGGATTCTGGTTGGATAGACTGTTATTCTTTGGTCAGTATTTATTCACAGGTAGCAAATATTTGTAGACATTAAAAATAAAGCAACCAGCACAGTAAAAAATACACATAATTCTTTCTTCCACAATGAAATTATGTGAATTAATTTTAGGACCCCTGTTGAAAAAAGGGAAACTCTTAGGCATTGATAGAAGCCCCATAGAAGCACTAGATTGCCATTAGGGGAAAAGACTGCAAGCATGTAAGAAATGGGCAGCAGGCCTTGCTCAATGGACCATGGCTCCATGAACAGTATTTACCAATAGAGAGTTGTCCTGTTCCCTATACCAGAAAACATTTCTAGTCATAGACCCAGAGTTAGTTATCTTCAACAAAGCTTCTTCCTTGTCATGTTTGCAAAGACCTTCTTTGAGCATGGAGCATCCTGGAGGTAGCTTCTATTGTTCCGTGCCCTTGGGTCAGCCCTGACCCTTAGTAGATGTGCTTGAGCTCACTGTTGCACCCAGTGTCAATTTATCTCATGGGGGGATCTTTTTTTTGCAGACCATGCTTTGCCTGGTACTGAATGACTCTTCTCTGGAAAGTCAAGTTTGCATGACATCAGGTGGTTTCTCAAGATCAAGAAGCCTCCAACCAGATGTTCTTTTGTCCAACATCTGGTAGTCTTGCTTTACTACAAGATTTCTGCCCACTAACTCCTTTGTAAGGCAGTTCTAATTTCAGTCAAATGCCTACCTCTCTATCTCACTCACTCTTTTAAGTTTCCATCATTATTGTCTTTGAATATTGGTAACTTTATACATTTGATCTTGATTTGTCTTTAGGGTTTGGAAACATTCCATATAAACTTCCAGATGCATTTTAATATTGTATGTAGAACATATTATTTATGATCAGATGTAACACAAGAAATTACAAAAAAACAGATGGTGCTAAGTGCAGTTTATTGAAACTAGAACACATTGCAAATCGGGGTGGCTATAATTTTATCAGGCTACACATTAAAGGTAAACACTTGGAATGACTCTGCCTTCTGTTTCTGCTATTCACTGCTGACTGATGTCGTGCTCTTCTATGTATGTGTCTTCCTTAGATTAGCATAGTTGTATGAACACGGAGTCTGAAATCAGACTTCCCAGCTCTGCTATTTATAGCTTACATGATTTTCAGTACTTATTTAATCTGTTTGCACCTCAGTTTCTTAATTAAAAAAATAAGGGTAATAAGAACAGTCCCGAACTCATTGGGTTGCCAGGATTAACCCAAGTAATTTATGGGGGGATACTTAATCCAGCACCTTATCCATGATAAACAGCTATGCTAATTCTTTTTTCTTATTAATAAGGATTCTTTTTCATTTTATTTTAACAATGTGATTCACCTTTAGTTTACACATCATTCATTTCAAAAGTTCGATGATATTTAGAAAGTTGTACAATTATCACTACAATCAATTAAAGAACCTTTTCCTTGTACTCATTGTTATTAGCTCCCTATTGCCCACAAATACCACCTAGAAACCATTAACCCAGAGACTAAAAAAACTCCAAAACAAGATAATACAAGCACAAAAATAAAACAAAGTTAAGCAGAGAAAGCCCTCCATTGAAAGAAAGCAGGAAATATTAAAAAGAGTAAATTCAAAATGAGTCAAGAGGGGAAAAGGAAGATCCAGTGATAAGGTGACAAATTTTAACCGAACTATATCTGCACTAATCCATTTCCCAATGTACGTTGCATGATAGCAAGATTATTCACCTGCCTGGTCTGTGGTCAGAAGGGATTCAGAGGAAGCTTAGTCCAAACGTGTTTAACTTCTCCTTTCACTTTTCAAAGGCCTGAATCCACATTAAAATGAGTCAATTGGGAAATCAAATGATAAGACATTACAAATTACCCTATCTACATCTTCCACAATCAATTCTCAATGCCCTCTGTGTGATAGCAAGGCCTATAGTCGGAGGGTACTCACCGAAGGCGTAAGTCATGTGGGAACATTGCAAATGACCTTTAAGCTTCCACAGTCATCCATAGATTCCCGCAAACCAGGTCTTCACAATTTAAGCTTAGGTACTGTGCTGTCCTTTTGGCTTGGATTATGTTCTTCCCAATCCTTGGGTCACACAAGCTGGTGTGATTTTTCCATGTGGATTTAGTTTATGCCTTACTTAAGTGACTGCTTGTTTTAAGCCTATAAGCTTCAGGCACCATTTTTTTCTGACAACCAGACACCAACACTTTCATTGTCACTCTTTGCTATTGCATCTATATCGTCATGAGAGTGAGCATCAAGCAGGGTCATGTTATAAGAACTACTGTTCTTAGATGTGGACTAGAATTAAATGTGACCCCAAATTCCATCATAAAGCTGTGTTCTAAACATGTCTGTGGATCACTTTAGAGACATCATTATAATTTTATATTAGAGAACATTATCAGTTATCTGCTTGGGGCATAAAGTATTTCTATCAATTGTCTCATTAATTTAGCCAAGGGTCTAGAATTTTGAAAGGAACTCATACAAGTATAGGCCAGCTATGAACCACAATACATGCATTGTTGACTTGTACAGATTAAACCTATAAAGTGACTAGACACAATTTATACAAACAATGGGGATTGCTGACAGGGTAACACTTAAGAGAACATTCATTCACAAGGGCAGAACTCGGCCTACCAGTTTAGTACACATCATAATAAAGCAACGAGGGCATTAAAACAGTAAATATATGATAGCCCTGGGGCACCATTCATCAAGCACTCTCAAGACAACAGCTCTGAACAAAAGTCCAATGATTGCCAGTTCTATAACAGTCATCTGCCTCTTCCCACACTAGAAATTTTAAGTCCAAAGGCTACGGGTGAATTGGAGGTAAATCCCAGTTCTACTAGTGAGGTTTCCACATCGAGTCCTTCCGGTGTGGCCTGTCAGGGATGTGTAAGCCTTGAAAAAGCAAAGGCTCCAAGTATCGGGTCACCACGGCTTGGCTAGAAACTAGGGCAAAAAAGGTAGTAAGTTTTCTTTCAGTAGCAAGGGACAGAAGCCTGATTTAACTAGATTTTTAAAAAAGTATCCTTATCTTAAAAATCTAGAGATCAATCCTTATCAGAACTCAGTTTCTTTCCTTATCCCCCCTTTCCCCTGAATTAAAAATATCAAAATTTGATTGAAGCAATGTGCCTACTTTTTATTGTGCAAAATGAGATCATAATGCTACTACTTTGTAAGATTATTGTGAAGATTAAATGAACTGATGCACAGGAGCTGTTTCCAAAAGGGAATGTCACTCTGTAAATGTTGGCTATTAATATGATTATTATTTCTCCCTCCTGTATTTTCCTTTTACTTCTGGACATCCTTTAAACATTTGACCTCTGCCCTCAATTTTTCGCCTTCCTACTGACCTTCTCTGGGAGCCTTAATGGTGTAGTGGGTTATGAGTTGACCTATTAATCTCAAAAATCAGCAGTTCAAAACCATCAGCTATTCCTCAGGCAAAAGATGAGGCTTTCTACCCCCTACAGAAACCCACAGAAGCAAGCCTATGCTGTTCTGTAGGGTCTGTGTGAATCGAATGGACAGTGGCAGTGAGTTTATTTGTTACAAGTTACTGTCCTTTCTCTAGTTATTATCTTTATTCTACTCTGCACATTATCATTACCCTCCTTACCCCCAAATCTCTATGCCTTTTACTCTAGAGAGGTTTTAGTGGGCACAACTTCCTATCACATACGAATTAACAAAGTCACAGAGAATCAGTGGTGTTCTGAATGGCAGGCACTCATTTGTTCCATGGGAGCCTGACCTTTCCATAAAGTGTCTTGCACCTGCCAAATAAAACCTCTTTCTGCAATTTTTCCATGTTAGATTTTATTAGATACCTGGGTAGTGTTGTGGCAGTCATGTACTCTGGTGCCAATTTGACTAAGAGTGTAGGGGTGGAGTCTAGCCTATCAATATGGAAATAGCCAATGAGACCTCTGTGTGGGCATTGCTGTCTCTGAAAATTCTGAGAAATCTCATGACATTTTCCCCCATGGAGATGAGAGACCACCAACTCAGTCCTTGGGAGATGCTCTACTGACAAGACAAGATGGCAGCATGCTGAAAAACCCTGAGTCCTAGAGGAGCCAGAGGAGAAGCCACATGGGCTTACCCTGATGGAACCAGACCTCTGGGAGTGGAGAAGCCACATGGAGACTCCTGCCAGTGCTAAGATGCTTCTATGGCCACTGGATACACAAGACTTTTTACCCACTGGCCTGTGATTGTCCTGGCATCATTGCATGAGCTTTGTGAGTCTAAAGAGGACTAATGAATTGGTATCAGACATATGGGCTAATATCGGACTTATGGACTTGGACTGGACTGGGTTGGGATGCTTTCTCTATGTTCCATTCCTCTTGTATATAAACCTCTCCCTTATATACGTATGCGTGCTTATGAATGTTTCTCTAGTCTACCCGGACTAACAAGTATGAACAACTAAGCACTGGCAGCTGCTAACTGACAGGTTAGAGGTCAGAGTCCACCCAGAGCAAACACTTGGAGATGGACTTCTGAAAAAGCAGCTATCGAAATCCCGTTGCAGTCCAGTTCAATGAAGACACAGACGAGAGCACTGGGCATCAGAATGGACTTGAGGGCATCTATTGGTTTTGCTTTTTCTCTAAGCCAATCACCCCCCAAGAGCTTTCTCACACTATTTCACTTGAAGAAGAATTTTAAATACTTAAATCTAAATAGACATCTTCAATGCAAAAAAAGCCTTTACATTAAAGTACTTCTCAACCTGTGGGTCACAACTGCTTTGGGGGTCAAATCACCCTTTCCCAGGGGTGACCCGATTCATAACAGCAGCCAAAGTACAGCTATGAAGTAGCAATGAAAACCATTTTATGGTTGGGAGTGACCCCTCACAACATGAGGGACTGTATGAAAGGGTCACCACATTAGGAAGGTGGAGAAGCACTGCTTTCCAAGGGTGAGTGTTATGATTGTTGGCCTTCGTCTCTACTCTTTCTTTTTCAGCTCTGTCTTCCCAGAGATCCAGTAGCTATTTGCTCTTCTCTCATTCTCCAGGATTTCCTTTTGGGACACCTGAAAAAATGGACTCACTTTTATGTTTCATACCCCCTTCGGGCTTTGATCCCTTGGAATGCCAAGAGGATAACTGGATAAACTCAACCCACATGACATGGTGTCCTTCTCTGGGAATGGAGGGTGCAGTCAGCAGAAGGGCCCAAAGACACAGCCTTCATGGCAGGTAAACCCTGATAAGTTCAGGGAAAAGAAATCTATAGCCCAAAAGTTTCTCTCCAACCACCTCCTGTCTGCAGTTTTGCATTTTCCTGCTTTGGGTGGCAGAAAGGTTTATTTGAAGGGTCTATGGTCCCACTGGTCACTCCTGGGCTTCCCCCAAAGTCCCTTTCAATTCTGCCTACGCTAAAAATAAAGCATTACGGAGCCTGGGTCTCATCCAGGATTTTCTGGTTGGCCCGATCCACATCAAAGCAGCAAAGACCCTATCTGTTCTCAGGACCATTATTCATCTTTCCTTGGAGATGAATCCCCAGGAACCAATGCTTAATGGAAACTTCTAGAGCTCTTAATCATCTTGCGTTGCTTTTCTGGAGGCTGAAACTCTTTAAAGCTGCTTTCAGGTAATAAGGAGTCCTTTGTACTGACTAGTCAGCAAGTGGGATGAGCTTGGCGGCTGTGTGGGAATGAATGTGTGGAGGTGAGCTGGCACCAAGGTGCCTGTGCCATTGTATTGCTGTCCATAGCTGGAACCTATTCTGCAGTCCATTTTCAAAAGCAATTTGCAGTACATCCAGGCACAAATCCAATTAAAAAGCAGAAAGGGATTTGCATGCATAAAATAAGTCTGATGCACAGTTTTAAATAATGATCCTGATAGCTAAAATCCAAAGCCCTTTCTTTGTGAAGGTCCATATCTCGAGCGGGTGAGCTGATGTTTGAGTCTCTGCCCCACAGTATCTGAAAGATTAGAGGAAATGACATTCTCGAAGCTCAGTGCAGCATGGGGGCTAGGAGCAGGAAAAAAAAACCTGACACATAACTAGATGTTCATTTTGGTAATCTACCCTTCTGCAAAAGCTACATTCATTGAATTCTGGATAGCCTGAGACAAAACTCAAGCCTCTAAGCACATAGCAATGTGTTTGGCCCCTAGGTAGGTGCTCCATGAGGGAGCAGTGGTGGTTACATAGTAGCTTTCTTGCCTTGATGTGAGAGACCCAGATTCAATCAGTGTCCAATACATTTTACGCACCAGTCACCATCTGTCTATCAGTAGAGGCTTGAATGTTGCTCTCATGTTAAACAGATTTCAGCAAAGTTTCCAGATTAAAATGAATGGGAAGAATGGCCTGGCAATCTAGTTCTAAAAATCAGCTAAGGAAAATCCTTTGGACTACAAGTTTCTGATCCCATTATGCATGGGGTCACCATCAGTCAGAGAGCTTGGCAATAGCTAACTACAGATGCCTATGGAATGCTGATGCAACTAAATTAGTCATGTTCTTCTTTAATAGAATTCCCTTATGATGAGCGCCAGTCGTTGCCTACTTAATACTTATGCTTCTCTTCTTCCTTAACACCATCCTGGTTTTGCTAATGGTGACAATATACCCAGATACATACTTCCTTTCTCAGTCTCCTTTACAACTGGAGTTATGTAGTTGAGGCGTGCAATAGACTTCTGGTCAATGAGGTGGAAATAGAAGTCTGCTGGGAGATTCTGGGTGTGATTGGTGCTGCTTTCCCCTCATTTTCTTGCCTTTTGTGAATCCTGATGTCATCTCATGATTTCGAGCTAATAAGCAGGCAGGTGAAAACCAACGTGTTGAAGATGGTGAAACAGAAGGAAGGGCTTAAGTGTTTCATGACATTCATGAGAAGTCAAACTAATGCCAATAATCACCTATTTGGAGGCTTCTGTTATATGTACAAAAATAAAATCATACTTGTTTAAACAACTGTTGGTCAATTTTTGTTATTTTCAGTCTTTGGTGACCCTAATAAATGTACTTATAACTCTCTACCTCCAGACTTCCAGGTATTGAGTATTAGTTCTGGCTACTCAGTGTGTCTCATGGGAACACTTCAACCAGGTCAGTCAACAGTGCCGTGTGCCCAGCTTCACGTCTTTTTGACCTCCATAAATTACCACCAATACAATCAAATCTGTCCTTTTAGGGCCAGTTACAATGTGATAGAAGCTAATCTAATAAGTGCCTATGTATTAAAAAGCCATGACTCATTGCAGAATCAGCCAGCATATTAGCCTTGAAGGATGGTCTCCTTCCATACTAAGAACTAGCTGTGACATGGATATCAAAGGGATTAGGGAGAAATTTTGAATGCCCATCAGACCCCACCTTGGAAGCAGGAACTTGGAAAAGGTATCTGGCTCCATTTGGAACTATTATGTAAATGACTAATTTGTTGGGGTTCTTTTGCTTTTCATTTCATAGATTTTGTTTAAATTGTCAGCAACATTTTGGTGTGCTTGAAAAGTAATGCAAAAAATAGCATTGGATATGATCCTCTTCAGAATTGTAAGTTATTGGGACATGTAAATTGAGACCATGATTATGCTATCTAATATAAACACCCCCCTCTTTCAAGTACATATTACCATCACCACCCCACCTTGGGGGGTGGGGGGGACAAGAAGCAGGACTTCGAAGCCAATTGAAGCTGAACATCAATGATTTGTAGGAAGTGAGTCTTCCCTCCTATTTATGAGACTCACCAGTCTGCCTGTGTGTCTTAGCAGCTTATGCTTCCATAGGGCTTGCTGGCCCTCACTTATTTATTTATTGTGTGTGTGTGTGGTGGGGGGCGAGGTGGTATTGTGAAACCCTTAACTGGGGACACTGACTAGCCCAAGAGACACAACATATACCCTTGCTTTGGAGCCCAAAGGCAAAACCACTGTCTGCCTCATCCCTGCTGAAGCTAGTGAGAAGACTGTATTTCATCCTCAAGCTTCCCAAGTTTTCCCTGTTGTAGAATGATAGGAAGAGAAGCATACAATAAAGAACTGACAACATTTTATCACAGGAGGAAAGTTTTAAGCCTCGTGTCTGCCATCTTTCATATCAATGTGGCTCTATTCTGTGCCTCACCCACTTTCTCTCGATGTCGCCTTTCTCTCACATCTTAGTGCATCATGTAAATACAGGCCATGACATTTTCTAGAGCGTGAGCAAGACCAAAGTCTGTGTAGACTACAAATGGCTTTGAACTAGCTCTGGTGTTTGTCATAATGCAGCAAGAGGGATGGATAAAAATGTAGGGGCAGAAAAAATTAAAAATAATAAAGGGAATTGAGAACATCTTTGGGGAAAATGAAACCATCACTTCCTCACTGACTGGAAATTTCCCGCAACTTAAATGTGTGAGCTTCAGCAATTTGAGTGATATGGATTCAGATGGGTTGTACAATGGGGGGGAAGACCATGGAAAATGTGCCAAAGGGGCTGAGCCCCGGTGGCATAGTGGTTGTGCGTGGGACTGCAGCCCACTGGGATGGAGGTTCAATTGCAGCTCCATGGAGCAAAGGCTGGGCCTCCTCCTCCCTCCACCAGAGGGCAGTGATGCCCCCAAAAACAAAAACAAAAAAAGAAAATGTGCCAAAGATCGAGTATTTCCCTTAGTCTCCATCCACAGCTTTCTTAACAGTGGTTGGTCAGTTGACAGAAATGAGACTTTCCTCAGGGTCCTTGCACAAACCTAATATTGGATAAATCCCTTCTCCAGTGGTTCTCCATTGTTGACGTCTATCAGGAATGTCCCAGGATCCAAGGGATTTGTTAAAGTAGTATGCAGATTCCAAGCTCTCATTTCTGGACATTTTCACTAGATCCACTGTAGGTCCCTGAAATTTCCATTCTTAATAAATGTGTCTGATGATTCTGCCGCTGTGTCTCTGGGGATCAGATTTGAGAAACAGCACCTTATGAGGTGGAAGGCAGGGAAGCAGTCCTCTTTGCGACCCCCTTCTGCACTCTCAACCAGAGGGCTTTCCTGATTCTAAAGGAAGCAGCCTGGGAAGGAAGCCATTATTTCTATGGGAAAGGATCCATTTGTAGTAAGAAAATGGGATTTATTTTCCAAAGTCAGCAAGTTTTCGCTCTGTGGCTGAAGTACTCAGAAGCATTACCCTTTGTGAGCAAGTTGAAGAGAGAGGAGAAGGACACAGAGGAGAAGGCAAGAGAACACCACAGAGAAATCTGTTTTTTTGTTTTAATTTTTTACATATTGTGGAATATGTCTTTAATGCTAAGACAGCCAACATGTTTTAAATGATGCCTGGTATAATAGTGCTCAAAGTGTGGTCCTTGGATTAGCAGCATTTTTTTTATCTCCTGGAAAGTTGTAAAAAGAAAAAAAATGCATTCTTATGGGCTTGCCCAAAATCTATTGAAACCATAATTTGGAACTGGGGCTTGCTTATTGCTGTTTTAATAAACCCTCCAGATGATTCTAATGTAATCATAGTAGAGTCCGGGTACCACTGCTCTAGGCAACAAAGTACATTATAGGCTCTCCAAGGCCAGAGTCTGAGTTCTAGGACACCTCTCCCTCACCTAAAACATGGGATGTGGTGTTGACCACAGAGGAGGTGATCAGAAAAGTGTTGCTATAGGCAGCTTCCATCCTGCAGTATCTTAGTGCCTTAACTGTCTAGAGGTAAAACACGTGTATGCCCATTCTTGAGGATTTCTAGTCAAAGCTATTAATTCTGATTCAGTATGTCTGAGATGGAACTTGGAAAATTGTATTTGTATCGGTAACCTGGACCCAGAGGATTCTAATGATACACAGGCTTTGGAAAGCACTGATGGGAAAAGGTATAGCAACCAGGTTTAGGGCCTCAGCCTCAGGACAAGCTATCTGAACCTCAGGACCCACTTCTGTGAAATGGGATCATGATATGTGCCCTACCAACTTCATAGACTTACTAGTAAGGTCAACAGAGTTGATTTCTTTTTACTACTTAAAGGATCTAAAGGCAATTTGAGAACACATAGTCTTTCTCCCTTATATACTGGCCTTCCGCAGCCACTCAAAAGTTCAGCAGTGTCTGGCAAGACTAAAATCATTCCAAAGAAAATATATCCCCACAGACAGCAAGGCCACTGAAAGTAAAGTGTCCTCAACACCAAGATGCAAATGAGCATTTAGTTTGCCAAGATCATATTATGCAAATTAAATAGCTCTCAACTGGGGTGCTTAGGGACAGTACTATCATGACAACTGTTATCATCTTAGCCATGACTTTCACCTAAGCTTCTCTGAGGGCTGTGAAAGTTGAGCACACATTCCGAGCCCTGTGAGACCTGCTTGGGAGGAGGTCAATACAAATATACTGAAACTAAAACTGACATAGCTATTGACGTGTGACATAGTGAAAAGAACTTTACTTAGAGCAAGTCCCCAGAGAAGCTCACCTCAGCCCACGGCCTTGCATCTTGAGGCCTCAGTTTATAAAATGTACATGTCAAGTAAGAGGATCAAGTGATGTCCAGGTGTGAACATGTATGGAAACACTGGGTGCAATGTTACACCATAATTTGTTTTAATCAGAACCTTCAATGACTAGACATGTTCTCTTCCCATGCCCTCCACTTAGCAGTTAACAGGCAATAAACCTCTGAAATGAGAGATTTCACCATAGATGTGTCTTGAGCTCTGGTGGCACAGTAGTACCAGTAAGGCTGCCATTCACAAGGTCATCAGTTTGAAACCACCAGCCACTCAACAGCAGGAAAATATGGGTTTCTACTCTTATAAAGAGCTGTAGTCTCAGAGACTCACAGAGGCAGTTCCACCTTCTCCCAAGGTCACTATGAGTCCACACTGACTGAACAACAGTGACTTTTGCTGCTGCTGTTGTTGTTCTTGGTTTGATGGCTTGAACTTGGCATTACTCATCTCCATTTTGAACCATGATCATTTCAGAAGATACATTTAAAACTATCATCCTAAGGTTCTGTAAGAGCTTCAAATACCAAGCTTCAATTATCTTTTTAAGGTAGGACCATGTAACCAGATGTTTCAGAAAGACTTGCCCAAAGGAAAAACCAGTTACCATCAAGCCAACTGCTCATGGTGACCCCATGTATTTCAGGGTAAAGGGTGCTTTGTAAGGTCTTCAGCAGCTGATTTGTATAGATAGGATAAAGACGTACACCATAAAACATATGTCATCTCAGCAATGTCTACATGTGCAACTCAGTGCCCGTGAACACATTGTTCAGGTGGTACAACCATTCTTGCTATCTTGTGCCAAATGATCCCACCATCAGCTGTTGATCTTTTTGGAAGTACTTCACCACGTTTTCCTTCTGAAGTGCCTCTGGATGGATATGATCCTTTTGCCTTTCGTTAACACTAGCACTTGTTAACATTGCACCTCTCCACAGCCTCTAAATTGGATGTTTTTATATTCTTTTTGCTTCAGCTAACCAGTATAACAGAAGATTATGGTCATCAAAACAGTTCATTCTCAGTATTTGTGTAGCTAATCATAACTGCCTTCTCTGTTATAAGTAAGTAAATATATTTAACGTGTTTCTGCAACAGAATTGACTTGGGGGACAAGTCCCAAAGTGCCATCCAAACGGTAGTATTTTCCATAGTTTGGGGACAATAGCTAACCAGAATGACAACAAAAATACAGTGTGAGCAAGAATCAGACCTTGAGCATGTCTGTAGGTTAGGTTTGGGGTTCAGGTGTCTAACACCTTAGGGTGTCATTCTCAAGATTAACTTAGGAGTTGGGCTGCAATGGAGAATTACGGCAATGGTGTTTGGTTTATTGCAGGATCCTTTTTAGGAGCTGTAATCTTTATTTGGAAATTAAGGGCTACTAATTGCCTTTTAGGCATCTAAGGGGATGTAAGCAATTAAGTGCCAAACTATTGAGTGCCAAAGTGTTGGCAGTTCAAACTCACGTACTGGCATCTTGGGAGAAAGGACTGGTAGTCTGCTTTTGAAAGGTCATAGCCAGGGAAATCCTCCTCTGAAACACTTGGCTCAATGGCAACTATTTTTTGTTGTTCTTGTTGTGGAGCCTCGATTTGATTTTCTCTGGTTGCAAGACGCAATAACAAACTGTGATGTCTGAGATCCAGCAAACTTTCAGCTGTCTGCCCAGTTTGGGCTGGGAGTCTTGCTTCATCGAATATTCGAGTCAAAGAAGATTTGTATATTCATGCTATTGGAATTTCTGGTTTTCAAAGAGTGAATATAAAGCAAAATATAATTTAAAACACTGCACCAATACTGAATTTAATTTTATAATCCTTTGGCAATTGAAGGCAATATTTCAGGGCCCTGAACGGCTCCTGGGTCATGAGAAAGAACTCCAGGTGTTGTTGACGTGTAAAAGATCTGGCAAATTCAATGATCTTTGGAGGGTTAAAGTGCTGGGAAATCAGCTTTTGTTGTGCTGTTCTACTGGGGCTAGACAGGATGCTGTCTGAATTCATTATGAAATGCCCCCACCCCCGCCCTCATCTCTCTCTCTCCTTCTGCCAGCTCCTCTCAGCCCTCTTCACCTCACATACCTTTGAACTTCCATCTGCCTGCCGTTTTGAAGCTTCTGATGCCTTGAAATAAAACAATTCAATGTGATAGAAGAAATCTTTGATCCGACACCCAAACTGAAAATTCTTTGGCTCTGTTTAATGATTCATTTGTAGGACAGTGACAACCTACTATAGAATTTCTGGTGCTACAAATGGCTGATAGCTCAGCTTTTAACCAAAAAGTTGGCACTTCAAACCCACCAAGTGGCTCCATGTCTTTGTGATATGCTTCCATAATGATTACAGTCAAGAAAACCTTATGGGGGCAGTTATACTCTATTGCATGGTATCACTATGATTTGGAAAGGACTTGAAGGCACTCAACAACAGCAACAACTCACTGTGGTAGTTCTAGGATGTAGGTTTTGAGTGCATCTGTTACTTGAAGAGCTGAGCCTTGGCAAAGTGATAACATATTGAACTGCGAACCACGAGTTTGACAGTTCAAAATCACCAGCTTCTCTGTAGAAAAAAGATGGGGCTTTCTACTCCCTTAAGAGTTCCAGTCTTGGGAATTCACAGGGGGCAGTTCTACCCTGCCCTGTAGGGTCACTACGAGTCAGCAGTCACTTGATTACAGTGAGTTTGGATTTTGATTTGATCACTTGGTGCTGAGGGAAGACATTCTTCTGAAAGCTAGCACTATCTCTGTATTGTTATCACAAGACTACTTTACCTGAATATTTGGGCTATCTCATGGCTATAAATTTGATTGCTTACATTGATCATGGACTACAGTAAAGACCTAGATAGGTACATCATTAATTCAAACTGGCCTCTGGCTTTTCTAATGTGCATTTAGGCTAGAGCGTCAAAGCTGGAAAAGATTTCCAAAAAGTTCCAGTTCGATGATTCTAAACCTTAGCTGTTCCTTAGAGACATGTGAAGGAGTTTTAAGATGTCTACATCCAAGCCTATTAATTTACTTGTTCGTCATGAAAAAATTCAGTCTTACAGATAGACAAATGAGCTCCATGGTGGCAAGTGACAACTTCATGCCCATGTCATAGCTAATACATAGCAGAGCTGTGATCTGAGCACAGGTTCGTGGATTTCTTTTCAAATGGGAGATCTTCTTCTTTTCTGTAGACACTGAAATTCTCTCTGTTGCTGCTGAGGATTAGTTTAGTCAACAGGGCGGCACGATCTTAGACCTTTCTATTTATCTGGGAGTTACTACGTGGTACAATGTTTAACTCACGTGATTGCTAACTGAAAGGTTGATCATTCAACATCAACCTAGAGATACCTGATGAGAAGATCAGTGGTTCACGATAGCACACAAATCGACTCTGATACAAATGGGGTCACCTGACCATGAGTCAGAATCAATTTAAAGACAACTTATTTAGTTTTTTATGTTTTTTGAGGGGTGGTGGAGGGGGTGGTTTGGTCTGGCTATTTATTCAGGCTTCTTGAAAGAAGCAAGTATGAGTCAGGTCTCGAGATGTCCAGAGAGACCAGAAAAATGTGATGGGGAGAGCTATGCCCTGGAAGGAGGCCTCCTTTCCTTGGGGGTAGCATGGCACGTCGTCCTCAGCCTTCTGCTCCTTTTCCAGTCTCTTCTCTTACCCTTCATGTCTCTGCCATTACCGTGAAAAGTAGGTACAGAACAGATTGTAGAGCAGTTGAAATGCCAGGCTGAGGAATTCACACTTGAGTCTAGAGTAGTGCGACTCAATGGAACTTTCTGCAGTGATGAAAATGTTCTCAAGCTGTGCTATTCAGCACTGTGATCACAATTCACATGTGACTTCTCAGTGCTTGAAAGCTGGCTAGTGGGACTGAGGAACTTAATTTTAAAATGCTCATTAGTTAGCTTAAATGTATAGTATGTAGCCACATGTGGCTAGTAACTACTCTTCGGAACTGCACATCTATAAAGGCAGTATTATAGGACACAATAATATTAGAATTTAGGAAAAGTAGTTTGACAGCATGCTAGATGCTCTAGAGGGATTCCTGTAAAGGCCAAAAGCCCAGGCACTGAAGTTAGGCTGTTTGGGTTCATTCAAATCTCATTTGTGGCACTTACTAGTGATGTAATCTTGGGAACATTGCTTAAGCTTTTTGAACTTCAGGAGCCTGCAAAATGGGAATGGTGCCTACATCATAAGGTTATAGTGAAAAATGAAATGAGATAAAATGCATGTGTTGTTTTAGCACAGTGCTTTACACACAGTAAGCACACAACAGTAGATTTTAGAATCTTCATCTGTTCCTGACTGCATGATGGAGGAATGGGGGTAGTCTTGTTCTGCTTAGCTGAATATCTGTCAATGAAAGTATGTAATTTTATTTTTAAATCCATGATTCCAAGAGAATAAGTGATGGAGAGAGAAATCAAAGTGACCATTTCTCAAATGAGTTTCAAAGGCATGGAACCAGCAGGTTCTGAAAGTAAAATAAAATGCACTAGAGGAACAAGAATGTGGAAGGGGGAACTGAATCCATTTCAGATATCCAGAAACATAACTAAGATAGTATTGAGAGCACTGGATTAGAACTCAGAAAACCAGCCATCGATCTTAGGCAAATCACTTTTCTTCTCCGGATCTGTTTTTATCATTGGTAAAATGATGGATCAGGCTAGCTTTATTTAAGTGTGTATAATCTATGTATTTTAATTTTTGTCCTAAAAATGAAAGCATAAATCTAAAAAATCTCTGGTTTAAAAATGTATATTCGTTTAGAGAGACTGAAACAAGTTCAATACAAATTATGGGGATCGGCACATTTGGAGCCCCAAAGAGCAAACAATTCCATGTGGGAGAAGGAGGAAGATTTCATAGAGGAAATCTTATTTAACATAGACCTCCCCAGTGGGGGAAAGGAATGGAGCTGTCAACAAACCCAGGGACAAGGGAATAAAAAATGATCTAAAATTGATGTTGAGGAGGATGTAGGATGCCTGGTGGGGCTAGATCAAGGGCAATGTAGCCGAGAGAAATTGCTGAAACATGAATGACGGTCGAACATAATAGTTGGACAAGGGAAAAGTAATAGGAAATAGAGGAAATAACTTGGAAGCAAAGGACATTTATTGAGGTCTAAGTACTGGCATGTACACATGTGAATATATTTATATATAATGATAGGGAAATAGATCTATGTGCATATATTTATATGTGAAGTATTAAGACAGCAGATGCACATTGGGTTTCTACTCAATAACTCCCTCAATGCATGAACACTGTGTTCTAATAACCTGGCATTCTATACTGCTAAACTTTCCAACACGATGGCTGAAGCCATGATGGGTGCATAAAGAAATGTGATGAAGGATGCTGATGGTGCCCAGCTATGAAAAAAATATAGCATCTGTGAGACTTAAAGACTTGAAGATGAACAAGCAGCCATCTAACTGAGAAGCAATAAAATCCACATGGGAGAAGCATAACAACCTGTGTGATCACAAGGGGTTGATGGGATCAGGTATAAGGCACTGAAGACCCAGAACAAAAAATTATATCGATGTGAGTGAGGGGGAGGGTGGAGTGGAGACCCAAAGCCCATCTGTGGACAATTGGACATTCCTTCACAGAAAGGTCACAAGGAAGGGATAATTGATGAAATATACAACTTTTCTCTAGTTCTTTAGTGCTCCCCCACCCCACTGTCATAACCCCAGTTCTAACGTATAAATCTAGCTATACCAGAGCATGTATGCTGGTACAGATAAGAGCTCTCAACACAGGGAATCCAGGACAGATAAGCTCCTCACGACCAATAATGTGAGTTGTGATGCCAGGAGGGTAAGTGGAAGGTGGAGGAAGAGAGGGGGAACTGATCAAAATGATTGACATGTAATTTCTCCCCAGAGGGGCGAACAACAGAAAATTGGGTGAAGGGAGACAGCGGTCAGTGTAAGACATGAAAAAATAATAATTTATAAATTGTCAAGGGATTATGAGGGAGTGAGGGTGGGGGAGGGTGGAAATAAGCTGATACCAAGGGCCCAAGTAGAAAGAAAGTGTTTTGAAAATGATGATGGCAACATATGTACACATGTGTCAGACACAATGAATGTATGAATGGATTGTGTGTGATAAGAGTTGTAAAGGTCTCCAGGAAAATGATTTTTTAAAAAGATAGACCTCACCGAGGATAAGTGAAGGCCTCTAAGACTCCTTCCCTATTCCAATGTACAGTCAAATGCCTATGATCTTGTGAGCCATGGGAACATTCATCTTGCTCTCAATTCTTAGTTTTGGAATACTCTGAAGAATCCAATGACTATTAGCTCATTTTATTAGAACATGAGTGTACCAGAGAATACATCTAACTTTTCTACTTTTCTGGAATAATTGGATACCACTGGAGCCTGAGATAACCGGGGAAAGGTGCTAGGAAGGGCAAGTGACTGCCATTTCTTGGCAAACCTCTCCAAGAACAGATTAGAGAAATCATAGAGCCTACCCCTAGTGGTTAAGCATAGACTTTGTTTGGCTCTGACTGCCTAGGCCTGAACTTCTGCTTCATCATTCAATCGCTGTATGAGCAAGTTATTCAATCTCTCTGTCTCTCATAAAATGTGGATAAAAGTCCTTATCGGGTAGTTGAAAGGGTTCAACGAGTCCATTCAAATATAATGCATAAAGCAGAGCCTGCAACTTCATAAGTTATCAAGAAAGTTTCTAATCTTTTCATTGCCATTGTTAATACTATCATCATCATTAGCATTCTCCTTACTACTATTCTAAACAGTTCTGGTAGAACAGTGGTGACTAGCTTAAAAGTCTGCATTTCAAACCCCTAGCTTCTCAGTAGAGAAAGATCTGGCCATCAGTTTCGGGAAAGATTTCCAGCCTTGGAAAACCTATCGGACTCTGGTGGCCCCATTTGGTACACATGATGGCTAATACAAGGTAGGCCATTCAAACACATCAGTGCTCGCTGCATAAACACTTACAGCCTCGGGGACTCTGCGATGGCAGTGGGCAGGAGGGCTACTAGAAGCCGGAATCTACTGGATCCTAGGTTAAAATTACACTGTAGCTTACATTCCTTGGACTTTTATTATTGGCTTGGAGATGAGTTTCTGCTTTGTGCTTTAATTTGGCCATTTTTGTAATTTGCAAGCCATGGGGCTGGATCCTAGCCATTTGACTAACTAGTAAGAACCCTGCACCCTTCCCAGCTCTCTTTCCAGTGTCAGTCCACAAGGTTGCTTGACACTTGCCAGTGTTTTAACTCTGCAGTTGTGCAAATTGCTAATTAGTCTTGTAAACATTCTCCACTTCACTTACTGGATATTTTTTTTGGTCATGGAACTCTTCCTACTGTCTCTCTTGGGGTCTGAGCCTGGTGCTTAATGACATTTGGGCAGCCTTGCTAGCTGCGCCACAGCCTAGTCACGCCCTCCCAACTCGCCTTGCTGTTTGCTTGCAATGCACCCTCTGAGACCCTGATCACTCTTGGAGAACATAGGGCTTGGTATTTGTCAAATTATGTTCCCCTTTTCATTTATCAAAGAGCACAGTAGCATAAAATATGGGTATGTAGGGGAGGGGTTGTTAATGGAAGGCAAACAAGACTACTTATAGTTCCTAAAATGAGGCTTGTTGGTAAGGTACTTAGACACTCGGCTACTGACTGGGATGTTGACTGAAACGCACTAACTGTGGCAGTCCGTTTCTGGAAATGACTACAGTATTGGAGGTAAGGTGACTTTGACTATGTCCTATATGGCTACTCAAATTGAACTCAAGCTCACTACCATCCAGTCCTTTCAGATTCATAGTGACAGTGTAGGTCAAGATAGAATGCCTCTTCTGTGTTGCCGAGAATTTAACCCTTCGTGGAAGTAGAATGTCTCATCTTCATCCTGGAGAGCAGCTGATTGTTTTGATCGACTGACCATTATATGAAACTCTCTCTTATGCATGTAAACTTCTTAATCCAGTCCACTCCAAGCCCATACGTCCAATATTAACCCATATGTCCGATACCAATCTATGAAGTCCTCCAGACTCATGAAACAGAGGCGATGATGTTGAATACAGGACAATCACATTGACAGACTGGACTTCTCCCCTTCACTCTTAATCCTCTCAAGTCCCAAATTGACACCAGATTATGTAACTACCACATAGTTTAACCCCCTCTCCCATACTGACACCACATTTCTGGCATATGTAAATGAGTAAGACCAGTCTCATGGCAGGCTGGATAGCATGAGTGGGTACCCCACCCCCAAAATGGAATTTCTTTTTCAAAGCTGTTTTTAATTAAAAAAATAAAAATATATTTAATTTTTTGTTTTTATAATACAACCTTATCACCTTTAAAGTACTCTCCATGATACAATATATTTGTCAAATCTGGGATTCCATTTTTGGAAACATTTTTCAAACTCATCAGCTTGGATGACTGATAGTATCCCCCCCTTTTTTTCTTCACCTCTTCTACCTCATCAAATCGCTGTCATTTTGTCCCTCTGCATTCGTGGAAACAAAAAGGTTTTGTATGAACCGCACAGCTCTGGACCCCGCCTCTCACACTGGGGATGTTTTTCAACTGGGATCCTGGCATCTTCCGTTTCAGGGTCTGCAGCCCCTTATCCTGATAAAGCTTGACAGGTTGGAGTCTTGTAATTGCTGGCCACGTTTCCACAGGAGGGGCACTGAGTTTCAATAAACTACCATGGATTTCCAGCAGGTTCTTGGTGCTGACCTTGCGGTGCAGCTCATGGATGTTGATGACTGTGCAGACGGCTCTCACACTGGGCCATGGCCAAGTGCCCAGGGGTTGGGGCCTTGCTCTGTATGACCTCGCGCCCGGAGTGGGAGAATGCCCACACCCAGGATGGGTTTCAGGCAAAGAACTGAGGAGTAGCCACGTCCTGAGTTTGCCATTTTTGCCAGAAGCCTACAGAACATTGGGACTCCACTCTCCGCACTAACACCAGCCCCGGCCAGGATGACTATAGATGCTTGGCTTTTGCAAAAATCTTCCGGAAATCTGCCATGTTTGAACTTGGACAAGCCAGGGTTGGGCAGAATTTGGCTTGTGCAAAGGTTGGCGATTCAGCTGGCAATACGGCTGAGAAATCAATCTTCCGGGAATAAGCTGGAGAGGATGCATGGGGATCTCTTGGGGGTGCAGAGTAGTGACAGTGACAGCATACCGGAGGCGGATGGTGGTGACCTCCCCTGTTTGGAAACGAGAAAACCACTCCCACACTGAAGTGTTCCCCACAGCGCTGTGCTGGTAAGCTGTGTCCAATATCCCAAGAGTTTCTGCAGCATCTTTTTCCCAAACAAGAAACAAAATCGCCCTGCCTCACGCTGTTCTCTTAAATTGGCCTTCACCAAAATAAAAACCAAAAAACAAACAAACAAACAAAAAAAACAGGAGGTTTGAGTGAAACTGCTTTTATGGAAAAATTCACTGTGTCCAGAGAGAATCTCCTATGGGAGGGAAATATGACTGGGACTATATTCCCTACCTTATAACAGAGGGAATCTGCAAAGCTAGGATTCCATGGTAGGAAAGTCACCCCTTTGGTACGTTAGGGATCAATCCAAGCACATAATCCTGCTTTAAATAGCATTCCTGGTCCCAAAGAGTCTCCTCTAACAGCTGTATTGCCTTAAAGTGAGCACCTGGGTGATTGTCGCTCCCTACAGAAGCAGACATCCTGTTGCTATCTCTTCCCGCTGTGTCACCTAGGTCCCCTCCTACCTTCCCCCAATGCAGATATTAGGTTCCTCGCCCGTGAGCTCAAGGACCTTACTGTAGATTGCACTCACCTTGTGATGTATGTAACTACCAAGTATGTATGGCTTATGGCTACCTATAAAGATCCCAAGATAGCAAAGACTTCCTTTCCTTTCTCCCCCCTCAACATGGACCATCAAGGTGATCGTGCCATCATAAAATGTGTCTGACTCCTTTATTGTACTCTCTGTCCTATCGTTCCTATCCTCTATGACTTTACTATCATCTTTGTAACCATACCTTTGCGCCTATGGACCCTCCCGTTGTTAGATGCTGGTTTCCTCTTTCCAGGCACTGGGTACACGAACTCAGAGCATGTTGCTCAGTGCTCACCTCCCAGGGAAAAGCATACTACACAAGCTCCATTCTGCCCAGCATAATTCTGGGGTTTTTTTTGGAGGGGGGTGCACCCACATATGATTTTCTCTAGACTATAACATTGGACTGCTAAGCAGATGAAGCTGTCTACTCCCATAAAGATTGAAAGCCTCAGAAACTCTATAGAGAGTGACTGTGACTATGGATGGATGGCAGTGGGTTTGATTTCGGTTTTCAACACTGTCTTTTGCTCTCACAGCCATACCTTTCCAGCAGTGTTACAGGCAAGCAGATGTCCAATAGGTAGTTTTAGATGGTGGTTCTTAAAAAGACCGATTTTTCAATTCGGGTTGCTAGATTCTACCAAACAAAAATGCAGGAGACCCAGTTCAACTTGAGTCTCAGATATTTAAATAGGAAAAGGAATTAAATATACCTCATACAATATTTGTGACACATAGGTGTTGATGTTAAAAATATTTGTTGCTTGCCTGAAAATCATATGTAATTAGGGACTTTTGATTTTTATATGGTGACCCTAAATTAGAATGGATGGCATACATTGAAAAGTCGACCTGCCCAGTTTAGCACTGGCCTGCTAGCTGAAAGTTTAGACTTGGGGATCTGGTCTTATAAAGGTTACAGTCTAGAAAACTATATGGAGTAGTCCTCCTCTATCACCCAGGATTACTATGAGACCAAATCAATTCAGTGGCATGCAACAATATTGCTCTTTGGTCTGGCTCATGGTTTAACATTCACATCATATCTAGTGTCCCTAAAATAAAACAAAATTCTGTAGATGTATAAAAATGTCCTCTTGGGTAGGAGGGTCAACACAGTCACGGTTAACTGGTTGTATCCTTGTAGCTGTCTCACTGAGGGGAAGAGGGGGACTCATAGGAAGAGGAGAAACATACACTACTGGTGGAAGCTGCTGTGGCATTAGGGTGGTGGGGGAGAAATGCTCGGGCAAAGAAAGCGGTGGCCACCACCCCCTGTGCCCCAAATAAACTGCCATCACTAGCATTTGGCCAGTGACTGATCCTGTGGCATGAGCTCAGGGCAGGAAGGCAGGGCTGGAGGGGAGAGGTTCAGAAGGTACCTTTCACACACTGCAGGCAGCAGTCACCAGCTCTCAAGGAAAAGCTCCAAGTTTAGGGGGCAGGTGGCCAGCGGAGGTTTTGAATCTACCATAAGAAATTATCTTCCCACTGAGAGCCCAGGATACGATCTCAGAGCCAGGGAATGTTTGTAAATGGACTCTCTCATTTAAATAAATCCCACTTAAATATTTATCAGATCATGAATATGCATGCCTCTCAGCGCTGGAAAGAGAAGGGCCATGTAATTTTTAGATGGTGCATAAATAATGTAAGTGGGGGGGAAAAAGGGATCTTTGTTCTGTGTTGACTGTGTATTTACAGCATCTCGAGAGGTCCTGAAATAATGAACTGATTTTCCCCTTTCCCATACTAAATGTGCACTTGGAACTTCACCTTTCCTGTCTGTAGGGTGATTTGTACTTGTTCGCTATCCCTGGGAAAGGATTTCTGGAAGCAAGAATATAAAGATGGTCAATTTCTCAATGATTAGTGAGTGAGTTAGCCAGACCTTGTTTACTTCCTAACTGCCTACTGCCACCTCCAATAGAGATGTCTGGGGGTGCATCCTACATCCCCTATTCAGATGTGCAAAGGTGCTTGTTGTTAAGTAGATGTCGCTGAAATGGGCAACCAGAAGCACCTGGTTATGATTCCAGGCTTCTAGCAATGGCCAAGGGAAAAGGGAACAGTATTTTGGGGAGGGTTTTAAGCAGGGCTTCCAACTGCTTCCTTCTGGCCTGATGCCCTGCTGAGAGTTTACATTTCCATCCCAGCTATACAGATTCAGAATCTGTAAGGATTAACTGGGGATCCATCAGAATCACCTGGGGATCATGTCACACCATATATCTAGGGGGGCAGAAATGCAAATTCTCAGCAGGGGGTCAAGCTAGAATGAACTCAGAAGTTGGGAACAACCTCCTGGAGCGCCTTCTGTGAACAGAGAGCCCAGAACATGAGGAGGTGAGAGTTCTTTGGTTCTCTCTGTTGGATACTGTGTCCCTAATTGTCCTTCCACAACTGAGATTAGGCATGATTTGCTTGCATTCTTCACTTTTATTCTCCTCTCTTAATATGAGGGGTCGAGAGAGGACTGGCTTATATTTTTGCCCTAAAACATTTTTAGAAGTCACACCCTGTAGACAATTGGACATGACCTCACAGAAGTATGAGAAGAAAGAGACAAAGCAGTCAGGGTGCATTATAGTACCAATGAAACATACAATTTCCTCTAGTTCTTTAATGCTTCCTCCCCCCAACCATCATGACCCCAATTCTACTTACAAATCCAGCTAGACCAGAGCAAGTACATGGGTCACAATGTAGGGAAGCCAGGACAGATAAAACCCCCAGGACCAAGAATGAGATTAGGGATACCAGGAGGGTAAGAGGAAGGTAGGAGAAGAAAGGGAGAACTGATCACAAAAATTAGCATATAACCCCTGCTTAAGGGTACAAATAACTCAGAAAAGAGGGTGAAGGGAGACAGCAGCCAGTGTAGCACATGAAAAAAAATATAAATTGTTAAGGGTTCATGAGGGAGAAGGGGGGGGAGGCGGAGATGAGCTGATACTAAGGGCTCAAGTAGAAAGGAAATGTTTGGAAAATGATGATTTCTACATATGTACAAATGTGCTCGACACGATGGATGGATGTATGGATTGTGATAAGAGTTGTAAGAGTTCCCAATGAAATGATTTTTAAAAATTGCACCCTTCCCTTGCTAATAGAACAGCTGCAGCTGGCTATCAATGTGGCCGAGTAGAAAGGTGATTTTCCTGAGAGATAGGGAACAGGGCATCTAGCACTGGCTTCACTAATCACTAGGAGTGTGTCATTCAGCAAAGCGCTCAACCTTTCCATGCCTTCATTTCTTCATCTATCCAGGGAGGATTGTGTCGGTCCCTGTCTTGTAAATTCATTGCAAAGATGACAAGAGCTGATGCATTGCAAAAGTTTCGTGGATGCAGCCTTAGTTTCCCTCACTTTCTGGAGAGTGAGGAAACTTGAACTTTCTTCTGGATTTCATAGTTCACTTGATGGATGGCCTTGGAAAAGTCAATTCTCATTGCCAGGGGGAAAATATTATTAAATCTGTAAATCAGTAAGGACGCATAGGCACTGTTGTTTTCTTTAGGCAGGAATGATGCAAGAACGTGGGGAATGTGCGTGGATGTGTAAAGTTGTATTGGGTTTTTTTTTTGGGGGGGGGACGACAACTTTAAATAGAATAACTGGATGCCTTGTTAGTGGGGTAATGACTTGTTGGGCTGCTCACCGCACAGGGTTAGCAGTTTGAAATGACCAGCTGCTGTCGGAGATAGATGACGCTCTATACTACCGTGAGAAGGTAGTCTCTGAAACCAACTAGGGCCAGTTCGACCGTGTCCTACCAGGCTGCCATGAGCTGGAATTGGTTCAGGGGAAGTGCTGGGTTTCCCCCTCCACCCTTCGGTTTACTGAACATCTGATGAGTTCTAGCACTACGGTGCATTACGCCTTGGGTCGCTCACCGCAAGGTCAGCAGTTCAAAGCTCTCAGCCACTCTGTGGGAGAAGGATGACTCTACTTCCATGAAGCAGCACAGTTTCTTAGGTAGTCTCACCCTGCCCTCAAGGGTCATCGTGAGTTTGGACGGATTCGGTCCAGTGAGCTGTTTTTTTTCTCTTGAATTCTCTATCTCTGGGTTTTGGTTAAGATATAATGTTGCATTCTCATTGTATTTTAAGTGAGGCCATGGAAACAAGTCATTTTAGAAGTATTTCTCCAATTTAAAGTTGGAACTTTCAAAGAGAAAAAGGAACGGGAGCTGTGAGGAGAAGTTAAGATCCACAGAGCTCCACACAGCTGATCATCAGCTAGAAGGAATTATGGGGTCAGTGAGAAAGTTGCTTCTGCCTCCTATTTTTGTCCTCTTTCCATTTCTTCTTCTAAAATGCTTTATTTAACTGAAGAGGAGGCAGTACTTATAGATAGAGTGATAAGAAATCCCAGATTTTCTGGGACAGTCCAAATTTCCTTCTCTGCAAAAGTGATTTCTGAAGTTATTAACTATATGTGGCTACGTAGTGATGTCTTTGCGAAATGTAAACCATTATCATTAGTAATAATTACTACCATTTATTAAGCACATTTCTATGGTACCAGGCACTGGGGTAAGCACGTTCATAGTGCCTTATTTAATTGTCAGAACAACCCCACAAGGTAGATACTATAATCATTGCTATATTATTGATCATCACAGTGTGCTTTTTTCCCCTCAAGGTCACACAGCTGAACAATTTCAGAGCTGGGACTGAAATCCTTGAATACCTTTGCTCCTCATGCTTTTCACACCATATAAAGTCACTAACCAGAAAGAAAAGAATACACATGCCATACTGTGTGTTCCGTTTCCACATTCAGAAAATATGGTCGATGTTCCATAGAATTCTAAACATCTGCTGTGTGTAGATACCTGCTCCCCCCACCCCATATAAAGTGATAAGAGAGGCTGGAGTTTGTGGGATGCTGACTGTGGATTTTTAAGAAATATTGTCTGCGAGGTTAATCGTTTTCAGGTCCCCTGATTTGCTCATCTTTAGGACCACATTAAGAAACCTTCCCATAAGGTCCTGCAAAAGGGTTGGAGACTCTATGTTCCACAATTGTCTTTTCAGTCCCTGTCATAACCTTTGATAAGGTAAAGCTCATCAATAATTGGGCCTACCCAATTATACGACCATGGCCATGTGGAATGGATCTACAAGTGAAGGAAAAAACTGGAAGAGATCTTGGAACATAAGACATGGTCTGTGGACTAATGGACCACAAGAACATCAGTCTTCACAACCCTGAGACCAGAAGAATGAGACACCTCAACCCCATTGCCAGTGCTGTTAACTGCCCTTCATGTGAACTGGGTTCACATTAGAAGGTTCTATATTCAGTGGGAGACAAATCTGGACTAAAACTCCAAATATTGAAAGAAACCAGTCTTGCTGGTAAGATAGACAGAGACTTATGGAACCAGTAAGATTATGGTCTGGAACTGAACTCACCCATGTGATTCAATTTTCTGCCAAACAATAAACAAGTCTACAAGGGGAAGAATAATATTATTGAAGGACACATTGGAATAATCAACTCTTTAGGATCAATGGGGGCAGTATTTTCCCAAGGACCGAGTTCGAAAGGGCTAAGAAAGAGGAATGGAAATAGGAAACACAAAGAGGGAGTCAGAAGAGTGATGCTATATTGAGAGGGTTACAATAAAGGAGATGAAACAAAATGTGCATGAAATGTTGAATGGAAAACTGATGATCTGGTCTGTAAACCTTTATCCAGTTCACTCTTAAAAAGGAGGGGACGAGAGAGAGAGAGAGAGACAGAGAGAGAGAGAGAGACTTCTCAATATCCACCAGATGAAATCAAATGCATGTGAGACCATAAACCGAGCTTTGCTACCCAGTTCTAGGATTCAATATACATATACTAAATCCAGGGGAGCCTCAAATATGCCAGGAAAGACATATGCTCTGCTTTCTGTCAGCTTCTTTAAAAATGAAAATATAGATATATTTTTGGTGGAGGCACCAACTTAGAAACTTTCCAAAGGGATTGTCTCTTCAGCTTAAGTTGCCTTTAGGCATTTCTATTTGCTTATGAATGAAAGGGATATATCATTTTCTGTTTTATTATTCTCCAACATGTGTGCCTAGTGAAACCACACAAAGTGTTGTAGTCCAACTTTTCTAACAGCTTCCACCTCTTCTCTATTGGGCTGACCCTTAGTGATGGGTGCAGTATGTGTAGGAACAGCTAGGAAGTTAGGATAGCAAGGAGTGCGTAAATGAGGCCCCTTTCCTAATCATCAGTATTGCAATTCAAAAAGCTAGGCTTTCCTTCCTTTGGTCCAAGGCTTTCTACACTTGTCTCAACTGCAGAGATGTCTGGAAGAGGTTGTGCAATAGCTATTTCCACTTTCCTGTAATGTAAATGAGCTTCTGAGCTCCTTTCTGGGAAGACTCTGACTGAAAGGAAACCATCCTTACCGCACTGGAAAAGGTAAGCAGAGTGGGCCCAGTGTACAGCTAAGGAAATTGTGACTCTTTATTTTAGGTCTCAGTGGTCATCTCTTTCCTCTGACCCAAGAAAAACATAATAATAATAATGGCTAATTATGTCAGCAATGAGGCTAACTGCCTTGTATGGGTATAAGCCCCATGACAATCCAGTAAAATAGGTACTACTATTGTTTTAACTTCAAGGATGAAGAACTAAAAATAACAGGGAACAGAGTGCCTTCTTTCTGTCCTTGCTAGCCTCTAGATGCCCTAGGGTATGTCATTGGAAGAACTGGTCAGATCATTTCTGTGGACTATTCTCATTTTAATGAGATGGATTGTTGATTTGATAACTTGTGTGAGAAGTTGATAGAATTGACTGTCCAGAGGTGAGTGAATACTTGAAGATTTTGAGGAACTACTTTAATTTTTTCTAGTCCTGTTGAGTAAGCCCTTACACCAAACACAATGGTTTTATAAGTACAAAGGAGTGAACTGATCTTTTCTCATCAGAAACACTTATCTACAAAGCAGTTCTTTAAGCTACAGGCAGTTGGCTCAGTTATATTTGGCATTTGATTTTAGCTCTTGCTATTATGCCTTTCCTCTGTATGCCTGCAAGATAAGCGTGCAAAGTACATTGCTGTCATTGAGTAGATCTTTAGAAAAATAGAAGAAAAAGCTGAATACCATAAATCTAGGGCTGCCTTCAGGTTTTTGGAATCACAAATTTAAAGTAGAAATACCAATCAGGAGATTGACCATTTAGATACATAATGGGGCCAATTCATTTTTCTGATCCCAAACCCTCAGACTTAAGAACTTTCAAAATCATTTGCTGCTTTACATGTCTAAGCTCTTTTATTTTTAATGGTTCTCTCTAGCACCACACTAGGTGGATAAAAGAGATTGGATTAAAATAAAATCAGCTGTAAGGTTGCATTCCTCTTCTTGAAACTTTACAACCTTATTGAAGAATCACAAAACCAAATCCAAATGCATGCTGTTGAGTAGATTATGACTCATCTCAGTTCTCGAGCACTGCCCAAAGGGTTTCCAAGCACTGATCTTTTTTTTCTCAGTAATTTTATTGGTGCTCTTACAGCTTTTATAACATTCAATACATCATTTGTATCAAGCATATTTGTACTCATGTTGACATATTCATTTCCAAATATTTTCTACTTGAGCCCTTGGTTTAAGCTCATCTTTCCCCCTCCTTTTTGTTATATATATATATATATATATATATATATATATATTCTATTTTATTGGGGGCTCATACAGCTGTGTGCAAATGCGGTCTGCATACAACTGATGTATGTACTGATCATGATGGAAGCTGTATGGGCACTGATCTGTATGGAAGCAGACTGTAATATCTTCTTCCCGTAGAGTGGGGGGCTCAGAACACCAACATTTTTGTTAGCAGCCAAGCACTGAACGTTTGCCTCAACATGTTTCTTACTTATATTATTGGAATAGACTCCCCACTCAATGGAAGACAGTAGTTTGGTAATAAGTATGATACTACCTTCTCTCATATTGTTCCAAATAGAGACACATAATTCCTTTTTCAGAATTTTCAAGAACTTTCTACAAGAGAAAAACAAAACAATGTAAAGCTAGCTTACTGCCATGGATGGGATTGCAGCTCATAGAACTCTATAGGACAGAGTAGAAAACCCCTAGGAATTTCCAAGGCTACAGCCATGTCTTTCTCCCATGTAGAGGCAGGTGGGTGGTTTTGAAGTGCTGGCTTGGTGATTAGCAGCCCAACTTGTCATCTCTGTGCTCCCAGGGCTCAAGAGAGAAAAAGACCTGCCTAATTTTTGGAAGTCCTTTCTCATTCTCTGAGAGGTATGAAATGCTTCTTGGGGAATCAGTACATCATTAGCTAACTGGAACCTGAACATTTTACAGAGTTTCCAAAGCAATAGAGAGATTCATGCCAAATTTCTTTAGCAAAAATTACCACACTTGGGATGTCTGTGGTTGATTTTTCTTTCTTTCTCATTTGTGACTCGGTCACGAGGGCTTCAGACGTGAGGCCAGTCATTGCAAAGTTGGCGAAGTTCATCTTCTCAGCCTTGGTGTCACCCTTTTCCTTCCTGGAGTCAAGGCCCTGCTTGTTTCTTCTGTCTCCTCTACCTACTCACTTCTATTGCTCCTGTCAGCTATCTTATAGGTGCTCCTATTCATTTTTCAATAGGGTCCTTCCCATATTGGGGGCACTGGAAATGACATTTTAAAAATCTTTCCAGGAGTCATTTTTTGTTGGCTTTCTGCAAGATCAAATATTGGACGTTAAGTTTGTTTGAAGCAACAAAGGCCTTGTTGGAAAACTATGAACTCACAATGTGACATTTATTATAGAAGCATGTATCTTTACTGAGAAAAATAATGTAAGTAAATGTTAGTGAGTGTCAAGATGATGTAGAGTGCAGCATAAAAATAAGAAATATTTTCTGCTTTCTAGTTGAGGCTGTAATCTGGTTTAATTTGTAGTTCGTGTTAGTTGTTCATTCTTGTTTGTTTTTGAATGTTTTTCTGTATATGAAATCCAGGAGAGGTAAATCTATAAAGATAGTAACTGGATTAATGGTTCCTTGGGGGTCTGGCAGGGGAGATTGGGGGGACTTGGGGAGCTAATGCCTATGAGTACAAGAATGAAAAAAATGTTCTAAAACTTATTGTTGTGATGATTTTACAACTCTTTTTGATGTGGTTGAATTATTGAATTCTATGATATGTGAATTATGACAAAACTGCTAGAAAAATAAGTATATTAGATGATTTCTAGAATCTAGACAAATCAGTTAAATATAATGTAAAATTTTATTTTAAAACAATATACAATGATACATATTCTATCCTCTGATTTAGATGATGAAAAGATGATTTTTAGAAATTATATAACATTTTTAGTTTACAAGTGAAAAAAAAAACCTCTTCATGGGAGAAGTTCCCTTGCTTCCCATAATGAGTTGTCTAAGAAGGAAACATGAAACATGAAAAGGCATCAATTAATATCCAAATAAATATCCAAATAATATCCAATTTAATATCCTTTGGATGCTTTGTGCCTAGCTCTCCTCCTCAAGCCAAGATAACCGAGAAGTAACTGCATTGGCTTTCGTGTCAATCTTCATCTTTTTCATTTTTCCTACATTGGCATTTTGAAACAATTTGTTCTGCTTCCTTTTCCAAAGAACTGTGGTGATTAATATTATGTTGCTCTTGTCTTTGGAGGATTTATGCAGATCTCCAAATACCATGGGCTTGCAATCAATAGTGCAGTACCTAATGCTCTAGTTCTTGAATCCTTTTTGTTAATGACTCTGAATTGGCTGAGAGTCAGAGACTGTCTAATGCACTGCAGGTTTGTCCTTTGGCCAGACCCATAACTAAGGTTCCCAACACTAAAATGCATTTTCCCCTTCCAAGGTGGCTGGACCAGGAAAGTGTTAGCTTTGGCAAAGAGGTTGGGTTGCAGAAGAACTGAAAAATCAGGGCTAGCACATTGCCTAGGGGATAGATGGGTATCTAATATATACTCATAGGCCACAACCTACATAAATATATCTTATTCACTAATTTTTAATTTAGAAAGAATACTAATTCAGGTGCCATATTGTTTTTAGCCTTTAGTGCAGTGCTAGAAGAGATGAACAAGAGAGATGTCGTGTCTTCAAGAAGCTAGATTTATGTGGGAAACAAGATTCTAGGTTCTAGGCTATGAAGGCATATCCCCACATTTTTTTTTACTAAACAAACTTATCACCTTCAAATACTCACCATTATCCTTAATATCTTTGTCAAATCTGTGATTCCATTCCTGAAAACATTTCTCTAACTCTTTACCTCTTCCACGTCATCAAGTCATTGCCCCTCTTTATTCCCAGAAACAAAAAGAAGTCACAGAGAGCAAGGTCAGGTGATTTGGGTGTTGGGGGCAAGAGAGGCACGTTGAGTTTTGCCCCAGACTAGCACACTGAGATAGCTGTGTGAGCAGGTACATTGTCGTGGTGGCAAAAACCAGTCTGCCACAAATCAGGTCTCTTTTTAGCACCTCTAAATAGAAAGTTTGATAAATAATCACTCCCAGTGGAACCAACTCCAAATGCACTCGCCCCCTCATATCCAGAATGCAAATGACAATCATCTTGATCTTGATCTTTGATTTCACTTGATGTGGTTCTTTTTTTTTGGGGGGGGGCAAGGTGACCATGGCATTTTCCACTGGCTTGACTGATATTTGGTTTCAGGGTTGTAAGAATAGCACCATGTCTCATAACTACTGATGACCTTGGGGAAAATGTCTGGGTTGTTTCTTCTCGACACTCTCTTTTCTAGTTAATCAGAACCGGAGGCACAAATTTCACAGTGACCCTTCTCCCAAATCTTCTGTTATAATTCTTTGAACCGAGCTTAAATATAGTCCAGATAACTTCCCCATTTCTTCAATGGTTTGTAGTTGGTACTTGAAAAGAAGTGCACAAATTTTGTCTACATTTTTGTCTGTTCAGGAAGTTGACAGGCATCCAGAATTAGGTTTTTCATTAATCAGCATTTCACTTTTTTTGAAATGAGAAAACCGCTCATACACTTGAGTTTTTCCTATAGTGCTGTCCTTGAAGCTGGTTCAACATCACAGCAGTTTCTATGGCATTTTTCCCAATCAGGAAACAAAAATTTCCCAGCCACATGCTGTTCTCTTAAATTGGCTCTCATAAAAAAATGAGGTTTGAGCAGAAACTTTTTACGAAAATATTCGCTGTGAACAGAGAGAACCTTCCAAGGGGATGCCACTGGGTGCACTAACTCATAGTGAATTACTTACGCTCACCTCACAGGAGAAATGCATACTATGAAATCTCCATTCGGTGGAGGTTTTATCCATTTTTTGGTACCCCTTTGTATGTATATACATATACATATACATATATGTATATATATAATTTAGTCTTCAAGAACTGCAAAGCTCCAAGAAGCTATATGTCACTTAACTTTAAGCTAAGTGCTAACAATAATAAAGTGTCTGGATTATTATTTCTAAGTGAAAGGAATAGTGAATAAAATAGATTTAGATAGGCTATGACCTCAGATTATACATTAGATGCCAACAGAAGCCTTGTTGCATAGTGGGCTATACATAGGGCTTAAAATTTCAATGTCAGCAGTTCAAATCCACTAGCCACTCCAAGGGGAAAAGATGAGTCTTTCTGTTCCCATAAAGATTTACCACTTTGGAAGCACCTAGTGCAGTTCTCCTCTGTCCTACAGGGTTGCTATGATTTGGAATCAACTTAGTGGCAGTGAAGGTGACATTGTGATCAGTGATATAATCAAACTCAGAAATCAAAGTTACTGTCATTGAGTCAATTTGCACACATAGCAACCTTATAGGATAGGATAGAAGTGTCCTTATGGCTTTCTGAGACAGTAACTCTTTTTCTTCCCCACCACTCAATGGAAATTTAATTAATATTTGAACAACAGGAACTTTTATTTACTCTGGCATTTATATTAATCTATTCTAATTTTCTCAAATAATCTAAAATGTTTTTGAAATCATCTCTGCTAAATGCTTTATAATAGTTAAGCTTTTTTTTATTAAAAATCATTTTATTAGGGGCTTGTAAATCGTTTTTCCAATACATAAATAGACATACTGTGGCAAGCACCCTTGCACATCCGCTGGCATCATCATTCTCTTAACATCCGCCCTTTCCCCGGAACCCCTGGTATCGGCTCCTCCAACCCCTCCCCTCTTCACCTGCTCTCCTTCTGCCATCAACCCTCAATAGTTTATAAGTTATTATTGTTCTGTCGTATCTTATCCTGCCCGACACCTCCCTCAACCCAATCCCCTGATGCCCGTCCTCCAGACCGGACATATGTAGATCCTTGCAGTTGGTTCCATCTCTCTACCCCCCCTCTCTCCACCCTTCCAGTAGTTCCAATCTAACCACCGGCCCGAAGGAGCTCACCCATCCTGATTTCCCCATATCTCCAGCCCCCCTCTCCACTAGTGTACCTTCTCCAGTCCATCTGGATTTGCAAGGTAGAGTTGGGACTATGATGGTGGGGCGGGGGTGGGGTGGGGAACGAGACCTCAGGAACTAGAGGAAACTTGTATGCATCATCACTGCCCGGCTGCACCTTGACTAGTCTGTCTCCTTCCCGTGGCTTCCCTGTAAAGGGGTGACCAATTACCCACCAGTAGGTCTTAGGTCCCCACCCTGCTCTCCCCTCCCTCTTAATGAAGTGATTCCTGTTCTTTGATGCTCCATACCTGCTCCCTCTGGCCCCTCTTGATCACACTTGCTGGTTTGCTTCTTCCCTGTGGACTTTGCTGTCTCCGTGTTGAGTGGCGACTCGGTTGTCTTCAAGTTTTTGAGAGAGTAACTTTTTATGGCAGTTGAAAGACCCATTTTTTCTCCAGAGGAGTGGCTGGTGGCAGATGTGTTTAGCAGCTCAACAGACATGCCACCAAGGATCCCGGTGCTTTCATAGAGAACATGTGGGACACCTATACTTAGGAGAGTAATATTTCAGGAAAGTTTTGAAGGATGTTAATTTACAAGATTTTGTGTGTGTATGTGTGTGTGTACAACTTGAAGATTAGTGTAGGGTGAGGAGACTGGGTGCCAGAAAGAAGGAACAACATGGAAGACCTGAAGACTGAAAAGGCATGATAGATAGTTTCAATCTACCAACTCGGTTAACTTGTCCTTTTCTCCACAACCTACTAAGTAGGGTCCTAGGAAAGTTGAGGGAAGAGCACTGAGGGACAATCAAGAAGGAAACATGCTATCCCTGCCAGAGAATGGCCATGAAACAGGGTGTTAGTGTCATAAGTGAGAGGGCTAGAAAGATCAATTGCATTCTATTTGAATTCTTTTATTATTAAAGCTCCTAAGAGTTTAGGGTTTTGTAGCTGTCTTTCCCCTGAGTAGGGAGCTGGGTAAACAAAAGGCTGATTTCTGAGGATCATCCTGGGATTCCCCCACAAGGTGTGAGGCCGGCCTTGACAGAAGCAGACCCTTGAAAACCCACCCACAAACCATAGACAGAGACAATTCCATCAACTCTTCACATTTCATAGAAAGAAGACTCCAGTGTCTCCTTTGTGGTTCAAGCACTAGCTAAATTCTCCTTTCCTGTATTTGGACTCAGTTCAGGCTCTCAATGACCACAGGTTTTAGAACCAGAAAGAATCTCCTTAGATTAGACTTGTTTTCATGTCTATGTTCCCCTTCTGTGTGCTTAGTATGTGCAGATACGTTGTTTCTTTCACCACCATAATCCCAGTAAAAACCCTGACATGTGATTCTTGCATTCAGAAATTGCTACTTGCAAAATAATTGAGTCCATTTCCCTCATATTGCATATGTCAAGTCCGAGGACCAGAGATACAATGTGACTTTCTAAGATCACACAGCTACTTAGTAGAAGAACTAGGTTTCTCGGATGCTTGTCTTTATCACCGTTAACTGGGCCTATCATCTCTCACAGAGGGGAGTTCTTGGTGTATGGTTAGCTCAGTGGCTCTGAATACATGGGGGTGAGATGAAATGTTCCAAGAGAAAATTTCCTTCTGTTTTGAAGTACTCTCCCCATTCCTTATAGGCAGAGTGGACTTGTGAAGCTTTTTAAAGCCTGGAAGAGAGAATGCTGACTACTCTGAGACCCTTTTCTGGTGAGAAGGCAAATCTGGCTCCAGAATCGACTGTGCAGCTCTGTGTCAATCTCAGTGGAGAGAAATCTCCAAAAACCTTTGGTTCTCTTAATAATTCACTATGGGTCTGTCATCCAGGAGTCTTTATTTGGGGAAGACAGAAGCTATTTCTATTTTCCGTCCAACCCACCACTGGGTGTAATGAGTTCCATATGTTTCCTTCATTTTCTACCTGCTGTGAGAAGTAGGGCTTCTTTGCATCTGTCCTAAACTTACCTCTGTAGGCTCTAGGATACACACACACACAGAGTGAGATCGAGAGCGAGAGAGAGAGAGAGAGAGAGAGAGAGAGAGAGAGCCAGAAACATACACTTGTGTTTTAGGAGGCAAAATGACCTCACCATCGTTTTCTCTCTTTGTAAGCCTATTAAAATTGAAATAATTCAATTGAAAGTCACCACAGTGGCAGTCATTTACCCCAAGGAAAAGGATGTAAATCCTTGACCAAGAAAGGCAGCGTGTTGATACAGGAATCGGTGGCTATGGAGTCAGTGCCTGGCCAAATGAAGAACCCTGGAAAAGTTCAGTGAAACCCAGGGACATAACCTGTCAGCCTCCTCGTCTGACAGGGTCTTAATTAGTCTCTGTTCTACTGCCTAGATTGCCTGTGGAGGCAGTTAGCACCAGAGAATTAATCAGGTAGGTTGGGAAGTCCACAGGAGTCAACATTGGCAACTTCTTGATTGGAAGGGATCCTGGAAGATGGGGAGAGAAGTAGTCTCTTTTCGTTTCATTCCCTTTCCCCCCAAAGAGGGGCTCTAAAAAGTCTCTGGGGACAGGAGGGATTGAGTTTGTGCTCCATTTCACTTATGCCCCTTTCTCCTCCCTAATCCACATCGCATGCTGGCCTCTCAGCTTCTGTGCCGACACTTTACTTCAAAGTGTGTGTGCATGTGTGTGTGTGTGTGTGTGTGACAGAGAGAGAGAGAGAGAGAGAGAGAGAGAGAGAGAGAGAGAGAGAGAGAGAGAGAGACATTGGTTTTATGGCAAATTGATCTTTTGCTACAGGATTTTCTTGGAAAATGTATTTTTCCGGTATTTCTCCCCCTCCCTTTGTTTACTGCTTATTTCCAACAGGCCTGTAATTGCTTTCCATTTAGTAAAAGGAACATTGTTTCTTTTTTGGTTTTTATGTTCATTGTGGTTCTTGCCTGAGCACTGACATTTATGAGGTTCGATGGGAATGTCACATTTCTTTGGTTCTTTATCCCAACTTGGTCTTAGCCATCAAGGCGAAGTCATTGCTATGAGAAGCAGCTGTGTGGTGGGCTCAGCCAGATATGGAACTTCTTCCATGAAGTGTTTCCCAATTAGTCCAGCTTGCCTATGGTGACTGTTTTATGCTTTGGGCTCCGATAGTTGTGATCATTGTCAAGTCTGTCGCATCCCAGCTAGCTTCTGCTATAAGCTGCTTTGTAAATATATATACTTCATGTGCACTGCTATTGCCCCATGGCTCTGACCATGATGTAAGCTCTTCAGAAGCAGAGGCTCTGTTTCCTCTTGTCCAGCATGCCTCTCCACATCACAGATAGTAAGTGCTGGGACGGTCCCCTGATAACTCATTGAGAAGAGCTGGCAGCCATTCATCCCTTAACCTAGGCACTATTGGCATTTCATGCTGGATAATTATTGGTTGCCAGGGAGCTGTCCTATCCATTGGAGCAGCACATTGGCTCTTCCAACCTGATGCCAATAGCACTTCTGCTCCTCTAATCCAGTTGTGACCCAAACTGTCTCCAGACATTGACAAGTCACCCTTCTTCTTTAGGACAACTATTCTATAATGATAATCAAATAATAAGTACTGAACTTTATTGAACAAGTTAGGGTGTTCAGCTTGATGCTAAAGCCATTGCATATATGCTATCATTTAGCTCTCCTAAAAACACTTCTTCTGCCTTATTGTTTAAACAGTTTACTTAAGATATGTTTCACATACCATACAATTAAATGGCTTAATTATATTAAAAAGCAGTTGTATTATCATCACCTCTCTTGGCTTTCATTGGCTACAAGATATCAAGGAATGACTCTCAAAGTCATAGTTACAGGTCTGTATCACAGCCTGTCTCTTCCACAAGGAATATTACAAAAACCATCTCAAGCATTCTTCGTCTAGGATCTTGAATTTATAGAACATCCACTCTGTCAAACCCAAATAGGTAAGAACTACCCCAACTGAATGCTAGATATGCAATTTAAACAAACAAATAAAAATTCAACCCCTTTGCCGTCAAATCGATCCTGACTCCTCAGAGTGATCTTAGAGGACAGAGTCAGAATGTCCCTTAGGGTTTCTAGGGATACAAATCTTTACAGAAGCACACTGCCACATTCCACCCCCACCCCCCACCCCCGCCCATAGAGTGGCTGGTGGGTTTGAACAGCTTTACCCATTACCCCATCAGGGTTCCTCTGATACTCAGCTTACAACAACAACAACAACAACAACAACAACAAAAAACAAAACAAAACCCACTGCCAGGGAAATGATTCTGATCTTTGATACTCAATGTAGTAAGGGTTAATTTTCTCCAGGAGTTCAGGGAAAAACAATGGAAGGTCAAAGTAAAAGAAACTTGGCCTGCTGTCATTGCCCTTTTTTCAGCGAGCCAATTACCTTTCTAAATAACGAATGCATGGTAGGATGGCTAGATCTTTTTCTCCCCCTCATGTGATGGCATTTTTGTTCAGGAGGCAGAATTTCGAGATTTCGCACTGACGTGACATTCCTACCTTAACCCCCCCGGCCAGCTGTCTTGCAAACAATGTCATCAGTCACGAGAGAGACAGGACAAAAGGAGGTGGATGAACTAGTGCTAATCTGCCTTTCTGGGTGTGGGAGGTGATGCTGAAAACACATCTCCTGACAGTAGCACAATCTTTGCATGTGAAGGACAACTCCAGGGAGAAAATGTGACATTTTCACTTAATGTGTCTCCGGAGAGGTTGCATCCATGGCAATGAAGCCCAATTGAGCCTTCCGTTCACTGCCACCAAAGAGTTAACCATACATTCACGTTACTTATGTCATTTGATGGAGAAATATTCTACTTATGGAAAATACCTTTATAGGAAAACTGCCTTTATGAGTCGGAGTTGGAGATATTACAGTAAACAGGATCTAATCACAGCGAAGCCTTTTTTCAGCTTTGCATGACAGCTGTAAAATATGACAGTATTTATTAATAGTCACTGCAGTCTAATCTGCAGCATTGGAGAGCTACGACAAAAAAATGTTAAGCTACCGAGAGAACAATTTCCACCATAACTAATATACAGCTTTTGAAAGTGTAGTTTAATGTCTTGTGATTTTTTTTTCCCCTCTACTGATGGTCCAACCCCAGGAACAAGCTACTAAGCTAATAACCTTTGTGGAGAGGAAGTGCTTAAATGATAATTTATTTCAAGAGCTGACAACAAATTGCTCAGTACTTTCTCTTTTTATGCCCCAAAGCAGTCAAGGATGTGCAAATCGAAGTATTAAAAATATGACAGCTTCAGTATTTTCATTTTCAATGAAATTCTCATTATAGACATATGTACAGTCTTTTACTCAAAATCCAGTCCAAAGAGTCATTCACTATTATTATTGTGAAGGCTCTCAAGATGCTCTCATAGTCGAAGACTCATCACAATAGATTAGGCAGCTTGCAAAGACTACCAAATGTCTCAGGTACAGTCAACCCCAATTATTGCTGCTTAAACAGGGGAATTTAGTATCTGTCTCTCACAGGATAATGTACTCTCTGGGCCTTCCTAATTTATTCAGATGTAAAAAGTAACTTGAATTTCAATAAAAACTCACTTGGCACTGCTTTTCCCAGAAGGCAAATGGACAGGACTAGAATTGGAGCCATCTGTTAACCTTCACACATCCTTCAATCAGTTTGTAAAGTGGAGAAGAAAAAAATAATCCACGATAGTCTGCCTTTCGAATGTTTTGTGTGTAATTAGGATATCAGCTATTTCTTAACTGTCTCCTCCCTGTACCTGTGGTAGAATTGATGATCAGTCCCACCTTGTTTTTGTCTTCCCATCCAGAGCTGGCCTACAGGTTGAGATCTTTCTGATCACTGAAAACTGTTTCCACTGGAGAAAGGAATATAGAAGTTCCCTTCTCTTTAGAATCAGGTCCTCACCAGAACACTACATAGGTAATGATCCTGGAGAAAACTCACCTATCCACCTGCATTTGCCATTCCTCTGTCCTGGAACCAGAACGCTTGACCTCGTGCCTTTCTGGAGCCCTAGTAACCTGGTAACACACACCTATTGTGTTCATTTGTGGACATCATGGCTTAGGAAGGAAACTGAGAAATTGGAATGCATCTGCAGGAACACAGGCAAGACAGGGAAGTTTGTGGACCAATTCCTTTAAAGAAGGTTTGGAGGTACTTAAATGCTGATGTTTTTTAAATATTAGAAGTCTACAAGGCAATATTTCAGCCCAAGATAAGCATGTCAACTTTGAAATGTGGCACGCCTAAGTTTTGTCCTGGTTTTGTTACTTCTGACTGGGTGATCGTAAGCACCATCACTTAACTTTTCTATGCCTCAGTTTTCTAAGTTGTAAAGGGGCAGGGATGTTATAAGGATTAAATGAAATAAATGGTTAAGAAATGGTAACTGCTCTTATCATGATGATTATAAAAGATGATGTCACAGGATTTTGTTGATTTATGCAATTGATTTCTATTGGCACGCATGTATGGGTACATATATGTATATTATGGGGAGACAGGAGAGAGGCATGGGGTTTGGGGAGATACACACACACAAGTGCATTCCAAGCTTTATTAGGGAAAGTAGAATTGGATGGAATGGATTAGGCTGGGTTATGTAAGTAGGTGGTAGATGGCAACATAGAGGAAGATAGATATAAAGAATTGAAGCTCTGCTTGTCTCTCAATTGAATCCAATTGCAGCCAGTCTGATAGCATTCACAATCCTCTGAGGAAAGACATTTTTCTACTTGTCTTGCGAAATCTCTTTACCTCTTAAGCCTTGACGGACCTTACAACATTCTCCAGTTTTCCTAGCTTTCTGGCCACTCTTTAATCTTGTCAGAAGGTGCCTGCCCTAATGAATGCAAATATCATTGGCGGATGTTGAAGCAGTTGGCTTTAAAGATCATTTTTTTCAGGCCTGCAATAAATCACCCTTAACACCAATAAGACTGTCAACTGCTCAAAAGCAGGGCCTAATTTGACTTCTCTTTTAAACCCCATCAGTGACCTAGTACAAGTTAGTCCTAGGAAAGGCTTGATAATTGCTTGCTAGCTGATTGACTATTTATTCCAACTAACCATATTCCCACCACAACCTTCTCAAACAAATACAAAGGTCTGTTAAAAGGTTGTTTGTTGACCTCCAGAGAGTCACTTGGGAACTAAATAGGGAGTTCCAGGCTGAGAATGAGAGTCAGTAGGAGTTTATTGAACACCTGCAAGAAAGTAGGGACTCATTGCTTCAAAAGGCATCTAGAGCTATTATCTCGTTATCTAAGCTGAGAGCTACAGCCCAGGCTAGCTTCGTTCATTCTCAGTGGGCTGTGCCCATTGAAGCGAAGCAGAGTTGTTAGGTGCACAGGAGAATCTGGTTGAAGCTCTCAGGTATGTCGCTCATGTGGAGAAAATGCTAGCCCTACAGAGATTTACACTGAAAAGAAAAGTCTCAGAGAGAAGTGGATGAAGTGGTCCCCATCCAAGTATAGTTTTAGGACTTTTTAGAAAGGAAGACATATTGGCAAAGGACCTCCCAAACTGCCTGGTATTTCAGAATTAGAAAGTCTTACTTTGAATTGAGGTGCAACTGTCACAGGTGGCTCTTTCGAAAATCCAGATTTTCCCCCCCTGAAATTCATTTACAGACATAGATAAATTCACATGACTGAACCAATCACTTAAGTTATTGCCACACCAGGAAAAGCCTATTCATCAATGGAAACAAGATGCAGGACAGAACAAGTATTGCTCTGTTTTGTTATGGAAGTGTAGTGATTGCTTGGGACAAAGACATTTGAGGCATTACTCCTAGTAGGTGGGGACATGGCATAGTAAGGATCACTATATAAATGAAGACAGGTATGTCAATTTAAAAGGGAGGTTACACAACTAGTCAACCGCATAATTTTTCTAAGAGCTGAGCCATTAATGTATATAGCACCAAGAGTATATTTTTCAGTTTTGTAATAATAAACTAAGACAGAATTTTAGTATCACAGTGATGCTCTGCAAACACACCACCAGACTTTTCTCTGCAGACAGATATATCACATAGCTAGGAAAGTCCTGAAATCCACCCAGTGTGTCATGTTTTCTGAGCTAACATTTACTGAATTGCCCAACAAATCCTTTTACTGACCTCAAGTGCTTACCCTATCTCTCAGTTCCTCACTCATCCCTGCCCTTATATGGTGAAATCACAGCATTTGTGTTTTTAGCTTATTTGGATGTAATCATAGATGCTCCCTTTTGTCTCTCTTTGTTTTCCACCTCTCTCTTCTATAATTCAAAATCATCTAAAATCATATTTCACAAATTCATTTCTACCTATCATTTCTATGGCAGAAACATTAAAGGCACTATATAAGAGTTAAGAAAATCAGAATAGAAAAGTTTCAAATCTTTATTATGGATTGATTTGAAAATTAGGCTTTCTCATTCATTTCTTCTCATCTTTTCTTTCTGTTCTGTTTTTTTCCCTTAAGCCTAATATTATAAAAACAAACATGGTGATTATTCTTGAAAAAATCAGTGGTAGGCTGGGAAAACACTAATTATGTGTCCAAGCCGACATTGTGTACCAGAGGAGGCATAAAGTATACATCTAGGGGCTACCTAAATGCTTATTAACTGTCTGGGGAGAAGGATTTAGAACACACAGAGTACCCTTGGTGAGGCAACAACAGAAAGCAGTTCTATTAAATGCCAAGTGAAAAACAGGGACAAAAGAGTCCTGTGGGCATTCAGAGGTGGGAGAGATATCTGTTCCTCATAGCTTGTTTTCCTCCCACTCATCATTGTAATAAATAGCACCACCATCTATGAAGTCTCTTAAGCCAAAATCTCCTAGGTCATCCACCAAATCTTCCTCTTCTTCCCATCCCACAATCTGCCTCTAAGTACTGTTGACTCTTTTTCAAAAATGAATGGCGATGCTATCCACTTTTCTTCCTCTCCTATCTAGTCCTCTCTACCATTTCTCTTGTGGACTGGTCAAGGGTCCTTTTAATTGCCCCCTCTCCCCTCTCTCACGTGTATCAGGTGGGTTAAAATTCATTGTTAGTAAGTTGATTCCAATTCATGGCAGTGGGTTTGTTGATTTAGTTATTGAATATTGTAAGCAAATACGTATGTCCTCATGGCATTTCTTGATGCTATCTTGAAGACAGAGCACTGTGACATAAGAGACAGGGTCAAGGGGTGAGAAGCCGTGGAAGAGAAGTGGCAGCCGCAGAGGTAGGAGCACCAGGAGACAGGACACTTGTCACACTGGACTTCCTAGTCCACAGAGTGAGAAAGCTAAGGGCCTCTGGGTAGGTTTGCTGGCAGAGTGGGGGTGCCATTGGGTACTTATCCAGGAGAGCTAGGTTTGAAGACTCACAGGACTAGTGTTGAGCATTTTCAGGTTGAGGTTTCTGGTGCAATGAGCATTTACTGGCAGTGCTAAAAAAGCTTTGGAATGCTCAGGCAGGCTGGGGTCAGATTGTGGCATGTGCCTGGGAACAAAGCTGAGGGTAGGCTGTCCTCACTAAAGAATCGTGGCTTGAGAATCCCTGATCCTGAATTGTAACTAGTCGCTTCCTTAATAAACCTCATGATTGTGACTATGGTCTATGAATTTTGTGTGGCCCTTGGAACAAATGACTGAACTCAGCAGAAAAGTAGAGTGCATTGGAGGGAAATTGAGTCAGAATTGGTAAAGAAGGTCGGAAGATGGAGGCATACTTACCCTTTGCTTCATAGAAATTGGCCGTGGGTTTGTGATGACACCATCCTCCCTCTCCCTCTTGTGAAGTTAGAGGAGGTCAGACACTGCATCTGTCCCAATTTTATTCACATGCGATGATATTTAAGATCTGATTCTTAATGTCAGAGACTGTTTCAATAGAGTGACTCTTCTACATATCATCTCATTTTAGAAAAAACAATCAGACAAAGCCCAGCTATCCCCAGAATCCAATATTGGCCTAAGTTTCATCAGGTTGAGGCTGTTGTGCTCTGAAGGAACAGGCCCTGGAAACTAGAGTGCCACCCGCTTCAGGTCTGTGGATAAACCACTCTGTGAAGGACAATTATTTTGAGACTTCAGTTTTCTCCTTCTTAAACTGAGGGTACATATAATTTTTGACAGGAATAATTTTCTCAAGCTTTCCAATCTAGTCCTCTCTCCATGTTAGAAGAAGGTGCTTGTGCTCTGTATTTCAGACCAGCTACTTTTTTATGAAACAGGGGGTATTTTAAAATAACAGTGACTCTCAATGAAGAGAATGTGGTAGTTACATAATCTGTTGTCAATTTGAGACTTAAGAGTAAAGAGACAGAATTTAGCTTGTCAGTCAGGTCGCAACTTGATGACCTCATTTGGAGGTGCTAAGGAGATAAATAGCTCGCTGGAGGTGGGACACATACTCACTCCCTGAGAGACATTATTGAGGATGAACCTGATAGTTTATGCTAATGCAGTCAGAGCCCTGTATCTTGACAAGCTGCGTGGGGACCCCTGCCAGCACTGAGATGCTTCCACTGCCAGTGGATCCACAAGACTTTCCATCCACTGATCTGTGACCTTCCAGCATTTAGCATCATTGTATATGTTGCGTGAGTCTAAAGAGAAATTTATAGATTGGTATCAGATATAGGGCTAACATCAGACTTATGGACTTGATTGAGATGTTTACTCAATGTGGCAGTCACCAATCTGTGTCAATTTCAGCATTGGTTGTGTAGGGCTGGAATCTAGTCTGTCAATCTGGAGATAGACAATGAGGCTTCTGTGTGGGCATGATTTTCTTTTGAGAATTCTGGGAAATCTCGTGGTATTTCCCAATTTCAGGAGAAAGACTTGACTCAGTCTCTTGGAGATGGTCCACCGACAGGACAAGAGGTCAGCATAGACTATGACTCCTAGGAATCAGAGGAGCCGGAGGAGAAGCCCCGTGGGATTACCCTGATGGAACCAGACCTCTGAAGTTGGAAAAACCACAAAGAGACCCCTGCCAGCACTGAGATGCTTCTACTGCCACTGGATGCACAAGACTCTGCATCCACTGGCCTGTGATTCTCTTGGTGTCATTGCACGTGCTTCGTGAGTCGGAAGGAGACTTTGTAGACTGGTATCAGACATATGGGCTAATATTGAACTTATGATCTTGAACTGGACTGGGTTGGGATGCTTTCTCAATGTTCCATTCCTCTTGTGTATAAACCTTTTCCTTATATCCATATGCATGTTTATGAATTTATTTCTCTAGTCAACCAGACTAACATAATATCCAAAATATAAGGGGAAGAGGATGTACACATTTAAAAAATTAGATTGTAAAATCACCATTGCCTTAATTTCTAGTTCTTTTTTTTTTGAATGTCAAGTAAAATCCATTGAGAGCATGAGATTTTTATTCATTCAGAGAGAACAGAACATGAGTTGAGGAAGGTTAAATACCAAATTATGCAGAGCAAAGAGCAGCTGCCTTTGCTTATTGCTTACCTCTTTCTGTGTCGTACAGGTACACAAACTTCTCCCACTTGTAGTGACCCAGAAGACTCAGAATAGCGCCCTTCAAGGCTGGGCGCATCTGGATGACAAACTGCACATCTGCGTCAGTGGGAAAGCTGGGCGTGACAAAGGATGTATGCAGGGCCCCACAGAAGGAGGTCAGGGTGTTCATCGACATCTGGTCATAGAATCCAAAGATGGCATACACCCCTCTTGAGAACTGGGAGCAGACTGCAATGAAAAAAAGAAGAGGAAAATGTCGATTGTCCCATGGTCCCTTGTTGCAGCTTGTGGGATGAAAGTATGTTATACAGTTTAGAATTGGCTCAAAACAGCTTCAAAAGAAAACCAAGTTCACTGAAAAAATCTCTAGAAGCTCTTAGAAGTCTGATTGCACAACAGAAGAATAGTATGGAAGAGAAGAATTTATTTGATGGAATTGTCTGTCCTCTATAAGCATCATGAGCAGGATACAAAGGATACGTGTGAAGAAAGAAGGTAAAGATCATCTTACCCTCTTTCAGCAACCTCCTTTCCTCACTCCCAAGATAATCTGTGCTCTTGTGCTCTCACCATTATTCCACAGAGACTCTTTGTTGTACCCATTCCCCAAACAGGTACAACTAGCTGTCTTATGCCTGTCACCGTCAGCACATTTTCTAGTAGGTGACAGTGATGGTTGACAATGTAGTCAGGTGTGTTCCTCCTTTTCGATTACACAAAGCTTTCACTTCGGTTTTATGATTAAGACCTTCAATATAGGTTCACTCACTCACTCACTCACTCACTCACTCACTCACTCACTCACTCTCTGCCATAGAGCAGATTCCAACTCATCGGGACCCTGTAGGACCGAGTAGAACTGCCGCAGGGGGGTTTCTGAGATTTTCAGTCTTTATGGAAGCTAGTAGCCTCATCATTCTCCCATGGGGTGACTGGTGGCTCAAACTGCTGGGCTTGCAATTAGCAGACCAGTCAGTATACTCACTACACCACCATGATTCCCTAAGACAGCATCAGAATGATGGATTCATTCAGGTTGAGTTGATTCTGACTCACGGTGACTCCCCAAGTGTTACATCAAACTGCTTCATAGGGTTTTCAACAGATTTCCAGGTCTGCCTTCTGAGGCACCTCTGAGTGAGTTGGAACATCCCACCATTCAGATAGTAATCCATTGCTTAGTTCATTAGTAATTAAGCAGTAGTTTCACTCCAGCCAGGGAGGGGGTGGTTAGAGTCCAGGTATGCTATTAGGAAGATAGATATTTCAGTGTCCATTGAGTCACACGGGGCAGGTGGCTAACCAAGTATAGTAAAGTTCTGTCTCGATACTTTCATATTTATCTTATGTACTCCATTAACCCACAGGCAGAACTTTGACATCTCCCTCATGGCAAGTGTCAATTTTTCTTCATTTCAAATTGTGCCACACCACCATCTCTTTCCCCTTCTGGCCCATATTGACATAAAAATGTAAACCAATTTCAATATTAGTTTCAGAGAACATAATTAGCAGGACAAACCAGTGACAGTACCATTGGATGATGCATTCCAAAACTAGTGGAAATGATTTTTAGATTCTCTGCACCACTGCTCCTTTCCATTCATGCAAAGCAGACAGAACAGGGAATTGATCATGTAGTGTGATTTAAGGGATCCTGCTTGGTCAACCTTTTCTGTGACAATGCCCTGCATATTTAAACTCACTTTTTAGGTTTTAGGGTATTGAAAAGAGGCTGCTTAGATGACTACCTGGATCCACTTGTTGACTGGTAGTGGGAGAAATGCAGCAATAAACAGATGAGTTGAGTCTGGGCACTGACACCTGTCGACCTGGTTTATAGGAATTAGAGGAGAAAATGGTTTGACTGGTTTGAAGTTCATGACCTAGTCTAAGGAGGCTAGGGTTGTTGAGAATTTGTGATGGGGCCATTGTCTAAAAGCGAGATGAGCAATGAACACTCTGGTGAGGCTAATTGAGGCAGCCCACATTGAGCTTACCCGAATGCAACTGGATGAAGAGAAGATTTTTCAGCCAGTGAACTGGTGAATATTGCTGCAGACTTTATGGGTGGCCTGTCCTGATTTGACTTTGCTTATAGTTGCAGACACAAAATTTCAACTGGAATAAAGATTCTTCACCTCAAAGAATATGAGTGTCTATGAATTTGTTTCTCTAGCCTACCCAGACTAGCACAGCAAGTCCTAGGTACTCTAAGTGCTATACAGCTATTATCTCATTTAATGTTCTCAATAACCTTATGAGGTACTGATATTAATCTTGTTTTATAGATCAGAGTGCTAAAAATTTCTTTAAAGTTCTATCTCTTGAGTATAAGTACCTAAATCCTTTTGACTCCAAAATTCGCAAATCAGAACCAAATACAATTAAAGAGTATTTTTTTTGCCAAAGTTAGATATGTTAGGTGCTATAGAGTTCATTATGAATCATAGCGAATTTACAAACAACTTCTTGGTGAAATGAAACACTGCGTGGTGCTGTGCGAACTTCAAAATCACCTTATGTTTAAGCCCATTGTTGTAGCCACTGTGTCAGTCCAGCTCCTTGACAGTTTGCCTCTTTTTCCCCCCTGACTGTGGTAGTTACGTAATCTCTTGGCAATTTGAAAATGGATGGAGTCTAGCCTGTCATTCAGGTCATAACTTGATGACCTCATTTGGAGGTGCTAAGGTTGTAAAGAAGCCACTGGAGGTAATACAAGCCATATGAAACTATGCTGATGGCAGACAGAGCCTTGGAGCTGGAGGTGCCACATGGAGACCCATGCTAGTGCTAAGATGCTTCCACTGCCACTGGACCCACAAGACTTTCCGTGATTTTCTGGCATGTGTTTTTCCTCCATTTGGCGTCATTGCATGAGTCTGAAGAGGAATTTACAGACTGGTACTGGACATGTGGACTAATATCAGACTTTTGAACTTGCTCTGGACTGGGCTGGGATATTTACTTAAAGCACAATCACTCTTTATATAAGGCTCTTTTCTATATAAATGGGTGTCTATGAATTTGTACCTCTAGTCTACCCAAACTAACACACTGACCCTCCATTTTGCCATGGCAGATGCCCCTTTCTGAGGACTGGTATTTCCTGATAATCTGTCCAAACTATGTGAGACAAAGTCTCAACAACCCTTGCCTCCATGGGACATTCTGGCTGTACCTCCTCCAAGATGGATGTGCTTCTTCCTCTAGGAGGTCACAGTGATTTCAACATTCTTTGCCAAAGCTCTAATTCAAATGCATCAATTTTTTGATGCAGTCTTCTGTTGTCCATCTTTCCTATTTAAGGAGAAAAACCAGGGTTGGGGTCAGGTACACCACAATCATTAGAGTGACATCCTTGCTTCTCAACACTCTAAAGAAGTCTTGTGCGGCAGATTTGTTGACTGCTTTTAATTTTTTAATTGTTCCCATGAGCATTGCTGGTAGATGGAAGCAAATTGGAATTGTTGAAAACTTCCATGCCTCCTCTGTTTATTAGGATTTATCGATTGTTCCAGTTGTCAAGATTTTGGTTTTCTTTACATTTAGTTGTAATGTAGATTGAAGGCTAAGTTTTCCAGATTTAGCAGATAAAAAGATAAGGTTCTCAGTTTAAATTGAATTTTAGATAAGCAGCATTTTTTAGTCTTAAGTTTCAAATCTATATTTATGTTAAAATTATGGCTATGTGTCTGAAATTCCATTTTAAATCAAGAACCCTGCATTTAATCTTAAAGCCCTGGAAAAAAACCATCTTTACTAGTGCTCATGGAACTGAGAGACTGGAACAAGCAATCACAACTCTTCTCTCCAAATGTGTCAATGCGTGCCAACTAATTCTCAGAGCCAAACAAATAGGAATGTAAGGTCCAAGAGTGAGGTGAGGATTCCTGAGCCCCACTCAAATGTCATCTCTTGAGGAAATACAATATATTTGCAACAAGTAGAAACCTAACCTATATTATGGACAATCCTTGAGGGAATAAGAAACTCAGAGAGAGGAAAGCATACAGAATGAGCAACTTAGTGTATCACAAGCTTTTGACAGCCTAGAAGGAAATAAAAGTAAGTATGTTATGACTGTGAAATTCTGTTTAGGAAAAAAAAATCTTGCACTGCTCTTGTAATGATTTCTTTGGACCTCAGGCATACAAAACTACCATTCTGGTGGAACAATGAACCCTTTAGATATTATAAAATTGACCAATCCATTAATATTTGGAATGTAATGGAGCTCCTCACCCAACCTAAGAATTATAACATTACCAATAACTTATTTTGACTATTTGTTCTTCCCCAATCTTTGTCTTGTTACCACTTTCCTGAAAAGGTAATTATTACAAAAAAATTCTTATTCACCTTCTAATACCTTGGCCTTTAAAATATACAAACATTCAAAATTAAGCAATATACAAGCATTCCTTATGTTAAGTACAACAATGTAGTTAAGAATGAATCCCTGCCAATCTGAGGTGCATACTTTGCAACACACACCAAAACATTATCACAATTATTATAGTAAAGATATTTTTAATAGATATTTTGTGTATCTGAAAGTGCTTCTTTAATTTTTTATACACTGTAAGACAGTGCATATACTATGCAAAGAAAAATATCTGATGAACTGATGATAGGTATGAACTCTACCACACTCTTCTGACTTACCCACAAATTTGACTTAAAGACAGTCTTAACAGCAGAGCTCATTGCTAACATAGAGTCTGCCTGTATTGTTATTTTTGAATGCTTTAAAGCTTTTGATCAAGAGATGGTATTGTATATATAAAGCCGAGACTTTCACTAGATCTTTATGAATCACCTGCAAGAAGGACTGGCTCCTAAAATCAAGCCTGTGTATGATACTCAGTGAGACAAAGGAAGACCTATAAGAATGAGTGGGTGCATGATGCCAAGGAACTAATTGCCAAGAAAAAATTTCTCAAACAAAACACAAAATGAGAGGCTTATAGCTATTGGCTCTGAGTCAGACAATAGACTTAAAGAGTATTATAAATTAGCCACAATCCTCAGGAAATAATGAGCTACCATGGTTCAGAAGGTAGGCACACAGTGCTGGGCATCAGCAGCAGTATTAGGGGGAAAGCAATGATCATTCTTTTAGATATAACAGAAACAGTCATCCTGTAAGTGACTAGTGTGCATAACTTCCTTTTCTACAAGCTCATATTATTCATGTTGTGAGGTGCCATGACATAGGTTTCAGCAAATAGCGGTCCATGTACAACAGAACCCAAACCCTGCCAGGCCCTGTGTCATCCTTACATGCATTTTAGGTAAGGGCTCATCATTGTAGCCCGTCAATCCATCTCAGTCATGACACCCCAATTAGTACATGTAAATTAAATAGAAGGCTCAGAAAGAAGCAGCTCAATGTGACAATAATTGTCACATAAGAAAAAGAAGACCTTTGAAGGGCTTCTTCCAGTGTAGTCCTCAGGCCTATTCCTGATTACAGAAAGTACTGCTGAATGGAACACTGAGTTAACCCAAAGGGCAGTGTTTCGAAATTCTTACAATCTCTGAGCTGGAAAGAAGATAAAGTTCATTTTGTCCAGAAGTTTTCAGGCACAGTTTTAAACGGATAAGAACTGATACTACACTTGATCTTAGCCAAAAGGCTGAGAAGCGATATCAGACATAGTTTTAAATGATAGACTCATTTTGCCGCATGAAGTCTGATGTGGAAAACTTGAATCCACTGCAACTCATGGAGACCTTATGTATAAGAAGAAGAAGCATTACGATTTCCATGCCATCTTCTCAAAATTGTTTGTATGTTTGCCTTTCAACCTAGAAGGCTGAACCTAAAACCTAACATTGGGAAATGTCCTGTTGTTTGTATTATAACTAGCTAAAATTATTATATGCTAGGCACTATTATAGGTGCTTTACACAAGGGAACTAATTTTAAATTTCCCAGTGATGCTGAGACACATATTATGATCATCCCAATTTAACAGATGAAGAACTGGGCCAAAGGTACAGAGCAAAACAATGGAGTCAGGACTTGTAAGCTGTCCGGCTTGATTCCAGAGTCTGCTGTGTTATCACTATCCTATCTTAAGACTCAAAAACTGAAGTAACTCACTACACAAAATCATACAGCATCTCCTACTATGTATTAGGCCCTGTAATCAATGTTGGGCTATCCAGAAGTAAAAAAAAAAAATCCATTCTCCTGGAAGCTGCATACTAGTAAGGGTGGAAAGACAATAAATGCGATACATAAGGTGTGTCATGATGATGAATGTGACTTTTTATTATTGTTATACGGTGAAGATGAAATGAAATGATGCATGGAAAATTCACATATAACTTGGGAACTAAGTAGGTATTTCTTTCCTTTTTTCTTCTCACTGCTCTTTTTAGCATATGTTCTCTTTTTTGGCCCCTGATCCCTACTTCAAAGCAACCATTACCTTCGTGGCAAGTCTGAGAGTCCATGTAACAAACTTTTCTTTACCCTTTCTTTGGGGCTCTTATTTCATTCTTGGATATTAACAGGTTGTGGCAGTCATGTGCTTATGTTAAATTTATGATTGAAATGTAGGGGTGGAGTCTAGCCTGTTAATCTGGAGATAGCCATTGAGTAGCCAATGAGGCCTCTGTGTGGCATGGCTTTCTCCTGAGACTTCTGGGAAATCTCGCGATATTTCCCTCGTGAAGATGAGAAGCTATCTCCCCAGATGTTGGGAGTTAGTCTCAGAGATGATGAATCACGGACAGGAGAAAATGGCAGCGTCCGAGAAGCTGGAGGAGCTGGCTGAGAGACCACACGGCTTTGCTCTGATGGAGCCAGACCTCTTAAAGGCGGGTAGCCACATGGAGACCTCTGCCAGCGATTTGTTGCTTCTGCCACCACTGGATGCTGTTGATGGACCCTGAGCCCTGGAAGCAAGGAGCCATGGGGAGACCCCTGCCAGCACCGGGATTCTGCACACACTGACCTGTGACTTCGTGAGTCAGAAGGAGACTTTATAGACTGATTTCGGGCATATGGGTTAATACCGGACTTATGACTTTGAACTGGACTGGGCTCAATGTCCTGTTCCTCTTGTATATAAACCTTTTCCTTATATCTATATGCGTGTATATGAAATTTGTTCCTCTAGTCTACCTGGACTAACACACAGGTTAAGAGAGAATGTGTAGTTTTCCTCTGTCTTGTCCCTTTTCTGTATAAAGTCTTTGTGCTGGTCAAATGCTATTTTCAACTGGGGGTTCTCTGCCTTCGCCTTCCCTGTTTGAAAGAGTTTCAGTTGTCTGCGTCCTAAAAGTGCCTGTCTCCATCTTTTCCCACTAGCAAAACACCCGGTCTTTCTCGTTGATGATGTTGTTTCTGCTGGGACTCTGGTGTAGCACCCCAGCTGTGTTCCCTTCAATGGTGAGTGACAAGCAAGGCTGGAGCCAGCTGTCACACTTTTATTTATAGTCCCCAAGTCTTTAGGGTCGGGACAGGTATTGTTAATGTACAGTGTGGCAGCTAATTACACCACCCAAATTCCAAAAGGCGTCATTACAAAAATGTCAAACAACTTGATTACCCCAAAGATCAGAATAATAATATTGCATATCATTTACAGAACAATTTTCATAGCCTTTTGAATCAAGGCAGGGGGAAAGGAAACTGAAGTCTTTTGCTGACTTAATGATCACATTTCAAACAAATAGAAAAGAAGAATAATGTAGCTAAAAGGGAACTGATATAGACATATTACAAGAAGAATCTGGTGACTACCAATGGATCAAAGAACCTTACAGCTGGGAGGGACCTCAAAAGAGCATATAGTCCAGTGCTTTTTAAACCTGTGATGTTGGATTCTGACTAATTTTCCAGTCTGGTGAAATTAGATTATTGGTCTGTATATAGATAGATACATAAATGTATTAGATGAGTGTGTATTTTCTATTGGGATAAAGTGAACAACTGCTCATTTTTAGGAATGACAGTCCTTTTACAATCTATATCCTTTCCATTTCCTAGTATTTTATATAGATTTCTTTCATTATTCATGCGGTAAACGGTATGTATACATGTGTGTATAGACATGTTCTATGCACACACATCATAAGTGGTAGGCAAGCAGTAAGCAGAATGATTCTCCTCTGAAATATGTTCATGTCCTAATCTCCAGAATCTGAGTATTTGATATCACTTGGCAAAGAGAACGAAGATTGTAGATAGAATTAGTGCCATAATCCAGGAACCTTAAAATAAGGAAGTTATCATGAATTATTTGGTTTGCTGAATGGGGTCACAAGGGTCTTCAAATGTGAAAAATGAAGGAAAAGGACAGTATTACAAAAGATTCAACCAAACAATCCTGTCTTTGCAGATGAGTGCAAGTCACCAGTCAAGAAATGCACATAGCCTCCAGAAGAGAAGAGAAGAGTTATACTGCTTCAGAAAGGAAGTTAGCCCTACCAACACCTGAATTTCAGCGTAGTGAGACTTGTACAAGATTTCTGACATTCGGAATGATAAGATAATAACTGTGTGTAGCTTCAAGCTACTAAATTTGTAGTAATTTGTTACAGCTGCAAACAGAAAACTAATGTAAAAAGTGGACAAGAGATTTGAACAGACACTATATGGAATAAGATATACAGAAGGCAACTAAGTATATAAAAAGATGCTCAATGTCAGATGTTGACATGGAATTGCAAAATTAAAAAAGCAAGGAAACACCACTATATGTCTATTAGAATGGCTAACATTCCATACCACGACAACACCAAATGCTAGCAAGAATGTGGAGCAACAAGACCTCTCCTTCATTGCTGGCAGAAATACAAAATGGTGTAGCCACTTCAGAAAATAATCTGACAGTTTCTTACAACATTACACATAGGTTTCCTGTATGATTCAGGAACCAGACTCTTAGGTATTTACCTAAAGAAATGGGACATCCTGTACACACAAAGCCCTTCCACATCATTTTTTCCCATGGTTTCCAAAAAATAGGAAACAATAAATATTTCCTTCAACAAGTGAATGAATAAACTGTAGCACATCCACAGAAAGGATTATTATTCAGCAACAAGGAGAAATGAGCTATTCAGCCACATGAAAGATACGGAGAAATTTTAGATGCTATGTGAAAAAAGTCAGACTGAACTCACTGCTACCTCCAACTCTAAGAACCAGCATCTTTCTCCTTGACTTCTGATCAGCATCTGATACTTTTGGCCCAATCTCCCTCCTTGAAATACTCCCATTTCTGGAGCACCATTTCTCTGACACCCTTAATGCTACTTTTCCAAGGGCCCCTTTGTTTTAAGTGTTTTTTCTGTCTCTATTCCACTCATTCAACAAGTATTTATGGTTCTTTCCTATTACTTGCTAGACAGGGGATCCCTTCTCATTACCTCCATGTAGATGATGTCCAAGTCCATGCCTTGAGCTTCAGCCACACTCAAGAGATTCACATTTCCCCAGTGCTCATAATAAAGCCTCACCTGGGGTTCTTCATAGCATCCCAAACTCAATTTATTTCTTCCCTTTGTGCGTCTACCTACAGGTCTGCTTAGCTTAGTCCTGTCTCTGTGAATGCATCATTTTTCTTCTAGTCACCCGATTTAGTATCTTATTAGTCATGTCTACCTGCTCTCTCTTCCTCACTCCCTTACATTATTCTTCCATGATGCTTCATCAATTTTGCTTCAACAGCATGTGTGCTACCTATCTCTTGTGAGATAGATGCCCAGGGAGGTTCTTATCTTTTCTCTTTTAAACTAAGAGCACAGTCTCCTAACTGGTTCTCTGCTTTCACTCTCTTTATTGATTATTTTTGGCAAATATTTTTGGCTGTTAGATTATGCTTCCTCTTTTCAATTCCCATTGTCCCATCAAAATATTTTCATTTCGACTCCCATTTCTTCAGGAACCTATCCCTTGTACAGATGTTTATGGACTAATACAAGAATTTTTTCTAATGGGTTAGTTTAGTACTTTTCAATTTTGATATGCACTTTTTTTGCGTTAGGTAAATCTTTGTTGTGAGAGGCTCTTCTGTGTACTGTAAGATGTTTTTCCAGTAGCATCTCTGAATTGTGACAACTAAAAATTTCATCAGATGTCATCAAATGTCCCATAGGAAGTAAAATTACCTCTTCCTCCTTTAACCCTGGTGTTAGCTCTTGGCTTACTCCTCCTAGAGAACTCAAAGAAAATGCACACATATCTAGATCACAAAAGAGTTATTTTAGTAGTGGCAACTTAGCATAACTTAGGTATGATATTTTGGACCTCTTCAAAGCCCACTTAAGAGGCAGGTACCCTCCTCCCTTTGCACTTTGAATGACTATCGTGTTTAACCTGCAAACATGAGAAAAAGGGGGATTGGATAGAGTTAAAGGTGGTGTGGTGGGAGAGTGATAATAGCCAGGGTTTCCACATACCCAAAGCTTTTTCTCACCTTTGACTGTCCTTTGGTCTTGGTTTATAGTAACCACAATAGGCATTTACAGGTTCCAGATACAGAACAATGTGTCAGCTCCATTCTCTAGCTGATAATTCCATGGCTTAATTACCATCTTTGGGTTAATTCCCTTGAACATTTTGTTCTACTCAGGAGTAAATTGCCTTTTGACATGCTAGCTATTTTTGCAATTACATGGTATGTATCTAAACTGGCAAACAAAGCACTCAATATTAATATTTGATGCTACTTCAACATAATGGCTTGCAAATGCAGGCATTACCATATGAGCACATGTGTTTTATCCACTTCATTTTCCAAGTAAATGCATACCACTTTTTTGTAGCAGAGTCAGAAATGGCAGAACAGGTGCTGGAATGTGTCAAGGGAAAGGGGTATTTTTTAGTTTTTTCTGTATCAAGATAATATGGTTAAGTAACAGTGCCCAGGAATCTGACTGGGGTTTAAAATATTTCTTACTCATTAATTCACATACTCCTCCATCCATAAGATTGGAATTCCCACTGTGTAACAACCATAGCCTAAGTTCTGGTACACAGTAGTGAGCAAAACAGACAGAAATCTTCCCTCCATGATGCATTCCGTCTAGTGTGCACAATAACTAATGAAATAAACACACCAATATTTGATTATCATGTGATAAGTAATAAAAAGGGATTGTGTAGGGTAGATACAAAGAAGGGAATGTATGAGTGACTTATATGTACACTACATGACAAAGTGGCTTTAATTGTTAATAGGTCTGGGTAAGGTTACCTGTGGACATATCACTCTAGAACAGTGGTTCTCAACGTTCTAAATGCTGTGACACATTAATACAATTTCTCATGTTGTGGTGACCCCCAAACATAAAATTATTTTTGTTGCTACTTCATAACTGTAATGTTGCTTCTGTTAGGAATTGTAATGTAAATATGTGGTACGCAGCATGTATTTGCATTGTTACAAATTGAACATAGTTAAAGCATAATGATTAACCACAAAACAATATGTAATTATATATTGTGAAATACTTATTTCTAATTACAAATAAATGAAACTTTGCCTTGAAGCACGGTGTAGCATGGGTAACAGTCTGAATATAACAACAGTAAACTACATTGCAACATTTTGCCAAAGCCTGCATAAAAAGCCAGTCAGTCCAAAGGTTGAGATAGCTTCTTTCTCACCAGATCAGCTTTATCTGCCTTATCTGGGTGGACCTGCCTGGAGATGGATACAGGAGCAGTCTCAGTTCCTAAGACCATCAGAAATATATGTTTCTGTGAAAGGGTCATTCTAATCCCAAAGGGATCGCAACCCACAGGATGAGAACCACTGCTCTGGAATCAAAGGGCATCTTATGCAAAGAGACTAGTTCTTGCCAAGGCGCTGGAACAGAACAGCATTTCTTGCAGTCAAGGCGCTGACAGAAACAGCCTGATTGGAGGGTGGTGAATGAGGAGGTGTGATAGTTCCATAATCTGGAGTGAATTTGGGACTTGAAAGCATTAAGAGTGAAGGGGTGGCGTCTAATCTGCCAATTGGGTCATAGCCAATGAGGTCTTTGTATGGGCATGGCCTTCCCCTGAAGATTTTGGGAATTCCTGGATTTTCTCCTTGGAGGTGGGAAAGTCTCTCTCTCTCAGCTCACTCTCTAAGACATTCTCTACTGACAAGACACATGGAACTATGCTGATGGAAGCAAGAGCCCTGGACCTGGAGAAACCAGGTGGAGACTCATACCAGAGCTGAGGTGCCTCTACCCATAGCGCATCCACAAGACTTCCCACTCACCACTGACAAGACACGTGGCACTAAGCTGAAAGAAGCTGTGTCCTGGGAGCTGAAGGAACCACATGAGGACTCCGCCAGTGCTGAGATGCTTACACCACCACTGGAACCACAAGACTGCCTACCCACTGATCTGTGATCATCCTGCATTCGGCATCATTGCATGTGTTATGTGAGTCTGAAGAGGACATTATAGAGTGCAATTAGACATATGGGCTAATATCAGACTTATGGGCTTGATCTAGACTGGGATGTTTTCTCAATATTCAATTGCTCTTGTACATAACCCCCCTTTTTATTCATCTATGAGTCTTCCTGAATTAGTTTTTTCTAGTCTGCCCAGTCTAACACAGAAGGGTGGTGCAAGATGAAACTGATGCTAGTCAGGGACCCAATTGTGGATTCCCTTGGAGGGTGTTGCTAAGGAGAATTTGGATTCTATTCTAAGCGACAGGGGAGGAAGCGTTGAAGAATTTTGATCATGGTTATATCATGGTTAGATTTATGCTTTTGGAAGATTTATGGGACTGTAGTATGCATTGCAGGACCTCTGGTAGAATTGTTGTTACATGTTGGGCTGTGATGCACAAGATTGGCAGTTTCAAACCTTCAGCCACCCCACAGGAAGACAATAGGGCTTTGTACACCAGTAAACAGTAACGGTCTTAGAGAATCACACGGGCAGGTATACCCTGTTGTATAGGTATATACCCTGACTCAGTATTGTCTTGATGGCAGGGAGTTTTGCTTTTGTGCTATAGGTAGGGTAGATTTAAGAAGGCATGAATGACAGCAGAGAGACAGTTGGGATGTAATTGATATAGTCTGGGTGAGAGAGAGACCATGGCAATTTGAATTTGGGTGGTGGCAATGGTGAGGGGAAAAAATGAAGAGATTCAAAGTTTATCATTTGGGGTTGAATTAACTGATTGTATGAACTGGTATGGGCAAATTATCCTCCCTAAACAACCTTTCCATATCTATAACAATTATTACAGTAGTACCTATCCTGTAGCATCATTGTGCTCATGAAATGAATAAGATATATAAAATGCATAAGTTGTGATTCTCATATAGTGTCATAATAATTGACAAGTGGTATATTATGAGTTAGGAAACTTATTTCTAAGTGCTTTTGTACTAAGATCAGTTCTTATATGGCTCAGTCCCTAATTTCTATGTGACCTTACGCCATATATACCTTAATTGGAGCGCAAGTCTATGCATAGCTATTGTCTACTTCCCTAGGACATGCTGAGAATAAGTAGAAGTAATAAACTTATGAAAAATATAAAGGCATCTGTCAGTGAGAAGGGATATTGGTACTTGGGTCCTAGAAAGCGGCCTAACAAAAATGCCACAGATTCTTCATTCTTCCTACCCCAGGCCTTGCCATTCAACAACCAATCTCCATCATTCAGCTCCATCAGTCAGGGGTCTGTCATAACTTACAACACACTTGACATTGGATTTAGCAGGAATCTTACTTGAAAAACTAATTGATCCCGCACTCCCATCACAGTTAATGAAGCAATTTCCAAAACTGGGTGAGAAAATGCAGAGCTATCATGATTGTCTTTGAATCGGCCCCCACATTGGTCTTGTACAGTTAAAGGGCTTTAAGTTTGATATCCTGCCATATGGCATTTGGAAGGCAGTGCAATGTTTTCTTTTCTTTTTTTTCAGACCTTGCTGAAGGAAGAGATGGTGAGACTGAGTTGGAACCCCCAAACAAACCTTATTCTTCTTAAAAGTTAAGTAATGGATGTCATATTATTCTTGTGTGCTTAAAGTAATACAGAACCATGTTTAGACCCAGTCAAAATATATGTGTTTTTTTATCCTGCATTCCATGTATCAAGGCCTCTTCTCTGTACCAATGTGCAAATGCTGACTAGCAGAGCTTGTGAGGTAGAACTGAGACCCTAATAGTAGGGTTGGGGAGAAGCGAGTATTAGAGGACTATTGTGTGTTTCATCGGTGCTATACTACACCCTGGATGTATTATCCCTTCTATGTGACCACAAAATCCAGAATAGATAAAGCCCTCAGAAACAGTAATGGGAGTACCCATTCTATGAGGGTATGGAAGGGAGGAGGAACAAGATGGGGGAGGGAAACTGATGGCAATGATGGCTGTATCACCATCCTTGAGGGGGATGAATAACAGAATTGTAGGTAAAGGGATACATTGGCCGGTGTGAGCTAGACTACTACTACTAACATATTAAGGGTTCACGTGGGTGGTAGGGGAGGTAACAGTGGAATCAAAGAGAAGTCAATATCAAAGGGCTCAAGAAGAAAGATAAGGTTTGGAAAATGATGATGACAGCATCTATAAAAGTTTGCTTGGTACAATTGATTTGTAGATTATTATGATATCTATAAGTGCTCCAATGCAATGATTTTAAAAAACCAAATATATTTAAGAAGGAAAAAAATATGTGCTTTTACTTTGCATTCTTTTGGATTCCTTAGCACCAGGCTGTTAATGTTGAATGCAATGGCCACTCCACTAAATTTCTAAATCAATAACCAACTCACCACTTCCCAAGCAGGACCTTCTACCTTTAGGCAGCCAGGATTATTAGATTTTTTTCATTCCAATGAGCCCAAATCCACTTCCATGTAACTTTCATCAATGTGCTAAATATCCTTATTTTGTCCAAAGCCCACGGAAAAAGGTCTACTCCCTCATTTACATACCAGGTCTTTAAGCATATAAAGCCGTGTTTTTCAACCTTCCTAATGACACGACCCTTTAATACAGTTCCTCATGTTGTGGTGACCTCTAGCCATAAAATCAATTTCATTGCTACTGTAATTTTGCTATTGTTATGAATTGGGAAACTCCTGTGAAAGGAGTTTTGACCCACAGGTTGAGAACTGCAGATGTAAAGACTTATTCCATCTGGACCTTCTGTTCTTCAGGTTAATCATCCATAACATCAACACACACACACACACACACACACATATATAGTGACATGTTTACCATAATCTTAACCAGCCTGGCCATTCTCTCTTGGATGTGTTTTAGTTTATCAAATGTCACTCTTTGAGTTTGTATCCAGGACTGTGCTGCAAGCAGGTCCAACCCATCTGGAAGAAGGTGAACTGATACGATATCATTCCTTGGATTAGACATGATCTATCTATCACTGCTACCCAGATTTGCACTCCCCCTTTTATCAATAATCCACAGAGTTTGCTGTCTTGAATTTCTACTTCAGTTATCTTGTTCAGGAACTTCTTAAAAGGGAGGCTTCCTTAAACCTAAGATATGTGCTTCTGATTGTTGTTTAGTTTGCTTCCAAATAAAGAGTATCTCTGAACTGCCCCCTCTGAACTGTCTTTCTGGTTTTGACGCAGCCTTTGAGGATACTTTTAAAGTATTTATTTGGGTAGCAAGATTATTATGTATTTCTCCCAGTTATATGTCATCTACAAATTTGATCAGACTTCTTTGGGTAGAATTATCTAAGTTATTGACAAAAATACTGAGGACAGGGTCAAAGGTAGAATTATTTGAAAAGCTATCTCATTTTCACCCCTATAATTTCCAGGATGATAATCATTAAGTAATAAAAAAAACTCTTTGATAGAATTTTTCAATCTACTTCAAATATATATACATACACACACATACATACATACATACATATTTTCACTCTTACTCTTTAAGTAATTTGAATGAGTCTTAAAATTGATGTTGGTTCTTTTTTTTTTTTTTTTTTTTGGCATCACTGCTCTCCGGTGGTGGGAGTCGGAGGCCCAGCCCCACTGCTGGAATTGAACCTCCGTCCCAGTGGGCCACAGTCCCGCGCACAACCACTACGCCACTGGGGCTCAGCCTGATGTTGGTTCTTTACATACCTTCATAGGACTACATTTCAGGAAACAATAACTAATGATTTACTGCTGTCCTCGTCTCACCACTTCTGACAAAATGTATTATTTATTAATACTTTTATTAAAAGGACTTGGGAAAAAAAGAGGATGCTGAGAGGAGTAAGAGATGATAAAATAGAAGTATTCTGTAGTAAAGAATGAACCACTGGGGCAATTAGAAATCTACTCCTTTCTACTCTCTAACTCAATCAGTGTGTCATCACCTTTTGAAAAAAGTTGAATTATCATCCTTTTTGTCAGCATAAGGTGTACCATTTTATAGGAACAGTAATTGATGTCCAATAAGTTTTTCAAGTTCATGGTTCTCATCATTTCTCTCTGTAGTTGTTTTCAGATGTCTTTCAGTTAGCTCTGAGTCATAGATACCCTATGTACAACAGAACAAAATGCTGCCAGGTCCTGCACCATCCTCATTGTTATAGCCACTAAGTCATTCTATCTCATTGAAGGTCTTCTTCTTTTTCACTGACCCTCTACTTCTTCATTGAGGATGATGTCCTGCTACAGGGACTGGCTCCTCCTCATTTGTTATCCAAAACACATGAGATGAAACCTTGCCATCCTTGCTGCTAAGAAACATTCTGGTTGTATTTCTTCAAAAACAGATCTGTTTGTTCTTTTGGCAGTCCGTGGTATATTCAATATTCTTCACCAACACGACTATAGAAATGCATTAATTCTTCTCCAATATCCTTTGGCTAATTTTCCTAGGAATATTTCAACTGAAATATCATGCCTTGGATCAGGTGCACCATGATCTTTAAAGTTCTATCTTTATTCTTTAGCAATTTTAATAAATCTTTTGCACCAGATCTGTCTAATGCAATGCACTGTTTGATTTCATGACTGGTGCTTGCGAGGACATTGGTTGTGGATCCAAGTAAAATTGAACTTTTGACAACTTCACTCTTTGTTTAAAAAAATCATTTTATTGGGGGTTCATACAACCCTTATTCCCATCCATCCATCCATCCATTGTGTCAAGCACATTTGTACGTTTGTTGCCACCATCATTCTCAACACATTTTCTTTTTCCCCTCCATTTATCATGATGTTGTTAATTGGTCCAGTTGTGAGGATTTTCCTTTCCTCACATTGGGTTGTAATCCATATGAAAGGCTGCACCTTCCATCTTCCTCAGTAAGTTCTACCAACCCTCTTCCCTTTTAGCAAGCAAAGTTGTGCCATCTTTATATTTCTGTTTGTTAATGAGCCTTCCTTCAAACCTAGTGTCAATTTCTACTTCAGTTCATTGGATTATTTCCTGAACAAAGGGGTTGGTGTGTATGGTGAAAGGATACAACCCTGATGAACAGCTGTACTGCTTTTAATCCGACAACATTTCTTCAGTCTTGTTCCATGTACAGGTTGTATATGAGCAAAATTAAATGTTTTGGAATTCTTATTCTTCAGAAAATAACCCACACTTTTTCAAGGTCCACATAGTCAAATGCTTTTGTATAATTAATAAAAACACAGGCAAGCATCTTTCTGGTAGTCTGTTAACAACCAAAATCCAGCTGATATCAGCAATGACATCCTTGTTCAATGTTTTTTTCTGAATCCAACTAGGTAGCTCCTTCTTGATGTACCACTTTTGCTATACATTGTACTTGCACGGGCTATTAATTAATTATAATTTCTGCGTTCTGTTGAGACACTGTGATAGTTAGGTTTATTGTGCCAAGTATGCCAATAGGAATATGTAGATGAACTTGAATCAGGTTGAGGCTTAATTAGAAGACTGAAATAAAGATAGCCAGCATCCCATCTCCCTCTTGTTCCCTGATGATCAGAGCAGCATGCTGCTGCCTTACCTCATCCTCTGCCTCAATCTGTGTGCTACACTACCCATAGGACAAGCCAACCGTTATTGTCACAAGAGCTTGAGGCTCTTTCAAGATCTGCTTCACCATGCTGCTGGAGCATACATTACTTAAACTTGTGGCTAGTGGTTCCTGTAGCCATGCTTGAGTTCGAGATCTCATCAGGGCCTGCTTTGCTAAGATCCCCAGTTGCTGACTCACCCTGCTGCCTGAATGCCTGCTTTTCCTGAGGAAAGACTTCACTGCCTGTTTCCTTCCCTGACCATGGACCCAGCAGCCCACATGCGATGAAGGACGTCCTATATACTGACTGTTCCACAAAAGTGAATTGAGCTCAGCCCTCTGTAGTGCTGTGTGAACTAGTTAGATCTTATATTCCTTCTCTCTCTCTCTATATATATATACATATATAATACATATATATGTATACACACATAAGTGTCCTAGTCTTGTTTCCCTTGATAACTCTGTCTCTCCTCTTTGGAATAGGTACAGATATGGATATCTTCTTCTTGTTGGTTGACCAGATAGCTTTCTTCCAAAATTCCAGTGCTGTCTCAGATTTTAGAAATATTTCAATTGGTATTCTATTAACTTATGGAGATTTGTTTTTGTCTAATACTTTCCATGAGGCTTGAATTTCTTTCTGTAGTCCAATCAGCTACTGATCATATGTTTTCTCTTGAAATGGTGGAAAGAACCAATATTTTTGGTACCAGTGATTTTGTATTCCTTCTATCATCATTTGAAGCTTCCTGCATCATTCAATATTGTCTGCATAGGATCCTTTAATGTTGCAACTTGAAGTTTGAATTTTTTCTCAATTCTTTCAGCTTTAGATATTCTGTGTGTTCTTTCCTTTTGGTTTTCATACACCAGGTCTTTGCCTATTTTATTCTAGTATTTTATCTAGTGTGATACCCTTTGGAATAGTCTATTAGTTCTTCTTTTTTTGGCATCACTGCCCTCTGGTGGTCGTGGTAGCTACCCAGCCTTGCTTCTGATAGCTATTTTTGGATTTGAACTGCCAAGCCAGTGCGTCGCAGTCCTGCAATCAACCACTATGCCACTGGGGCTCAGCCAGCTCTTCTTCTTAATCATTTATTTTAACAACTCTATGTCCAAAAACAATTTTCAGAATCTTTTCTGGCAGCCATTTTCATCTTTCCTTCTTTCCTATCTTTTAAATTACCTTTGAATTTATTTATATATCATGGTTTGTCATCCTACAACTTGCATGCTCTACAGACATTAGTGTTTGATGAGTCAAATCTGTTCTTGATATGATCTCTAAATTCAGTTGGATATGCCCATAGTGTGCCTTTTCTAGAATTGTTTTAATTTCTTTCTGCTTCAACCTGAAGTTGCATATGAGCAATTGAAAATCTATTCACAATCCACCCCTGGCCTTGCTTTGACTCTGTCTTAACCCATGGATTTAGTCAATTTGATTTTTGTGTTTTCCATCTGGCAAAATCCACATTTTAGTTGCCATTTATATTGTTTAATAGGGACATTTTCAATGAATAAGTCATTGGTTTTGCAAAATTCTATTGTCTGAGCTCCAACATGATTTTTATCACCAAGGCCACATTAACCAACTACTGATCCTTTCTTTGTTTGCAAATTTCACTTTCAAATCACCAGTAATTATCAATGCATCCTGATATGATGTTTGATCAATTTCAGATGGAAGAATTTGGTAACATTCTTTAATTTTTACATCACTGACTTTTGTGGTTGGTGTGTAAATTGGAATAATAGTGGTACTAACTTGCTTTCTTGGTGGACGAATAGATGCTATCCTTTCACAGACAGCATTGTACTTCAAGATAGTTTTTGAAATGTTTTCTTTTATGATAAACATATTGCCATTTCTCTTTAATTTGTTGTTTTAAGCCTAGTAGACCATATGATTGTCTAACTCAGAATGCCCCCGTACAGTCCATGTTAGCTCACTAGTGTCTAGATATTTTAGGCTGGGTTCTCTAGAGAAGCACAAATAGGGTCATTTATCTCTGCATGTAAAGAGAAATAAATTTATATATAGAAAATGGCTTACATAGTTGTAGACGTCAGCAAGGTCAAGTTGAAGCAAGTTCAGAGTTCACGAATCCAATGTTAAGCTGGGGATGCCTCCTTATTCATGTAACTGTGGGAGCTGCTGATCCACAGAAAGATCACCACCTCGCGGCTGCACAGGATGCTCAGCCAAGGTCAGCAGGTGAGACTTGTGCTTGTGAAAGTGAAAGGATCCAAGGCTGGCAGGTCACGCGAGAGGTGGTGACAACTGCCTGATCAGCAGTCAATGAACACGCTGTTGGCTCAAGTCCAAAGAACTTGATGTTGATAAGCTAGTTGCAGGATTCAGACCCAGCAAAAAGCTAACAGATATTCAAGAGATCCCATTTATATTGTGGGAAGGTCCCATCCTCAAGGTAATTAATTATATCAAGACTGTGACTTGACTACTGGTGTTAGGTTCCAACCTAACCGTATCCTATTATGGAGGTTTAGCCTATTATCACTGGCTCTAATTACACTGTGTTAGTTCATGAAAGCATTAACTGGTCAGCGAAGGTCTTAACCACTAAATCACTAGTAATCCTGATACAGCCAAGCTGATGTAAAACCTGAAGCCTCACACTAAGATAGGTCTTTTTTGCATCCCATTTCGTGCGTGATGCCATCCAGTTTTCCTAGCTTCATACTTTGTACCTTCCGTGTTCTGATTATTAATGAATATTTGCAGCTGGTTCTTCTCATTTTGAGTTATGCTCCATCAGCAAATGACAGTTCCCAACGCTTTGTTCCATCAGCATTATTAAGATTGGCTATGTTTTGAGGAGACAGCTTTTTCAGTCATATAATGAGTGTCTTCCAACCTGAGGGGCTCATCTGCTGGTTCTATATCAGACAGTGTTCTCCTGCTGTTCATCACGGTTTTCCATGGCTATTCCTCTAAAGTGGTTAGCAACTTCCTTCGTCCTACTCTGTTCTTAATCTGGAGGCTCTGCTGAATCTTGTTCACCCTGGTGACCCTGCCGTTGGTATATCAGTGGCATAACTTCCAGCATAGCTGCCTTCGCATAGACTTTAAAGGAACTGCATGCACTTATAAATCTCCCAGATGCAATAAGGATAGAAGAACTTTGGAAAAAAATCTTCACACCACCCAGGATTTGTAATTTTACTCTTTAAAGAAACCTTTCCTATACAATTTCAGTGCATTCGAAGGGCAAAGAATATATTGTAAATCAAAAGGAAAGTTTTAATTGAACGTAAGCTTTCTAACCTCAGTTCCACTGATTGAATTCTTTGAAGGTAACTCCTAGGTCTAGGTTTGGGAGGGGTTTCTGGGTCTCTGCAAAACTTTGTACCAAGAAAGTCTGATCAGAACCGTTTGTCCATTCAAGCTTAAGGTCCACATCCAGGAAAACCTTGGTAGCTCTTGCAGGACATTCTAGGTTCCTGCTGCTCTCTATTTTAAACTTGCTTTAATTGGAAGATACAGATACTCCAACTCAAATCAGAACTGGGAGCCAACGAATATAAATCCTTCATGTTTTTCTAAAAGGAAAGTTGATTGTTAGAAGCATTCTAGGTCTTGGGATTAATTTAGAGACTCATCTTTTAAAACAAGGAAATAAAAAATTCTGAATATATACATATATTCAGATTTATTGTATCTTATATATATATACTTTTATTGGGGTCCCTTACATCTCTTACCACAATCCATTGTGTCAAGCACATTTGCACATATGCTGCCATTATCATTTTCAAAGCATTTTCTTTCTATCTGAGGCCTTGATAACAGTTTTCATTTTTCCTCCTTCCTCCCTTCCCCTCCCTCCATCATAAGCCTTGATAAATTATAGATTATTATTTTCATATTTTACATCATCCTCTGTTGTCCTTAAACCACTTTTCTATTGTGTATCCCTCTGGGAGGGGGTTATATATTGATCCTTGTAATTGATTCCCCTTTTATTTCCCCCCATCTTTCCCTAATCCCCCTGGTATCTCTATGAATATATTTTCTTTGTTCATTGATGATTTAGGTATGTGTCATTCTCTAGTCACATGTGACTATTTCAGTCCAAATTAATTGAAATTAAATAAGAATGCAGTTTCTCCATCACACCAGCCACATTTCCCCTAATAATTTTATTGAGATATATCAAAGATCACAGGCTTCCATAGTTCAGTCATATTTAAGTTTAGTTGTATATACCTCACCAGAGTAAGCTCCAGAACATCACCCCCATCCTGTATTCATGACTTCTGTCTCATTTTCCTCTAACCTCTCCCTCACACCCCCATAAGCATAGCCACTTATAGTCCATATAGCACTCATCCATGTCAGCCACATGTGAAGACACTGACTAACCCTAGAGGACAGAGTAGAACTGTCCCATAGAATTTCCAAGGTTTTAATGTATGGGAGCAAATAGCCAAGTGTGTTCTTCTAGAGCAGTAGTTCTTAACCTGTGGGTCACCATCCCTTTGGGGGTTGACTAACCCTTTCACAGGGGTGGCCCGATATAGCAGTACCAAAATTATAATTATGCAGTAGCAACAAAAATAATTTTATGCGTGGGGGTTCCCCACAACATGAGGAACTATATGAAAAAGTCAAGACACTAGGAAAGTCGAACCACTACTCAAGAGTCTCTGTAGATTCACGCCATCCGCCAAGCACTTAACAAATAGGCAACCTGGGCTAATTATGCCGGATGCTCCCAGAGCAGAAACAAACAAAGGAGATAAGTAACAACGCTCACAAAACACTGCTTGCACTGTTGTTTCTAAAGGTGATGATCTAATACTTGGGCTATTTGTATTTTTATTAGACATGTATGTCCAAGTCTTCGCTAACTCTTCAGCAAATATTTATTGCACATTTCTTGAAGAAGATCAAATACAGTGTCAGATGGTGAGGATGCTAGCTCTAATTGCCAATCTCCTTCATATGCACCTTCACCAGAGAACTACTAGCTCATCCGGTGACAGCATGGCCTCATTTTTCCTCCACCACCTGGAATCTATCTTTGTCATAATTTAGACTCACTTCTGACTTGCCCCGGTCCATAGTTCAGGGTTGACCGGGAGAAGGGAGAGGAGAAAGGAAAGTGCATCCTCTGTCCTTTTCCCTGTAGTAGCATTTTGCAAATTGCAGGTTATATCCCATTAGTAGTTGATGCAATGAATTTAATGGATCATAGTCTAGCATTTAAATAACAGATGAAATAGAATAGAAAATGCTAGAATATGATACGAGTAAATCTTGTTTCATAGAACTTTTGTTTGGATTATTGAATGTGTGCGTTGTAGGTCATGAAATAAAATATTATTCTTGGCCACCTACACCATCATCGCTCCAGGCCCTGTCCCAGGCTTAGTGCTGATTTGGTCTACAACTTTTGCACCTTCATTGCATGTCACTGCCTACAGAAGTCTTATCTCTTCCCTTCTCCTGTTCTGAGCCCCAAGCCAGCCCTCCTCAGAGTCTCCATCTGAACTCACCCCCCACCCAGCTGGAGACCCATTGTATTGCCACCTGGGCTTGGGAACTGGAGGAGTCTCTGCTCCCACTGCCTCAGATGGGAGTGATTGGGGAACATGTGCTACTGAACTTTCAAGTGGGAACTGTGAATGTATCTTCCCACAGAAACATGAGTATGCAATGGGGTTAAGTTCAGTACTGTAAAACCGTTCTGCTCCAACCAAAGTCCCATGTGTTTTCATGGGCAGCCCTAGTACCCTTGCCATCTGCATTCCTGCTAGATTACACATCTTCTTTTAGAACTCAATCTATTTGAGAGCTGGAAAGAGAAATCACCAGTGTAGAATATCATGGAAATGGATCCCTACTTTAACTTCTTGCAGCAAAGTACAACAGCGGGGTTCCCTTCCCTGGGCCCTGCAGATGCTCCTTTAGCGACCTGGAAGTAAGACTGTATCTCCCAAAGTACCTACCCTCTCTATAGAGAAGATGCTGATTTAAAGTAGCTAGGAATATCTAGAATTAAGTAAATACCTATAACTTGTAGAATGTGGCTTCAGCTGTAGACAGAATAAGTAGCCCCTCTAGCAGTTTGCTCAGTCATGTATTAACTTGTAACATTTGTGTGCTGCTGATGAATATATCTGACCATGTCAGAGTTGGCCATTGCTACAAGAGGGAATATTAGGTCTGTGTAAATCTCTTTGTGCCGTTCAAGGTCAAATAAAAGCTTCATATTTTCAGAAAACAATGATAATACCTGAAACACCCAACTAACTCCCCAGAGGTTGACCTAGGTCATCTACACGAGGTAACTGAATATGGTCTTTCTTTTAGGTATTAGGGTTCTAGGTATTAGACCCTAGACTTTTCAGATATGATCTTGACCCTTCAGAATTCACATTAGAAAAACAAATATATACTGGTACATAGAAGTGCTCAATGAATAATCAGTATCCATTTTGACTGCATGACCCTTTGTCAGGAAGTCTTGTCATCTATCCAAATCCATCTCCCACAATTCTTTGGAAAGGACTTTCTGCCCCACCCTACCTAGTCTTTCTGTTTCTCCCATACTTTTTACTAATTTCTGCTGTGGAGCATTGGGTCATGCTGTGTTCCCATCCTGAAATTCCATTCCCCAAATTCTTATCTTTTCAATTTTTAAAAACCTGTCTGGTGCTTCCTCCCCCATGTAGTTTCCAGTGGCTGATTTCCCAAGACACTTATTCTTGCTGACTGCTAGAAGAACTCAGCCTGAACATCTCTGATTGACACTTGATCACACAGTGCCTTGCTCCACTTGTGGCATGCTTGCCTCATATGTGTGAATATGAACTTCTCTCTGTAGCTGATATGTTTTTGGAGAGTCAGGCACATGTGTTCTGTTCAGTCTTAGGTCAGGCTTGGTATAATTTGGTTCATAGTGCACGCACCTAATGAACTGATAACATAAATTAGAGCTGAACAGCAGAATTCTCCAGTTCTTTCCTGAGTCTCTGCTGACTCAATTTATGACCTTCACTTTACCTTTTTCTGAGCTCGAGCTCCTTGCCAGCATATTGGCAAGGATAGTATTTACAGGCCCTAAAAACACTTTGAGGATTAGCCATAATGATTATAAACCATGTAAAAATATGAAAATTTGTAAGAACCCCATTATTATAGGAGAAATAATAATTACAGCTGTACTTGCTTAAGTACTCCAGAAATCATATAGAAGCCTCCTTGGAGGGTGGAGGGAGAGAAGAAGCAAACTGTACCAGCAATTAGTCAATTATGAGTATTTAATTTCATTTTATTGCTTGCAATTTTTGTTTTTGTGCACAGTTGGGCCTAGTTGCCTCTTTCGTTTTTAAAATGGAACACTTAAAGGTAATTACAGATTAATCTTCATCTGTGGGATTGAGGCTATTCAAAACAATGCTATTTCCCCAGGGCTCTATGACTGTGTTTGGCTACCCTTCACCTTGACATATTCACTCTTGCGACTATTCCTTTCCATATTGGTTCTCACTTGCCTTACAAATGAGCATTAGCTTTAGAGCGATGGTGCGAGTAGTACGGAACATACGTGTCAGCACTAAAGCAATGGTATTTGAGGGTCCACCAAGCACAGAGTCCTTGGTCAAGCGCCAAGGAGAAACCAGGGAAACAGAACACATATTTCCTTAGTTGAGAAAAGGTCTTTAGGCTTGTTCGGTGTGGGCAAACTAGCACCGGCATTCAGAAAACCTGGTGGATATTGCTCATTGGACAGATCACCCATTGTTGAGCGGTTTCCATGTCATAGCAACCCTACAGAAAAGCGTCGACCAGGGCGATAGGTTGCCAAGGCGACAATGTTCCACTGGGATTCATGAGGTTTGCAGTGGCTAGTGCCTTTCTGTAGAATCTTTACAGAAACCTACATCTACGTCATGGGCAACTGAGCTGGCTTTTGACATCCTACTGGCATAGCTTCCAGCACCTCAGCACCACAAAAGCTACCAGTGTGACATATCATCAAACCATGGATAATATTGTGAAGATGGGGAATTCCAGAATATTTCCTTGTGCTCATGTAGACCTATACATGGAACAAGAGACAATTGCTTGAACCGACCAAGGGAATACTGCATAAGTTCCTCAGTTTATATGGCCCCCTGCCCCTTTTTCTCAGAAAAAAATTATGCCGTGTCCCCTGGCAATTAAAACGTTTGTACTATGGCCCACAATCCAAGCTAACGTGTAGGTATATGCTTTAGTAGCTCCTGCAACCCCCCCGCCCCCAGATGATTTCAGTGTTCCCTCAGGTGGTGGTATCACATATCTTGGAGCACATTGGATTAAACTCAGGAATTGTGAGTGTCAGGGTTCTAATCTCTCACTAATTCAATCTGTGCACTGAGCAAGTCATCTGAGAAGCAGAACTAGATTAAGAAGAGCACAACGTTAGATTGGTGAAAAAGTATTAGCAATTTTCTTGCGGATGACAGAACCCTGCTTGCTAAATGTGAGGAAAATTTGAAGCACTTGCTAATGAAAATCGAGGGCTACAGTCCATGTAAAGTAAACTCATCTGCCCACAACTGGACTAATAGACAGTATCATTATAAATGGAGAAAGCATAGATGCTATCCAGGATTTCATTTTACTTGGGTCCTCACTCACTGCACGTGGAAGCAGCAGTCAAGAAACCAAGCAATGTTTTGCACTGGGCAAATCAGCTGCAGAAGCTTCTTTAATGTGTCGAAGGAAAAGATTTCACTTTGAGGACTTAGGTGTACCTGAACCAACCCATGATATTTTCAATCACCTCCTGTGCCTGTGAAAGTTGGACATTTGATAAAGAAGACTGGAGAAGAATTGATATACTGTATATACTTGTGGATAAGTCGAGGTTTTCAGCACATTTTAAAGCAGCTTGTACGTTAAAATTCGGTGCCTTGACTGATAGTCGGGTGGGCTTATACTCGAGTATATAGGTATTTGAATTATGATGCTGGTGAAGAAAGTTAAAAGCACTATGGACTTTCAAAAGGATAAACAACTTGGCTTTGGAGGAAGTATAGCTAGAATGCTCCTTAGAAGCGAGGGTGGGGAGACTGGCTCACATACAGTGGACATGTAATCAGGAGAAACCAGTCCCTGGAAAGGTACATCATGCTTGGTAAAATAGAAGGAAGACCCTTGGAAATATAGATGGACATGGTGGCTGCAGGGGAGGACTCTGCCATTGTGGGGATGGAGAAGGACTGGAGAGTATTTGTTTCTGAGGTGGTGAGTCAGAATCTAACAATTGACTCATCAACAAGAGCCATCAGGAAGCAGACTGCCATGTATTTCCCCCCACAGAGCAGTTGGTGGATTGGAATTGCTGACCTGTGTGTTATATCGCAGAAGGGGGCCTTCTTTAAAGAATCCTTCGTGTTCAGGGACTCTGAGGTGTACACCTGAGGTAGGGTCAAGAGATGCCCTATGGACCATACTGCCTTCCTGAAGAACCCCCAATTGTAAGACATCTTATCGGAAGGATTCTCGAGACTTATTCTTTCTTCCCACCTTTTTCTTTATTTACCTGGCCACCTGAATCACGCTATACAATGAATTTCTATAAAGTGTTTCCACGATTCCTAAGTCAAAAAGTGGTTATGTGCATGATTAAGAATTTCTCTAAGTAGGGCATGTGAATATATTTGAAGCAAAGAAGAATTATAATTGAATGATAACACAATTTCTCTTTACTTTCATCTATCCAATTAATATAGAAAAGGTATTATTAATATTCTGTCACTCATTAAACAAATATTTATGTGCCTGACCATCAAAATTAAAAATCAGGAGGAAGCTGGGTTTTTTTTTATTAGTAGTATTTACCATGCTTCATTTCCATCAGTTAGCAGACACTGGCTTTTTTTTCCCCATGGCTGGAGGTTGGATTGCTGGACACGTGTGCATAGCAGGGTTTTGTTGTGCCTTTCATCTGAAGATCTCAACATGAACTGCTTTAGAAGGAGTACAGGGAATGTACTTTAGAAGACATTTTGAGTACCACAAAAGTGTTCCTTTTCATGAGGGCTGTTTTTTCTTTCAAAGTTCTGTGAGTTCTAACTTCGTGGCGATACCCTGGTGTTCAGTCCTGTTCCTGTACCTGGTACCACTTGCCCCTATTTGGTGGCTATTCCAAAGCCAAGCATCCTCGGGTCTAGTCAGTATCTCTGAGCTTTCAGGAAGAGAAGTGGCAGTTCTGGTATCTGCTACCTAATGAGGAAATATTCTTGGGAATGACCTTATTTTCCACTACATGTTGTTTGCCACACTGTTCAGAATTTTCATTTTGTTCCTTTCATTCTCCTTTTTCTCCCCATGCACTTGGAAAAGATCTATGGCTTCATATTATTGATTATGTAGTCATCACGCATAACAGGGTGCCAGTTTAATTTTATTGGCCCATTGGAAAGGCAAGTAAGGTTTAGTTTTTATATGAAGATGGTAAAGGACCAATTATCCTAACCCTGAATGCATCATTGCTATTTGAGCTCCATTATGCATCTTTAGAAGAGATTTCGCCATTTGCATCCTCTTGCCTTATTCCCTGGTACGTTGTTGCTATGACATAACACATTTGCCAGTGAATACTTTAGCTCCTAATGAGCAGAATTATTATTTTGTTAACCGCCACTGTCTTATTTATGTTCTAAGCATCCATTAGGGGTAGACCAAATGCCAAGGGGAATACTCCACTTCCCTGACATGAAGAGTCTCCTGATTGCGATACGTTGCCACAATGATCAGATTCATGGTGTAATTGGATTGTCGCCCAATCAATTTCAGGGAGGACGGGATATTGCCACTTGCTGTCTGATGGAATGTAATTTCCTTTAACCCTGAACTAGCCTATCCCACAGATATTATTGCCTCCACATATCACTTTGCCACTCTCCTTATAATAACAACACCACCAATATTCTAGGGTCAGAAACATTTAGAAATTGAATTCTACAGAAGAACGTACAAATCCTTTCAGGGTGGAAGGCTGAACAGAATAGCATGGAGTCAGAATGGTTTTTGTCATGAGGATGGCATGTATGCTGTTTGTGGACATGATAGACACAGAAAGAATAGGGAAGGGGGCTGGGAATTCCATGCCCTGCTGAGGCTAAAGTCACAGGCCAGTGTAGAGGGGACTTTTGGTACTGGGCAAGACCCTGGAACTCAGATGGTAAAATCTGTAAGAATAATTGTGCACAAAAAAGGGGAGGGTCACAGATGGAAATTCCTCCAGGCAAACATACTTTCCTTAGAGCAAAACATAGGCTCTCAGAGCCCAATGGACTGACTGTAAGACAACAGTTATCATTCTCCTCTACAAGTCACATAATTATTCTTATAGAACCCCGTGGTGTTGCTCATGAAAATTGAAGGAAGCAAGGAATAAAAATGAGTGGAATAGTGCTGGTTATGAAACAAAGATCATTATTTTCCTAATTTTAGTGTAGTATTTTCTTTCAGAAAAGGAAAACATGAGAAGGTAAGTATGTAGGAATTATTCATAAGAGGGTTCATGCTTCCAGTTTTATCAACAAGCTAACAGCTTTATATAGCTAATACTTCTCTTCAAATAATTACTATTCATGGCTTCAACCTGTGATCATCAAATTCCCTGACAGAAGGCATCCTGCTCATTCTTTCATTTCTAGATCTTAAGCATAAAATGTCTTATAGAGGGATAAAGGTAGAAATAGTAGCTAGGGTTGGCACTGTAACTGAGGTAAGAAAATGGCTGAACTCTGGCTATTTGGTAAAGAGAAAGTCCATAGTAACTGAAGGTCCGATAATTTCTTCAAGGCACTCAATCTACTGGCAGGACTTCAGCACGAGGAGGGAAGTGTTGGGGTGAGTAGCTGGAGACCGGGGTGGTTGGTGTCAGGTGCTGTTCAGTCAGTTCCGACTCACAGCCACACTATGGACAATAGAAAAAAAGGCTGCAGAGGCCTGCACTAGGCTCCTTTGTTTTGTTTCCCTGTTTGAACATAGTTTTGAAGCTGCTGTTGAGTGTTCTTCTCTGCTGCCCTTCTCCTTTATCCAGGAGTTCTGGTGGTGTAGTGGTTCTGTGTTGGGCACTAGCTGCAAGATCAGCAGTTCTAAGCCACTCTGAGAGAGAAAGACAGGGATTCCTACTCTTGAAAAAAATTCCTCTCTGAAACTCACAGGGGGTCAGTCCTTCTCTGTCCTGTCCTTCTCTGTCCTGTAGGGTCATGATTAGTAGGCATCAACTAGATGACAGCAAGTTTGCTTTCTGTTTGGGTCTACGTTACTAAGCACTACGTCCTTCTCCAGGGACTAGTGTCTTCTGATTACCTGTTCAAAGTACGTGACACAAAGTCTCACCATGCTTGCCTCTAGGAAGCATTCTGGTTGTACTTCTTATAACAAAGATGTTTGATCTTTTTTTAAAGATTATCATTTTAATTTTGGATTTCCAAGAGTAGTGTTTGTATCAAAGACTATTGTGAGATTCAACCAAAAAATGCAGAATTTTCCAGAGGAAGAGATAAGTTTATTTAAAAAAAAATTTACTGGGGGCTTGTACAACTCCTATTGCAACCCATCCATCCATCCATCCATTCATCCATCAATTGTGCCAAACACATGGTACATCTGTTGCCATCATTGTTTTCAATGCATTTTCTTTCTACTTGAGCCCTTGGTAACAGCTCCTTATTTTCCCACTCACACTCTCCCCTTGATAATTTATAAATTATTATTTTTCATGTCTTGCACCATCCAATCTCTCCCTTTACCCCCTTGCTTGATGTCCATCCACCTGGGAGAGGGTTATAGATAGTTCATTGTGATCTGTTCCCCCTTTCTCCTCACACCTTCACATTACTCTTCTAGCTTGGCTACTGTCAATATTGGTCCTGAAGAATTTATCTGTTCTGTATTTCCTATGTTTCTACCTCTTATCAGTACCCATGTACATGCTCTGGTCTAGCCTGCTTTGTAAGGGAGAATTAGGGTCATGGTAGTGGGGGTGGTGGAGAGGAAGCTTTAAAGAACCATGGAAAGCTGACTGGCCCATCTTGTCCCCACAACCCTTCAGTAAGGGGCTGTTCAATTGCTTACAGATTGGCTTTGGGCCTCCACTTTGCACTCTCCGCCTCATTCACATTATGATGATTTGTTCTGGGTCTTTGATAACTGTACCTGATCCCATCCTCACCTCATGATCGCACAGGCTGGTACACTACAGATGTTTATTCTTTTATTAGTCCATGGTATTTTCAGTATTCTTCACTATTACTATAATTCAAATAAATAGATACTTCTTCACTCTTTCTTATTCAATGTCCAACTTACACATGCATATGATACAACTGAAAATGCCATGGGTTGGGTCAGATTCACCTTCTTCCTTGAAATATGATCCTTTTTTTGGGGGGGGGGCATCACTGCCCTCTGGTGGTGGGAGTAGGAGGCCCAGCTTCCACTGCTGAAATTGAACCTCCATCCCAGTGGGCCGCAGTCCCGCGCACAACCACTACGCCACCGGGGCTCAGCCCAAAATATGATCCTTTTTTAACAGCTATATTGATATATAATTCATATACATTTTAATAGTTCTATTACATCTAGTAGAGTTCATCACCATGGTCATCACCCCAGTCAGTTTTAGAACACTTTCTTCATTCTTGAATTCATTGTTATTAGCTCCCCATTTCCCCTCAGCCGTCCCTGCCAGAGTCCCACGGACCTAGTCATCCATTTACTGTCTCTATAGATTTATCTGTCTAGGATTTCACATACAGAATATACAAAATGAAGACACTGACAACAATAACAAAGTAAAACAGATAAAAACCTCAGTCAAATAGCAAGCAGACAATGTTAAAACTAGAACCAATTTAAATTTATCATAAGGGATATCAAATGAGAGGGAGCTAAATTCTAAGCTGACTGCATCTGCAGCAGTTCACTTTCCAGTCATAGCAAGGCAGTTCACGTCTGTGGTCCATGTTCAAAGGGGGTTCACTAAAGGCTTAATCCACATGTATTTTCCTTCCACCTTTTTAAAAAACAAACAAACCCTGAAACCACTTTAAAATGGGTCAAAAGGGAGATGCCATGATAAGGCTTTACATTTTAACCTAACTACATCTGCCCCGACCAATATTTCCATTCTCTCAGTCTACCGTAATCAATACTGCAACGCTCTCTGATCACAGGGTTGTTCACATCCTTCAACTCTGACCCGAGAGGCCTAATCCAAGTGTGGACCCTGCAAATGGGTTTGAGGCTTCCTCTGTTACCCATAGTCTTCTACAAACCAGGTGTTCACAATTTAAACTTTGATACCATTTTCTACTATATCTGTGGATTATATTATTTTAAATCATTGTGTCACACAGGCTGATCTGCTCTTCTATGTACATTTAATTGAAGTCTCCTTTATATTACTGCTAGTTTGGAGATAAGCCTTTAAGACACCAGCAGTTATTCTTGCTGAGAGGTGGGCACCATCCAGTTTCTTCACAACACTTTGTTATAGCACCCACATCATCACTGATCTCTTCATGAGGGTGAACACTAGCAGGGCCAATGTCCTCCTTGCTTTTTAATACCTTTAAGACATGTCATGAAGCAGATTTGACCAACACAATGGGTTTTTTTGATCTCCTGACTGCTACTTTCAAGAGCATTAATTGTGGAACCAAGCAAGAAGAAATCCTTGACAACTTCAATCTTATATTATAGACATTCATAGTTCTTATAGCTATCTTTAGACATTATAGATATCTTACATAGCCCCAAGAAAGAGAATGTACCTGGGAGACAAACTAGGAACTGAGGCTCAGAGAGGGCAAGGAAATTTTCCAGTAAATCATTTCACAGAGAAAGGAATGAAAGATCGGAGAAGTGACAGAACTGGCCTGATGTCCCAGAGCTAGCAAATACCAGCAGTAGGAATGAAACTGGCCTAGTTTCTCGCCTAGGAAATGGCAAGAATGGAAACGATGTCAAAGGGTTGCTACGCAGGTTAAGTGGTACAATGTGCATAGAAAGCACTCAGCACTGGGCCCTAGCTTTTATTATTATCGTGTTGCTTGGGACAGAACACAGTTTAACATGAACAATGAATTTTATCCTGAGGTGAATATGGGGAACTGGGTTACAGGCCCAGTCAAAATAATAATAGCTGACAAAATGACCTATAAGAGCCTCAGAATTACCCTGCTGACGCTGAGCTATAAGACTTCCTAGCCCTTGTGGGACTAATGAACATTGGTTGCATTTTTTTTGAGGATGGGCCCCTTCAAGTGAGATCTCAAAGGGGGTAGGGCTAGTCTTTGCCCACTGACACAATGCGATGCGGATCCTCTTCTGCATGAATACATGAAGAGGACTTATATTTTGTCTCAAACTGTGGACTTCTTTTCAGCAACCATCACTTAAAATATCCTTCTTTGAATATAGGCCCATTTTATCTTCAGGCATTGTGCACAAGGATGAGAGTATGACTTGTTCAGAGGTGCAAAACGCAGATAGTCTGCCTTTGTGGATGACATTGAAAAGTAAAAGCAACTGTCTAATCAGAGAAGTGATTAATATAGTGACTGTAATGACCACAGGTGGCTCGAATGCCTTTTGAGCCACTATCTCCCTATTTCTCGAATGACCAAATATACTAGAAACTTCTCTGTTTAATTATAAAAAATGATGCAGGGTTCCTGGGCTTTGAGAAGGGAGTCATGGCAAGCTGAGAGAACATTAGGCATTTTGCGACAGTACCTGGATTGTTTTCCACGTCTCCACCTGCAGCCACATGGACTTGTTCATAGGTCAATGAGCTGACTTTCAGTGTGTGTGCATTCGCGTTCCCCTTAGCCTGAGGGGACACTTCCTTCACTCCCTTGACAAAGCTTCACAACATAGATTGTGATTGCTAATAATCACCTAATTGGGAGATGTCTACTTAGCCTCACCCTTTCACTTTGTTTGGACAAAGGAAGGGCCCAGAGATCTACTGCCTCCTCTCTTGGAACATCATGCTGTGCCTGGTACATGTAGGAGTTCAAGAAAGGTATTTGTCTGGATGGCTAACTGATAAGACTAAGAGCTCTGAATTTGGTTCTAGTTTGGCAGCTTACTGACTGTGTGGACATAAATGTGTCATCTGACTTCCATGAGTCTTAGAGTAAACCAAACTAAATTCAATGCCATCAAATTTATTTTTTACTTATAGCCACCCCTACATGATAGGGTAGGACTTCCCCCTAGGGTTTCTGGGACTTTAACTCTTTACAGGACCTGTTAGCTGCTCAATGTGTACTAGTCCATGCCACTGGGGCTCCTTGAACCTTAGAATACTCACGTTAAAAATGAGAATTTTCACTACTGGTGGACCTTTAGGCATGTACAGCCATTATGAAAATCGATTTGACAATATCTAAAACAATTGGAAATTGAGCTACCATATGATCTAGCAATCCCCCTACTGGGCATATATCCAAAAGAGACAAGAAACAAACCATGGCCAGACACCTGTGCCCCAGTGTTCATTACGGCGCAGTTCACAATTGCAAGGAGTGGGATCCACCCCAAATTTCCACCAGCAGATGAATGTATCCAAAAACTGTGATACCATTGGATATATGTATGGATTGTGATAAGAGTTGTATCAGCGCCCAGTTTTTTTTTTTTAAAAACAAGACTAGGACTTTTAATTAGTTAAAAATAAAACGAAGTATTAAAAAATTAAAAATTGTGATACATACTTTTGTGGTACACTGAAACGGAGTATTATGCATTCCTAAAAAGGAGTGATGAACATATGAAGCGCATCATCACATGGGAAGAATTGGAGGAAATTATGTTAAGTGAAGTAAGCCAAGCACAAAAGGGCAAGTACAACAGGAGCCTGCTATAAAAAAAAAGGGCATAGGGAAGAAGCTACTATATACGTATGTCTCTGGAGTGTGGTCCGGTAATATGGCAGGGGCCAGTCTAAGCTCAGGGATACACATGGAGAGGGTAGCTTGGGAAACGGGGCACTAACTCACCCAAGGAAGGGGAGGGTGTTGTTTATATCTCCACAGGGAAAGAGGAATTGGACTTCAACCCGGTGCTCCAAGTTGAGAAGGCAACACACTGCCATGAAGCAGGGGACCAATAGAGAGGCCTGAGGGGTCAGCCCCATTACAAATGACGTGGCCAGTACCTCCCACCACCCTCTAAAGTATTCACTTTAGAGGACAGTACCACAGCTACAGCTCCATGAGAGGGACTTGTCTGATCAGAGCACACTGAAGTCAATGAAGGGGGAGGGAAAAAAGTGAAGCACATCCTGGCCCACCAAGTCCTGCAGACAATATTTCTGCTCCGAGAAGCCAATGTATGGAGAGGACCAGAGGCCGACCCCCCCCCCCCACGGGACACAATGTTCCCCACTGGTATGGGGGACAACACTGGAGATACACAGTGGAAATTGTGGTCACCATGAACCCACCACACCAAAGTCAAACACTGGGGGTATGCAACAGAGCAGCAAGGGGAACAGAGCAGTGTAGTGCCCAGGGAATACCAGAAATGGAGTGTGGCGCCAGGGTGTGGCGCCGCATCAGACTCAACTGTAAAACACTCGTAAAGGACAACAAGTAGACCTTGAAATATTTATAGGGTTTTGTTATTGTTGTTATTGCCTTTTTGTTGTTTTTGTAGCTATTGTTTTACTTTCTATTGGTGCTTCATTGTGCTTGGTCTTGTATTGGAGCATATTTTTGTCGTTGCATGTCTATCTGCAAGAGTTAAGTGGGAGAAACAAGCCAGGAGAGAGAACAATGGAATGACAGTTCCAGAGAGAAATGGGAGAGGGAAGGCAGGGGAAAGGAAGTGGGTGTTGACAGACCCTGGGACAAGGAAACAATAAGTGACCAAATATAAATGGCAAGGAGGGTGTAGGAGGTCTGACAGGGCAAGATTAAGGACAATGTAACTAAGAGGAATTCAGAGACCCCAATGAAGGCTAAACATGATAGTGAGACAAGAGGAAGGTGAAAAGAAATAGAGGAAGGAATTAGGAGGCAAAGGGCATTTATAGAGATCTAAATACAGTCATATTCATATGTAAATATATTTATATATGATGAGGGGGAAATAGATCTATATACATATAATTATAGGTTTGGTATTGGGGAAGCAGATGCACAGTGGGACTTTACTAAAGTACTCCCTCCACATAAGAACATTTTGTTCTAATAATTCAGCAGTTTAGGACGCTCACTTTCCTGACACAATCACTGAATACAAAGTGGGTGAATAAGCAACTGTGTTGAAGAAAGCTGATGGTGCCTGGCTATCAAAAGACATAGTGTCTGAGTCTAAAAGGCTGGAAGATAAGTAGGTGGTCATCTAATTGAGAAATAGCAACCACATGGAAGAAGCACACCAGCCTGTTCTCACACAGTCGCTGAAGACAAAGCAGGTGCATAATTAAATGTGGTGAAGAAAGCTGATGATGCTCAGCTATCAAATGATATAGAGTCTGGGGTCTTAAAGTCTTGAAGATAAACAAGTGATCACCTAGCTGAGAAACAACAAAGCCCACTTGGATGAAGCACACCAGCCTGTGTGAACATGAGATGTCGAAGGGATCAGAGATCAGGCATCAAAGAACAAAAAATCATATCATTGTGAATGAGAGGGAGTCCAGAGTGGGGACCCAAAGCCTATGTATAGACAGCTGGATATTCTCTTACATAAGGGTTGCAAGTAGGAGATGAGCCAGTCAGGGTGCAGTGTAGTGGTGATGAAACATACAGCTTTCCTCTCGTTCATGAATGCTTCCTCCACCCTCCCCCACTATCATGGCCCGAGTTCTACCTTACAAATCTGGCTGTACTGGATGACATATGCGGATTCAAATAGGAACTGGAGATACAGGGAATCCTGGAAAGATGATCTCCTCAGGACCAGTGATGAGAATGGCGATATAGGGAGGGTGGAGAGAAGGTGGGGGAGAAAGGGTGGACCAACTACAGGGATCTGCATATGCCCTCCTCCGACAGACAGTGGAGAAGGGGTTGAGGGGGCACGTTGGACGGTGTAAGATATGACAAAAAATAACATTTTGCAAATTATCAAGGGTTCATGGGAGAGGTGGGAGCAGGGAGGGAGGGTAAAGTCGAAAGCAAATGTTTTGAGAATGATGAGGGAAGCAAATGTATGAAAGTGTTTCATACAGTGGATGTATGTGTGGATTGTGATGGGGGTTGTGCTATGATTAATAGCATGATATAATTAAAAAATAAGGATTTGGGGTGGCATTGTAAGGTAAACTTTGGATGACCAACCATAGGTCAGCAGTTACAACTCACCAGTTGCTCTGCCCAAGAAAGATGAGGCTATCTGCTCGCATAAAGAACCCCTAAAGAGGACTGGGAGTGACTTGACGGCAGTAGGTTTGGCTTGGAGAAGGTCTTCCTGATTCCATGGAACTCAAGTTTCTGGTTCATCTCAGTGGCCAAATCTAAACCCACTGCCACCTTTTGGGAGAGAGTAGCCCTCATGGGTATTGTAGACTTTAAATCTTTACTAGAGACAGCCTCATCTTCCTCCCAAGGAGAGAGAGGTGGGTTTGAATCACTGACCTCAATGCATACGGAACTCATGATGCCACGGAACTCCTTATCCATGGAGGGGGCTGTATGACACTGTGAAGCCCACTTGAGAGTTTCCGCCTCTCATTTTCAGGGCTCTCCACTTTACTAATTTTCTGAACAGTCATGGTAAAAGCAGGTTCAATTAGTGAATTCGTCTTCAAAAAACATTGTCTGGTAGCTGACAATGTTAGTTTGTTTGAGAAAAGACCAGCAATTTGCCCACTGCAGAATTCACTTCTCTGTTCACTTGTTCTTTGTTTAATGTTTGCCTTTCAGATTAGGTACTTTCACATGAGATTTTCATCTTCAATGTGTTTGAAATAAAACAAAAGTATTTAAAGCAGGGAGGAAGTCTCTGATGGGAAGTGGCTATAAGCAAACAGCTGCCTGCTGTTTCTGCCGTTTCCTTTCCTCCGTCAGTCAATCAAATTAACAGCTCTCAGTTTTGTCAGGAGTCCAGTTGGACCCCAGAACAAGGAGCTCCAAGATGTGCCATAGCCATCTTTGAATCCACAGCTGACAGCACAGTGCCAGCTTCAGAGTAGGTGTTTAAAATGTCTACATAACTAAATAAGATGACAGCTGGGTGATCCTACACATAGATTGAGTAGGCACTCTCTCTCTCTGTTATTTTTATAATTTATACCCAGTTGGAAGGAGTCCTTATGGTGGTGTGGTTAAGCACAGGGCTGCCAACCCAAAGGTCAGTGTTTCAAACCCACCAGATGCTCTGGGGGAGAAAGATGTGGTAGTCTGCTTTTGGAAAGATTTCCAGCTTGGGAATCCTATGGGGGCGGTTCTAACTTGACTCAGCAGCGATGGATCTAGTTTGGGTGTACCCAGTTGACTTTCCACATGATGTGAAGTAGATACGCCTGCAGGATGTGTTTTGAGGACTCCTGAAATGTTCCTATAGCCCAGGCATAAACTAATTTTGGGGGGCATCACTGCTCTCTGGTGGTGGGAGTAGGAGGGCCAACCCCACTGCTGGAATTGAACCTCTGTCCCAGTGGGCCGCAGTCCCGCGCACAACCACTACGCCACCGGGGCTCAGCCCTGGTATAAACTATTGATTAACCTGTTTAAATACCATAAATTCTTATCAAACAATTTAGGTTGGCATGAAAGCGTCATATTACACTTGGACCAGGTGGCATAAGCCTCATGTTGAAGTATTACCAATCATGAATGCCTCTGAATAAATTCACTTTTGTATTAACAAAAATCAAGGATCCTGGAAACATCGGCTAGTTTTGATTAGAAGCTCAGGGAAAATCTAAGCAAATGGTAGAACATAGGGTGCTATTTAGGAGAGGATTAGAGGAGCACCAAAATAAGCGTGATGCAGCATGAGGAGGAAGGGCATTGGCCTTTGCCTCTTGGGAGTACATTGAAGACCACTTGGGGCTATTCTACAGCAAGGGGCCTTGGTGCTGGTCTTAAAAAACAAAACAAACAAAAAAACTCAGATGAAATGATGAAATGCATGATTCACAGAAAACACACTGCCACAGAGTTGGTTCTGACCACACTTGAGAATCAAGTAGAACTGCCCCTTTGGGTTTCTGAGACTTTAACACTTTTATGGGAGCAGACAACGTCATGTGGAGTCACTGGTAGAGTTGAAGTGCTGTTAGCAGTTCAATACACAGTCTATTATGCTACTAGGATTCCTTGTGCTAAGTATAAACCAAAGTTGATTCAGACGCATAGTAAACTGAGAATTTTCTAGATCCATTCTCCCTCCTCCCCACCTGTGTGCATTCAGCAAAGGCGCCTAAGTTTTAGTCGCCTTACCTCCCTCTCGGAATCTAATGAGTGATGCTGATCCCTTGGGAAGTTTTTCGTCCTTATGGAACGTCCTTTGCTTTATAATAATCAGTACTAAATAACATTGGATGTACACACTCTGTGCAAGACCTCATGCTAGGACCATACAAATACTTATAAGTTTCATACAATTATTCAACATATGTATACCAATTCAACAGAAAGAAAACTGAGCTCAAGGAAGATGTCTATGATAGGTACCTGAGGGGGCATTTAAACTCGGGCCTAAGAATCCAATGTGCTATCTTTCTGTTATATTACAGTAATTCATCTTACTGAGCCGATGGCCCTTGATGCGCAACCAATCAGCAGTGTGAAATTACTGTTTATCCCACGTTATTCCAGATGATATGGAGACAACAGAAAGGGAAAACAAAGTTCCAGATAAGCACCTCCCCCAGAAAGTTGATCTCTGTTCTTCTCCTTGATTTACATTTCTCTATTTCTTGGACAAAGAAAGACATGGATTCCCTAAGGAAACAAATACTCAGGGAATGAGTTTGAATTTTACACTGTACACAATATAGTATCTGTCAAAGTTGGGAAGGCTATTCAGCTTAATCAAAAGCTTTGTTTAACTCAGAGCTTTCATGAACAGAAAAGTCAAATTCAATGAATTTCTCTACATCAGAGATAGAAGGAACAGATGAAGGGTTTCTCTAGTAATTCAGAAGTACCACAGCATTTGTCACAGTTTCAGGGATGCCATCCTGAGTGTTAATTACAAACAACAACATGCAGCACAGTGCAGTGGAAGGGGCATCCGTGTGGGGGAACTCAGGGAGCTAGCTGGTGGTCCTCATTTTGTTGTTGATGAGCAGTGCAAACTTGGACAACCCCTTGGACTTCATTTTATCCCATCTGCAGTGAGAGATTCCTAACATCTAAAAACTCTTCCAGCTCTCAGATTTTTCCCCTGTCAACTTACTGCAGAGCATGGAGATAGGGCAGGAATTTGGTGGGTGGACCACCAGAACACAGAGCTTCCAGCATTTTGCCCCATGAGACATTCTTTTGGAATGAAGTGAGTACATTGCCCCTGGCTTTTAGGCTTCAATAATGCATGTGCCTCATTTTATAACATGTGTTATGTAATCAAACCAACGGCTTTTTGACCTCTTTGTTAGACTGTGCTCTTTCCCTGAAAACACTCAGATCCCTCTACCAATGACTTCCGGATTCCCCCAGATATCTTGTAATCCAAAGGAGCATTCTTCTTTGCCCAGCACCACCAGGATAATTGTCTGATTTGTGCCTTTGGCCTGGGTCTAGCTGCATGTAATTGTTGAAGTGTTGAATGGTGAGGAGAGGCGACTGAATGATATTGGATATAGTGAGACATTGTCATCAAAGCCAGATTCAGGCATCTGCTTTTGAATGGATTCTGAATACCAGAAGGCATCATTAAGCCTGGACAGTGATTGCAAGGGTGTTGTTAAATCTCTCCATATAAACATTCATTTTGGCTCGCCTTCCAAGTGATTCTACTCTAAAAAAGCTATCCATACCAGTCCCTAACCAAATGCCCAACTGCCCAAGCAGAATCAGACGTCACTGGATATACTAACTAGCCTTGGGCTCATCAATAGAAGAGTAAAGCTTTGAGTCACTGGTTGAAAATGCTCCTTTGGCCTATTGAGACCCTCTCAGATATGCCGGAGCACAGTAAATGTGCAATAATGCAATTCACCATAATGCCCTTTCTCTTTCCCTTTCCAAGCAACCCAGCTGTCTGTGATCTCCCAAGTCCAGCTCACTCTATTTGGTGGTGGATATTGTCAAATGAACAACTGAAATGAAGCCCCGTGTCCTTTGTATTCCTGAGTTGACCAGATTGGCTGCCGAGAGACTGATAGCTTTGAGGGCAACCCACCTATGCTATTATGATCCATTCACTTCTTCATTTTGCTGCTCTGTTATTGTTATTGAAGCATATTTTTTCTTAAAATGTGCTAGAGGGACACTGAAGGGAACTGAAAGACAAAAGTTTCTAAAAGGGAAGCCAAGGCTTGACAGGGGAAGTACAGACAATCTGGAATACAATTCCTTCTTTAGACTCAGGTGTTAACCTATTAATCACTGGCCAGTGGCTTCAGACCATTAGAACTCAGAATGCCCTCCTGACTTAACATCCCATTGAATGGAAGGGTTGATGAAAGAGCGAGGAAGACACCATAGAAATGACCACACACCACTCAACCCAGCTGAAGACAAGAGAAAGGCACACAAAAAAGGGAAGAGTTGGCCTTCTTCATGAGTTGATCTGATGTGGTAGAGAAATGCTTCACCTTGCTACGCCAAAGTCAAGACAACAAAGGGCCAGGTCATTGGGCTCTACTTTGTAACTTGCACAGTTTCTTTTCAGTTATCGGCCTACTATTCTTGTTCTCGCAGGACATTTGTGCCCGGAAGATAGGTCTTTCATGTGTAATCATGACTGACATCCATATTTGGGGGGTCACTTGCTGCCCCCTAGGAAACATTTCTGAAGTACTCTCTTTACAGCCACCCATTCATTCATATATTCATACAGGCATTTCTTTCTTCTTTCCATACTTACTTTATAGAACATCTCTACTGTCAGGCACTGTCATAGACAAAGGGGAAGGCATAGTTCCTGCTGGTAGTCTACATACTGCCTTCAAATAGCTGCTGGTCTACATGCAGATGGAAAGACTGAATTCCCAAAGAATTATGACTTAGTTGGAGACATAACATTTAAATTAATGTTGGTTCAATGTAATATATTATATGGTTATATATTAAATTATTCAATATAAGATATTATGGAGTCCAGCACTTCAACTTGTAGCCTACATAATTAAATAGAGAAGGGGTCAAAAAGACAAGAATTTGTATGATTTGCAGGAGATGCTAAAGGTTTATGAAAGAAAGACAAATTTGAAGGTAAATTGATAAGGCAGTCCTAAACCTAGATTTTCATTAATGTCTATATCAGGATTTTCATGAATATGCAAACTTTAATCTAAAACAATTATTAGTCTAGTTGTGCATGGGGGAGGGCAAGGCACTCAGAAAACGAAAAATTGCAGATAAATATCATTTAGCAAACTCCAGCTCCAAAGCTTCAGTACGTCTTTGCTCTTATGGATTATTAAGGATTAACTGCATTCAAGAATGACTATTTGCATATTGTATTGTTCTTTTTGGTTTTGAATGGCATTTTCCAATGTTTTCTGCCTTTTAATTTTAATTTTTTAATATCATGAAGATTAAAATCATTGTCTTTAGGTAATCCTCTTCTGTTCTCATCCTATTTCTTTCTCACAGTCCAGATTGCAGTCAAAAGCACTGGTCCCAGACTTTGTTCACGTCAGAAAGGGGTCGGACTTGCTATCAACTAGATAGTAAGGATCAGCTCACTGGCTGACCCTCAGCCCCTCTTTTGGAATGGGTGCTTTGTGTATACAGAGAGAAAAGCTTAGTAGACTGAGGATAATCTACCATGTGTACTTCCAGGTGTCTTTGAAAAACTGAAGCCAAGATTTCTAATTTTCATACAATTGGAATGACAGTTTTCATGAAGTTTAGATTTTTTCCTTCAGTATACCAGAGATACAAATGAAAAATAATGGAAGAAGATATACCAAAAGAATTCTCCATGTATTCTTATGTGGATAGTGGACTTTGGCATGATTCTTACATCCCCCCTCCCCCAACTCTACAAGTTTCATGTATGGTTATTGTATTTTTTGTTTTTGGTTGTGTGTGTGTTTTAAGAAATAAGGTGGTCTTGTTTCCTTTGACAATCCAGTAAAAAAGTGCCCGGGCCACACACACATGCGCACATGCTCAGTAGAAACGCTCTTTCACTCCAGCCACTTCTAGAACACAGGGCCACGCCCTGCACACAGGATGCTGGTCAGTAGCATGCACAGCAGTCACAGGAACACCGGCTGGCCGCCAGGGGCCCACCCCTGGGTCAGTTTCTTGGAGATGAGGTCATGATGGTCGCACACATCACAGGTGCCGGCCAAGGCTCCAAAGTGGAAGCTGGTGGGCTGGCGCGGCTGGGTGCTGTCGATGCTGGGCCTCTTCTTGTCCTCCAGATCTGTCTTCATCATCAGGCGGGCCTGGAGAGGAGCGCACCGCCGGGAAGGTGCCGTCGTCCTGGTTGCGGCAGTCAGCCAGGCTGCCCACCAGCCCCGTCGTCAAGCGCCCACCCTAGCTGTGGTTGTAGGACAGGGAACCACTGTTGACCATCGCAGAGATGTACGGAAACATGGGATTGGTGGACTCATCACGGGGATCCGTGTCCAGGAAGATGGCTAAGCCATCGAAGTTGTCTTTGCTTCCAAACACCGGTAGTCGTGGGTGGACCATCAGGTGATGCGGTTTCCATGGAGATTCTTCTTCCCCATGCCGTGGACCTTGACGTGGACTGCATCTCCCAGTTCTTGAGGAAACAGCGCTGGTGACTCCGCCTGGAATCCTCATGGCTGCCTTTGTCAGCGGTCAGATGCACATTTTGGCTTGCGGGCATAGTGCTGCCTTGGAAGTCCCAGAGGGCCATGGAGCGGAAACCGAGGTCTTGGTAGGGTTTAATGAATGAATGCTCGTGCTTGAGGTGCTTACTGTTGCCATCAGTTCTATCAGATGCCTCTGGCCCCAGCAACAGGAGAAGAACTAGAAGTAGTAGTGTAGTGGGGCCAGGAAGTGCAGGTCATCCCGGGTACCACCAGCCTCAGCCCCAGCACTCAAGCCAGTCTTCAGCTACCATTATCCTTTTTTCTCTATTGTATTGTTTGTTTTTTAAAATAATTTTTATTGGGGGCTCTCACAGCTACTACCACATTCAGTACATCATTTGTGTCAAGCACATTTGCACACATGTTGCCACATACATTTCCAAACATTTTCCGCTTGAGCTCTTGGTACAAGCTCCTCTTAAAAAAAACCTGCCCTTTCCCCTCCCCCCTTTTTTTAATGACTCATTTTATTGGGGGCCCATACAACTCCCATCACAATCCCTAACAACATCAGTTGTATGCAGGCCACTTTTACACACCCATTGCCATCATCACTCTCAATACGTTCTTCCTCCCTCCAGGCCCCCATTATCAGCTCCCTATATTACTCTTCCTACCCCCCCTTCCCCTTGAACCCTTAGTAATTTGCAAATTGTTATTTTTTTCATCCTGTACATTGTGTCCCAACACTCACTTCCCTGTTGTCTGTGTCCCAGAGAGGAGGCTACGTGTAGATCCCTGAAGTTGGTTTTATAATAACTGCAACAACATTGCATATGTCTGCTTAACGTGATTGTTACTGATGGACTTGGTGTGCTACTTTCTCTCAGGGACTTTAGAGGAGCTTCTAGGATCAAGTAAGAGACTATAGTATTTGTCTCTTCCTAAAGAAGATGGCTTCAATTTTTAAAGCATGCATGAATGCAGCATTTAAAAAGGATATTCTTTATCATGGGGTATTAAACAGATTACCCTGGGGTGACTATGAAAGGTAATCTTTTAGGATTTAAAGACTGAATTGGAGGTCAAGCGATTAAGATGGATTATAGGTGAAAGGGGCAAGAATCAGAATTGCCATTAATTTAAATTTATATTGGTAAAGGAGTTTGAAATGGATTAAACCTCTAAGGTCTCAACTTAAAAGATGTGTTGCTGAACCTGGCTTAGAGGATGGTATTTTCAAGCATCCTGGGCTCCATTACCATTATATCTTAAAAGTTATTGCTTGCTGTATTAAATAATTATCACATTAGTTGAATCATCCTATTAGATATTAAAGTGGAAAAAATAATCTTTGGACTTATCTCAGAAAAGAAGTTTGAAATGTACACTTCAAAACATGTATTTTCTGGAAATAGCAGTGTAATAGGTTTAGGTGAAAAAGATAAAATACATATATGCAAAGCTTTTGCCTATCCCAATTGCTATTGTAATGATTTGTGTACAGACAAAATTTATAATTTAACCAATTCTTTTTGTGCCTCACAGGAATCTCAAGACTTAGCAAAGCAAGAAATTGATGATTATCAAATGCTCTTAAATCTTCCATGATAGGAATCATTTATTCAATTACCCTGTGACAGGTCATGTACCAAGCACAGGAGGAAAAAAAAGCTAACATTTACTAAGTGCTAGTTACCCGTCAGACACTATAAGTGTTTCGAATACAGTATCTCACTTATTCTTCCTCTACTTCTATTGTTACCTCAGTTTTGCAGATGAGAACACAGGCTCAGAGAGATTAATAAACATACCCAAGATTATATGGCTAAGTGACTAAAGCTGGTGCCCTGCCCCAAGTCTGTCTGAATGTAGTCTGAGACACAAAACAAAGCTGGAGACAACGTCCCAGCCTTTAGAGATTGTTCGCATACCTAATTGTTAAATAATTTGCGTGAGTACTAGAGTTATGCTCTGTCAAAAGCTCAGGGTTCAGAGGAGACCACAGTTAATGCTGCCTGAAGGTTTTATACAGGAGGTGACATTTTATCTGGACGAGATGACATTTAAAAAATATGAGTTGGAAATGTGAAGGAGGGAAGACTCTTCGGGCTACAAGATGTAGTATAAAACAAGCCCCGGAGACTGGGATTAGTGGCATTTCTAAAGCAGTGGTTATTGTCATGTGCCCATAAGTTGATCCGCACCTATAATGGCTCTCTATGATGGAGCAGAGCTTCCTGCCAAGGACTACAAAAAGACTACAAAGATTACATTGCCATCATGATGGGGGCAGATTGCCAGTTATTTTCTTCCATGGAGCAGCTGTGGGTTCAAGCCTCTGTCCTTTGTCATTGCAGCACTCCTTAAAGATAGGATAGATGGTGCGGAGCTGTTGAGAAGTGATGGGGGTAAAAAGAGAGACACTGGAAGTAAAAGTAAAAAGGAAAACCCGGTCGAGCGTGAATACTGTGGGGTAACAATCTAATCTTTTCTTTATGTACTAGGAAGCCCCACACTCCAAAGTTTTAAAAGTGAGTGCCCATATCTAATCTAGCCAGATTTTCCAGAGAAAAGTTTGCAGACGATGAATAGGGTAGATTAAAGGTAAGAAAGAGACTGAAGATGAAGAGATCAATTATAAAGTTACTCTAATGCCAATATGAAGAACAATACCAAAGGAGGAACAATTTTGGAATGGACAAAGGAATTAGCTGTATGTGTTTGGAATTGGGAAGACTGCCTGGGACAAGAGATAAACACTATTTAAGTCATTGTATTGGAGCACTGGCAGCATGAGAACAGAAAGGCACCAAGAACAATTGAAGATCAAAGGCATACATCTGACCTGAACAGTTAAAACTGCCAGTAGATTCCCCGTAAGATGCAGACTGGACTTTACTTGGTTTTCAAAATCGTCTGTATTTTTGGTTTGTTCATATTAGAGTGTATCTCAGAGGTGTTATGCCTTTGGAGGTCACCCTCTTGAAGCTGTGTTATATGACTTTCCACTTTTTGGTTGATGAAAATTAGCACTGATGAACTTTTAGGGATAGCATGTAGAACAAGGGGTTTGGGGGGAGTGGATGTGGTGGTGGCAGGGTCCATAGAGAAAAGTCAAGTTTGAAAACTGAGAGTGGTAGCAATTGTATAATTCCACTTCACGTGATTGACATATGGAATGATACATTTACTAAATCCCAACTAATTAAAAAAAAGACATGGTTGTATGTGTGGATTGTGATAAGTTGTCTGAGCCCCTAATAAAATGATTTTCTTACAAAGAAACTAAATCTCTCGAAAAGAATGATGGCAACACATGTACAAATATGCTTGATATAACCGATATATGGATTTTTATAAGAATTATAAGAGTCCTAATAAAATATTTTGAGAAAAAAGAAAAATATCCTGAGAAACATCAAAATCTAAGGGATACAATCAGGAAGAACAGTCAAGGAAGGCAAGTGAAAATGACCATGGAAAAATTGGAGGAGAATCTGGATAAAGAAGGTTTCGCAAAAGGCAGAGGAAAAGTGGTCAGGAGTGCAAAATATTGTAGAGGAACAATTAGCATCAGGACTTGGCTATTCCAAAATCATTGGAATCTTAATGAGTGTAGTCTCAGCAGCGTGGCAGATAAGTATGGGAAATTGGAAAAATAGAGATGAAGAATTAGAGACAGAGGAGAGAGATGCCTACTCTTCCAAGACATTAAACACGGGCCCACAATCAAGCATCTGTGTAGTTTCTCATCCTTGCAGGGCACCTCTTCTGTAGAGGCCTATGCCAGATCTGATTGCTTCCATCTATATTTTAGTATCGTGATTTGTGGGGCCTGTTCATTGCAGTTCCTGCCCTATGGTACCTTCCTTCCTTATCCTACCGCAATCCTAGCTCTTCCAATAGATGCAAGCTCCTCAGTTAGTGGGTGTCTTGCCTTTATGACAACACTAAGAAATCTGCTTTCTAACTCTCTTGTGCATTAAGGATGTATGTCTGGTGATAGTGAACACTCAGGTGTGTGGGAAGGGTGACAGTGGCTGTGAGGGTCGAGGCTATGTGTCAGTTTGGCTGGGCTTTGATTCCCAGTGGTATGGCAGTGCTGTAATGATACTGCCATCCTCCAATTTATGATCTGATATCGTCCTCTTGGTCTTTGGTAACTAACCATACTGATAAGTGAAGAAGAGGGTGAATAAGTCAATGAGTTTGGCAGTGTGACTCTTGAATAAAGCTCTTTGCTCCCTAAATAGTCTTCATACTACGGAGAAAGTGGCTTCCTTTCGAAGGCTCAAGTTCTGAAAAATCATTGTTTATAGAATGCTAGTGGCTAAAAAAGCTCATGCCTTTTTTAATAGCCCAGAACATTTTATTTTGACACATCTCTATCCTTGGCATGTCTGTTCTTCAGCAAACTCAGAGCGCAGAAATGTTTTGACAGGTTAAGAAAATGCTAAGATGTCACTATATTGGTCTTCTGCTGATGAGGCATTGGTTCTTGCCATAGCATTCAAGGGCCATAATGCAGTTTGTATGTTAAATCAATATCTCATAAAACTCCTGTGTAACTAACTGTTGGCTTATTATTTAAAGCAAAGGAAGAACAAATCAATTCCTTAAGTGTCAAGGACAGTCTTGACAAAGGGTTGAATGGAATGGGCAGGCTCAGTGCCATCAAAGAGCCCAGAGAGATGGAAAGTTGTGCATTGTGTTTATGGATTCCTTCCAGATCAGTGAGAGCATTCCAGGTCACTCAGACTGGCTTATTGGGTTTTCCTAGTCTGGAAGCAGGGCATGCTAGCTAGTGCTTTAGAGATGCATCCTGGGACCAGGCGAGCTTCCTAAAATGACCCACATAACATTTAAAAAGCAGCTCTCAAGAGAAATTACGAGGCGCCCCAAGAGTCTGCACAGTTTAAAGTCAGTAGGTAAACAGGGTGAAGCAAGATGTGAGGCTGTGAAGCGACTCAGTTGATAGATCTTGTGGTGTGTGGTGTTAGAGAGGAAAGTGGAGAAGAGGCCGGGCAACATTGGCATTGGGAGAGATTCAGCTATCATGAGCGTAATGATTTTCAGAGTAGAAGGGGCCTTGTGGATCATCTAGCCCAGTGGTTCTTGAACCTGGCAACAAATCAGGTTCATAGGTAAATATTAAAACACAATGCTTAGGTTTCCCCTGTCCCAGTGAAATCAGACACTCCGGGGATGGTCTGTAGCACAATTATTTTTGAAAACTCACCACATGAATCTATCTAGCTCAACAATGTAAACTTAAAAATGGGGAAACAGAGACTCCAGGAGAGATACTATTTTCTTTAAATTCCTTAGCTCATGGTGATAGAGATGAGACTTGAACAAGTACTAGGATGGTAATAGTGATGAAGAAATGGGATGGTTTCATTAGATAAAACTAACCATGAACCTCATCTCACTTTCCCCCCCTTGTAAATTCATGTGAATCATCTCCAATGTAGCCCCCAAGGATGAATTCAAGCATCACCAGTCATGAGAATGGCAAAGAACTTGGCAATGTCTTATATTGTTATACGTAACGTGGCCATGAGTTGGAGCTGCTCCGACAACAAAGGCTGCGATCAAATTAAATCTTTTAAGATACACACTTGCTTAACCATTGTCATTCATACCTCAAGTCTATTGACTGTTTGCTCTGTGGTCTGTTCTGGATGTGATGAAGGCTATTTAGATAGAATAACTTAGACAGAGTCTTGACCTTCAGGAATATCTGCCATCTGAAGCCAAAAACGATAGGACCATAGGAAGTTTGACACTGCAGGAAAGTCTATTAGCTGTGTTAATGGAACACAACTTTATTTCTTGGTCACAGATTCTAAACCTGCTTGAAACAATGAAACTGTGATGCGTATCACTTAGAGAAATGCTTGGAGGAGTTACTCAGATATGGTCACTGGAGCAATCATAATGAGAGGTGTTTAGATAATAAAGGGTAAGGAGGAGTTTCTCTATGGTTCGGTACCATCCAAGGGTTTGGCACAGCTTCGGAGGGAGGAAATTTGGGGTAGGAAATATTCCATTTTCTTGGAAAAGACATTGTGGGAACATCTTTCACACATTGATTTGAACCCCACTTTTCTGAACCCGTGTACTTCCTCCATTTAAGGAAAGGTTAAGATTGTTGATAGCAGCACCTTCTTCCTTTAACCTTGTGGGGCTCACTCCTCCTTTGGTAAATAAGGCATAATGTTCAGTTACAGCAGTAGCTTGTAGTTGGTCAGAGAAGAAGTTGCAAATTTGCTGGTTATTCTCACGCTTGTCTGCTCACATTTTCTTCTTCTTCTTTTTAAAACAAATCAACCCTCCTTTCTTGCTCCCTTTTTCTTCACCTTGGTTTTCATCCAAGTCCTCCCTAAAGGTAGTCTGTGCAGTCCCCTTGAAATTCCCTTTGTACTTAATATGTGCTGGAATTTCTACCCCTTTGTCTTATGTCATTGTAGCAGAGGTCGTGGTGTGGGTTTATTAGCTGCCTTTTCAACACCTACACATTTCTTTTAGGGTCATAATTCTCATCATGAATATTTTCCACATTTCTGTGTATTATACATCTGTGATCTAAATTATGAAAAGAATCACATTTACTTAAATTCTATCTAATAGATACAAGCTGATGTTGAATTGACCTTTTGTGCTACTATCATGTTTATATGTGTGTGAGCTCTTTTTCCTTTCTGATCTAATATAATTTGCTAAATAAAATGAAAACTTGAGCATAAAGATAGATACATATATTGTTGCCATTTTGACTTCTCATCACCTTACATGCAGCACGTAATATCCATCTCAGGGAAGTGTTGTCATCTGTAGTCTAATAGCTATGAAAATGAAGGGCACACCAAACAAAAAACCAAACTCACTGCCACCGAGTCAATTCTGACTCACTGTGACCCTGTGAACAGGGTAGGACTGCCCAGTGGGATTCTAAGACTGTACTTCTTTTCAGAAGGAGAATGCCTCATCTTTCTCTCTTGGAACAGCTGCTGGTTTCCAACTACTGACTTTGTGGTTAACAGCCCCATGCATAGCGCGCTATGCCACCAGGGCTCCTGAAAGATACACAATAGGTGTCACAGAAATGCTGGTTTTTACTGTCCCTTGAATACTTCTGATGACAGTCATGTTCCTCACGTGTTTGGAGGGTCCTGAAATGTTCAAATAGTTTCATTATCTAATATAATATGCCCTCCCATGAGGCAGGTTGTATCATCCCCATTTTATAAAGGAGAAAAATGAAACGGAGAATGTGCCTCCCTGAAGGTTACCAAAGGAGTTAGCAGCGTTTAGACCGGAACTTGGGCCGCCTAAATTCAAACCTGGGGCTCTTTTGCTTCCCTTTATCACTAGCCGGCTTTCTGCAGCCCTAATGAGGGACAGCGCTGATCTCATTAGATAGTGTACAAGAATCAGAGTTAATTGGAAGCTGCCTCTTTATATTAGTACAAGGTTGACAGCAGTCAAGGTGCATTGGGAGAAAGAAGGAACCTGTATTTGAGGTAGAACGAATTGACTCCTTCTTGAGTTACAAACAGAAACAGCAGGCAGAGGCATGCTGCATATTCCCCCATATCACAAGGCTACCAGGCAGGACAGGTGCTTAAAGAGAGCCCAAGCACTAGCATCATTCTTCATAGCTATGTGCATTAGCACACTTCTGAGGCCGTCCCGCAAGCTATCTATATATAAAGAATATGAATGGTTTCGTCAAGCCCTCCTTATAGGCTCAGGCAGCTCACGTTAACCCTGTTGTGGGTGGTTTGTTCCCTCTCTCCTTTCACTCCCCACTTAGTAGCTGATTCATCATATGACCTTGAGCAGCGGCTTTTGTTCTAAACTCAGCACTTGAAGCAGGAGGCTAAGAATACAGACCCGCTCCCAGGGAGCTCAGGTGGACTAGATAATTTCTGCTTTTCAAATGTAAAGGACTTTCTAGTGTGTCCCATGGGGCTGAGGATCCCCTGAGGTGATGTGACAGGGGGCTGGCCCGTTATGCCCACAGCCTGTGTCTGCTGTCCCCATCCGCGTCTAGGCTGCTTGCCAAATGCTATTTTGGAAACAGGACTCAAGTCGTCCGTCTTTTGAAGGTCGTGGACGTTATGCTCCATGGGAATGCACGGGACAGAGTGAACCTGATACAAACCTCCGTGTCATGCCCGGAGCTTTCAGCAAAATGAGTTCATGTATGTTCATTTTGGGGTCTAAAGCCGGTACACCTGGATCATCATATTTCAATACACATTGGGGACAATATCCGCCCAGTAAAGCGTAGGAAATAATCACTCTGTATAGGTGCCATTCATAGCCTGCAGCAGAACCCTGGATGTGCTGTGTTGTGCCAGGCATCTCTCATGAGATTTACAGTTGTGTACTGGTGCTGTGATACAAAGGCAGGTCTTAAGTACTTCAGGAGCTCAGGTGGTCAAGTGGTTAGGTGTTCAGCTGGGATCCAAAAGGGCAGCTTTTCCAAACCACATGCCACCCTGAGGGCAAAAGACAGAACTTTTTACTCCTGTAGACAGTCTCGGTCTCTGAAACCCACACAAGTAGTTTTCTCCTGTCTTACTGGGTCGCTGTGAGTAAGCTTTGACGGGAAGTGAGAGGGTTTGGAGGTCCAGGGTCACAGAGGAAGGTCTGGAGGAGTTAAGGCAAGGGGTGGTGGTTATTTACCAATATCATGTCATTGAGACAATGTCAATTCACAGAAACCCTATCAAATAGAAGGAAATGGCTCTCTGGGGTTGTTCAGGGTGTAAGCTTTAAAAAAAAACAAATTTATTGTGAATTGGGTGAAGGTTTACAGAAGAGGTCATCCGTTATCTATTCAGCAAGTCATACGCATTTTGTTTCATGTCATCGATTGCAATCCCTACAATGTAGCTTCACTTAACCCACCTCGTCCCTGTGTTTCCAGTTTCCATGCCTGCCTTTTGCCTAACCCTTCTGAATACTGTCCCTGAGTAAATAATGCGCTTTTTACTTTAACTGGTTGATTATTCTCAGGTATGTGTACTTCACTAGTGCTATTGCTCCCCTTATACGCATGCCTATGGTTTGGGTGAAAATGGAGCCACAAACCTACATTCAGAGTCAAACCTGAAGGGTGACTAGGGGTCATTGTCTTGCGATTTCCACCAGGCTTTATTCAACCAGGAAACCTGGTCTCTTTTATTATTTCAAGGTTTGACTTTGTTTTTTCTCCCACTCTATTCATTATCTTTTAATATGATCCCTTTGAGAGATGTTTATAGTGGTAACCAGGCTCCATCTAGTTCTCCCGGTTTCAGGGATATAAAGAGTGATATCTGCATGATTCATTCACCTTTATGACCCGAGCATCGGGATTTTTTCTCTTACAGACCCACTGGTGACTTTGAACTGCTACCCTTTCCATTAGCAGCCAAGCGCTTAAGCATTGTGCCAGTTGACTCTTTGCTAATGATATTGAAATGTGGTTTTTTTTTTAACAACAGTTTTGACTTACTGGTGAATCTAGCTTTGGGTTAGCTTTGTGCTTTTTTTCCCCCAATGATTTTATTAGTGGCTCTTAAATCTCTTATAACATTCAATACATCATTTGTATCAAGCATATTTGTACACATGTTGCCATATTCATTTCCAAATATTTTCTACTTGAGCCCTCTTCTTTTCCTCTCCTTTTTAAAAAATAAATCATTTTATTGGGTGCTCATGCAGCTCCTATCACGATCCATACATACATCAATTGTATGCAGGCCACAATTTACTTGTGCTTTTTTATCAAATAAGTTATTTGATATTCTTTACATTGGAACAGAGGAAATGAGACATTCCTATTGGTTTTGCCATTCTTGTACACGTTTTCAGTTGTAAACTTGCTGGATGTGGTAGTTACACAATTTCATGTCAACTTGATAAAAGAATGAAGGGATGGAGTCTAGTCTGTCAATTGGGTCACATAGCCTGATGGTCCCACCTTGCGGGCATGGACTTTTTCTGAGGATTCTGGAAATTTTCCCTCTCTCCCTCTTAATTCTGTCAAAAGAGGAGGCGGGTCTCTCTCTCTCTCTCTCTCTCTCTCTCTCTCTCTCTCTCCCTCTCTCTCTCATTCTCTCTCTCATTCTCTCTCTCTCTCTCTGCTTCACTTTCCTTTTGACAAAACACATGGAGCCACACTGATGGCAGCCAGAGTCCTGGAGATGCTTCCACCAACATTGGATCCACAAGACTTCCCATCCCCCAGTCTGTGATCTTCCTGCATTTGGCATTATTTCATGTGTTGCATGAGTCTATGGCTTAAGAGTTTATGAATTAGTATCATGCATATAGGCTAGTATCGGAATTATGAACTTGATCTGGACTGGACTGGGATATTTTCTCAATATACAATTGCTCTGTGATGTAAAGTTCTCTCTTACACACACACATAAGTGTCTCTGGATTTGTTTCTCTATTCAACCCGCGATAACACAGTGAGTAAATTAGGTCTACTTTTAGAGCATAACATGGGGATGGAGTTGGAAATTAAGTTCAATTCAAGACATTAGTAATGAGGCAGAATTTTGAACTGAATCAGGAAATAATGGAATACTAATATAGTAGCTTTACTTGGCTCTAGGTTAAAACAAACAAATAAGCAACAATAACAACAAAATCGCATGCCCATTGCTGTTGAGTATAATTCCAACTACTAGAGCCTCTACAGGCCAGGGTAGAACTGCCTCATAGGGTTTCCAAAGCTGTCAAATTTAAAAATTATTATTAAAAAATTCAAAATTATTTTATTGACATATAATTCACATATCATATAACCTAATAGTTCAGTCATATTAAAAGAAGTTGTGCAACCATCACCACAATTAACATCAGGACCTTTTTTTTTTCTTTCTCATACTTGTTAGCTCCCCATTTCCTACTGATCTTTCTTGATGTGCTCCTAGGTAGTTATTGTCTCTGTGGATTTCCCTATCTTACATTTCCTATACAGAAAATCACACAAGCCCCAAATAAGAAACAAGCTAGTCCATTATGACAGCTGTAGCTTAGGTTAAAATGTAACACCTTATCATTTGATCTCCCTTTTGACTTCTGTTTTCATTTTGATGGAGGTTTTTCCTCTTTTTTTGTCATTGTTGATGTTTTTTGTCTTGTTTTTGTTGCAAGGCTGTGCATTTGTATGGAAGCAGATCATCATATCTTTATCCTAGAACAGATGGGGGGTTTGAATTGTTCATTCATATGTTTGCAGTGCGGCACTTAACCACTGTGGCACCAAGGCTCCTTTACGGTCTACATAGGATCAGTTAGAAGGGGAGCCATGTGAAGGAGAAAGTAAAAAAAAAAATAGGCAAAATAAACAGCCTTCTTAGAGATGGATGTTTCCCTGTGAATGGATGCTTGGTTATGTTAGTGGGTTATTTGTGAATGGAGTCCCCTTTGTAAGCTGATTGGTCCCCTCCTCTAAACCAATGAGACGCCTCCTCTGTCCTATGATGAAGGCAAAGTGGACAAGCCCTTGCATCATCTACCTGATGGGAAACGGCCTCCCTCTTACCAAGAGCTTCCTCCACAAGTCGGTCACAAACCTGAAAGGTTATCATGATAAATTCATTTCTTGCCAACCAGCCAGCTCAAATAGGAAAAGGCAAAAATTTAACTCATTACCAGCCATACCATTTTAGTGCTTTATAACTCTGATCTAGTTCTTTCAAAGGTAATGGTGTTCTCAGAGGAGGAACTCAAGGCAGAACCTGGGGATGGTTCTGGGAGACCAAGCACCAGAGCCTATGGAACATCATGAGCCATGGGGAGTCCTCAGAGTCTAGGGAGAGGGTCCTAATGGCAAATAATGTGAGGAAACCGAGATGTGGAAAAGGAAGAAAAAGGAAACCTAGTAAACCTGGGCAAGTAAGTCCACTTGCACTGTAATAATCAGAGATCGCAGCATTTAAAAAAGTTTGTCCAGTGAAGTCTTTTAAAGACACAGTAATGTTCATTTGCCATCAGCATTGCTAGATGCTTTCTCAGGTACTCCGGAGCTCAGAACTCTGGACTTTACTCTGCAAACTCACTGTAATTCAGCACCCTGTGTTACAATGTTGTCTGGGACACGTCAAAGGAAGTCCTTTATCACTAAAACAAAAAAAGTCAAAGGGCAACAACCCCCCAAAGAGTTGTCTCATAATAGCAGCAAGGATGTCCAACTTGAACTGTATTTGGCAATGTTCTCAATAGCTGGCATTTCGGCAGTAGATCGCTCATCTTTTTTTCTGTGTTGCCTCTGAGTGGACTTGAACCACCCAACTTTCAGTTAGCCTCTGAGTGTGTTAACCACACCCACAACCCAGGGAGCCTATAAAAGCGGTATAAGTTAAAAGCCAGGTGTTCTTCTAGTACACAGTCACTGGTTTTCCAAAGGACCTGCCTTTCTCTCATCATTATCTGCTTCCTCCAAGTAAAGCAACTCCCTTCACCCCTACTCACTTCCAAGTGCCAGGTACACAGATGATGCCATGGGCAGGCCGTCCAAGTAATACACTCTTTTATTTAGCTCTTCGGGAGTCATGTAAGTTTTCAGAAATTTCTAAGCAGGCTTTTTACAGCCCTGTCATACTATGGATAGCTTTGGGGGTTTTCTTCCACACAGTAAATTAATATGGCCGATTCTCTTATCTCCTTGTGTTTCCCCCCTCTCCAAGCAATGATATAATCAATTAGCAGTTTGAAATATGTTGGAAATAATCCAGGCAGAATTCTCTTATCTTGGGGCCCACATTAGCAAGTCTCTTGATGCTCGGTGAGCTCCTTTTGACTTTAGGTTTTTGATCAGGGTGACAGAGGGAGGTGCGTGGAATTGACTGTGAGTCTTCCAAGGGAATCCCTGGTTTAGCACTACCCCTATATCCCCCCACGCCTTCTATTGGAAATCCTTCTTTATATATAATCTTTGGAGTAAAGGCACACTATTGCTAGGGACCAGATATTTGATTATGAACATGTAACCTTGGCAGGCAATCCACTACCTCACAAATAGCCAACACTAACTTGTGACTAGCCATGGGTGCATTGGCCCAGATGAGTTCTGGTGGAAGAAGGCAGGGTAACTCTGGGGGAACACATCACTACAGACAACTATTGAGAGACTTTGGAGAAGAGCTTAGGACAGAGGGCCTACTGAGAGAGGAGGGGGAGCAGAGGAAATACCTGGTTTGGGGGTCTTGGGTACTGTAGGAAGACGAGGGTGTTAAAAGTGGCATCAAAGGGGGGGCCAATTACTTCCTTTTGTTGATGCTGAGGACAAGTAACCTATCATTCGGTTGCATCTTTCCCCCACCTCCTCTTGCGTTATCAGGGTGTTCCAAGTTCTTGCAGAGCCGTTTCCTTGGCTGCCTTATGAGAGACCTGGCTCTGGGGACTGGCTGGATTTCCTCAATTCTCCTGACTCATCCTGCAGACTTACTGTCCTCTCCAGCGACCTTCGGAGGGCCCTGAGCTCGAGGCCTTGACTTTGCTGCCTCAGGGAGGTCTCTGGTGAGGGGCTGTTTGCTGCTGACTTGTGCAGTGGTTTTGTTGGCTTGCAAGATTTGAACACTCTTTGTCCTGCTAGCAGGGGGAGGGGGACATTGCAGAAATGTCCATTTGCCCTGTGGCAACAATCGATAGTACTGAAGGCCTGGGGGAGTATTGCGGTGCTCAGAATGCAGCGACGCGGATTCTAGGCTGAGCTGCTGAAGAGGAAACCAGGGCTGGAAGCCTCACTTAGGCTTTCCTTTCAGGTGGCTTACATGCATGGCATTTAATTGCCTTACAATAACTAGTTTACAGTATTAATTCAGTTATGGCTCTTCAAGGCACTCTCTTCCTACAGACATTACTAACAGAAAATCAGGAAGGAACATTTGCTCAATATAATCCTTTCCTTCCTCCCTCTTTTTCCGACTTAGAAACAGAACCTGTGCTCTTCCAAGTTGTCGCTGTGTGTTGGGGAGTCCATTCGGCCCAGGGGCAGCTCTGTAAGTCAGGTCAAGATATCGAGTCAGACCTCGATGGCAGAACTACCCCCTCGACTCCCCCATGGTCTCATCAGCTGTAATTTCTCCCCGAAAGAGTCCTCATGGTGCCATGGTTAAAAGCTTACCTGTTCACAGAAAGGTCGGAGGTTCAAAACCAACAGCTTCTCCCCAGGACAAAGATGCTGCTTTGCGCTTGCAGAAAGATTTACACCTTTGGTTTCAACCCCAACTGAGGTAGCTCCATTCTGCACAAGGGGGCTGCTCTGAGCTGGAATGGATGGACTTAATGGCACCTGGCATATCTGAGAGCAGATGACTAGATCTTTTCACGGGAGTGGGTGTGGGTTTGAACCATGGACCTTTCTGTTAGCAGCCAAACAAGGAACCATTGAGCTGTGAGGTCTCCTCTGCTATTCAGAGAGACCTCTTTAAAGACCATATGCTCCCTCTTCAGGGTGACCGTGGCTTGGAAAAGGGATGTGCGAGAGATGCCTGGCCCCGTCTGCACCTCCTTTTCCCATCCTTCAGTCACGGCGTCCCTCCCTCACCTCTGAGATCAGAGTCACTGCCCTTTGCCCATCTTCCAGGCCCTGGTTGCTATAAGAAGTGAAGCATGGCAGCAGCTGACTGCTGCCCCAAGAAGCTCGAAGCCCAGGCAAGACCCTGAAAGGCAAGGAACCGTGTCATGCCAGCCCCACTTACACCTCACCTCCTCCTGGACAAAGCAACCAGAATTGTCCAACGGAGAAAGACATGTCTGCCAAGCCATATTCCAATGAGTCTGACCACTGATTGTCCTCACACTCTGGCGGAACCCATGTTTGAAAACAAACGTAATCCTGGCGAGAACCTCTGACTCTCCTGATGGGCTGCTGAGGCTGGGGACCAGAGGCTCCCTGATTTCACCGTCTCTCATCTAACCATTGCCACCACACAGAGACATGCACAGCTCCCCCCGCCCCCGGAGAAGAAAATGGTGGGGGTAGATGTGCCATTTCTCTGTTTGCTTGGTGCTAACTTTTTGATTAATTCCCAGTGCTCCAGAGGCTTGCCTTTATCAAGGTTTTCCCTCATAGAGGGCAGGGGCCACCTCTGCCTGACTGGTTCCGTGCTATATGTAGTACAGCACCAGGCACAGAGTGCGGCGAAGCAGGCTGTGACTAGGTTTGCCCTGGTTGCTGGAACCAAGCCCTGAAACTGTAGCCCTAGGTTAGGTTAGTGCTTGTTTGTTGTTGTTGTTGTTGTTTTCTGGATAAAGATGACATTGGGTGTCCTTGACTCACTAATTTAACTTAGTCCTCATGCGATTTGCATTAGTTTGGCTTGCCTCGATGGCCAGCTGCATCTCTTTCCCTGACCCCCAGAAAAAGAGTTCCCATTTTCTGCCCGGCTAGGCACACTAGATATTTTCACTCCTAGGACATGAGCAACTAAGGGTGGGACTTGCCATTTTAATCTGTGTGTAGCCCCATGCATGGTGACAATTAGCTACTCAAATTGAACTGAGTCCTTGCACATGACCTTGTAGTGTTGACATAGGGACTCATTAAAGGAAATCTTACCCTTGGAAGCAAAGGAACCCAAAGCCCCCAAAATGTACTGTCTGTTCTGCGTCATGGAAACCCTATATAAGATTTCCAAGGCTGTGAAGCTTTATAGAAGCAGGCAGTCTCAACTCTCTCTTTTAGAGTGACTGATCAATTTGAACTGCCAAACTCCTGTTGGCAGTCCAATGCTTATCCTGTAACACCACTTTGAAGAGAAGAACCATTTTCAAAACCAACAGCAATATCCCCTATGCCCCTGCACTAATTAAGCTGCCCTCGCAGTTCTGTATCAGAGGAAGAGGGGAGGGAGAAAGGAAAAGAAGAGAAACAACCTGTTGGCAATGGATGAGTTTCATGTACTGCCACAGTGAATTCTTGCAGTGACTCTCAGAAGTAGGGGCATATATATTTTTTTTTAATTTTCCAGAAGAGGAAACTGAGAATCACAGAGGTAAAGTGGCCTTCCTAAAAATCCCACTACCTAGCAAGTGGTTAATGCAGATCTGCTTATCCTGTGCCCTATTATGCTATGATATGGCAGTACAAGTTTGGGAACATTTAACCGTGCTTGTTCTGTGCATTGTTTCCTGATTCAGTTACATAAAAGAAAACAGTTCCCCTGTAAATAGCCCTGCTTGGTAATATTATTTTTGGGTAGTAGTGGGTGGGCTGCTCAGGTGGTGAAATATCAAATGTCAAAATGCGGTCTACTTGGAAGACTCTATCTTTGACAATTATTGTTCATCTTTAGTCATTATTCCTAAATCTAAAGATTTGCCTCAGTTGTCACCATTGAGAAAACAGCTAATTCTTCTGGTATGGCCATAAGCATTGATCCCCATGGGTCAGGTTCTTTAAAACACATTCCTGAAGTCTTCATGGGGGTTAACACTGCAAGTCTGGGGTATTCTGTATTCTGTCACCACTGACAACCTCAATGTGTATGCCAGGAAGGTTCCCTTCTAAAAGGTAAGCAGTAGATTGGATAAATCTTGATTTCTTTACTTTGAAGCTTTCCTGGAGTCCTTAACAGACTCATGGACATTGTGAATCTTCAAGAAGGGGTACAGTTGGCAGAACTCACTCATGATGGAATCCTTTTATCCAAGTATGAGCTCATATATGTACTAGTACCTGTTTACATGGGGGGGAGGCACTTGACCAATTACTTTTTATTATGATAGCTACTCTTTCTGGTTTTAAATTTGCTTTCTATTGTGGGAAAGGAAATATAGCTCAAATTCATTCTTTTAGGCTAGGTGGAAGTATGACTGAATTAAAGTCAGAGATACAGAATATTCTTAGCCAATATAAAAGTTTTATAGGGACTGTCAAAAGCTAAAGGTGGGCTATTGAGATATTTTCCATGGATGTTTGAAAGGTCTTATAATTAGATACATAAGATATGAATTAATCTTACCTTCTGTTTGCTGATACAGGCTTCTAAGGTACTTTTAGTTTGTGCTTAAGGATCTTATTAGTATTGATTAACTCAAATGAGTCACTCCTCCTACTAGCATAGAATGAAAATTAATTCAGTCCATGTGTGTTTGAGCATCCTAAATTCAAAACTAGCAAGGACTGATAGAAAACTTCCCTGTGTGGCATTACCAGTTTTCTATTTAACAAGCGGTTGGTGGTTCAAGTCGACCTAGCAGTGGAAGAGAGACCTGATGCTCTGTTTCTGAAAAACAGTCATTGAAAACCTCATAGAGCACAATTCTAGTCTGGCACACTTAGGCCCACCAGGAATCCGAAGAGACTCAATGATTTAAAAGAAAAACCAAAGAAGTGAGTCTCTATTCCTTGGTGCAGTTTTTTTTTTAAAACTTCACTGTAAAGATAAGTTATCTGAGGCACTTTTTAAAATTCAAAATCATGGCTCCTGCTCTCAGGAATCATGCTGAGAAATCTCCATTTTTAACAGCTGTTCCAAAAGCTTCTGATGAAACATGTTTATGTAGTGTTTGTGATTGGAGTGGCTCTTAAAACTTTCAGGATTCTGAGGTTTGAGGGACTGATTTCTTCCTTTGTACTGAGAGAGAGATCTAATGCCATGGAAGGGTTAATTCGTCCTCTAAGACAAAATGTCTGTGCTGCATAGGAGCCAGTCTGGATTATTTTGCTTTAAATATTTATTACTTTTCTCTTTATTTGTTCTGAAAAGATGTATGGAATCTTTTCAATGGGTTCCCATTCTCAACTCTATAGGCTTTGTGATCAGAGTACCATAACCCTGTGCTGCATGGGATAAAAGGCTCTGTGTACAGGAGAAATGGGATTCACTGTTGGCATTCTCTTTGGAAAGTCTTCCGTGACTAAGGCTTTAGTTTTCATTCCAGGAAACAAAATATGGAATTTACTTTTAAACTAAAAAAAGATTTACTTCCTTTACTGGTTTGATTTTTGCTTTGTAGTGAAAAGAGTAATAACTTGGGAATCAGACCAATCTGGATTCCTCTCTCAACTCTATCCTCACTAAGAGTGGGATCTTGGAAAAATTTCTTTTAACTTCTTGGAATCCTTAGTTCTTTCAAAACTAGATTACATTTAAAAGCAAGAAATTCATGAGATCGATAGAAATATTAAATGAATCAACATAGATTAAGCACCTGGCCACTTCGTGGCACATGGTAGATACTCCTTCATGCTGTTGTCCTTGGTTGGTATTGTTAAGTCGCTTCTAACTCACAGTGACCCTATGTAAAAGAGAATGGAACACTACCCAGGACTGCACGACCCTCCAGATTACATTTGAGCCCACTGTTGCAGCAACTGTATCGATACATTGCATTGAGGCTCTTCTTCTTTGTTTTACCAAGTACAATGGCCTTTTCCAGGGGTTAGTTCCACTAGATAACATGTCCGAAGTATGTGGACAAAGTCTTGCCATCCTTCCCTCTAAGGAACATTCGAAGTGTACTTGTTCAGAGGCAGATTTGTTTGTTACTTGGGGAGTAAATGGCACTTTCAATATTCTGCAGCAATGCCATCCTCCAAAGGCAACGATTCTTCTCAATAGTCCTTATTCAGTCTCCACCATTCACATGCATATGAGGTGATTAAAAATACTATGACTTGGGTCAGGCTCATGTTAGTCCTTAAAGTGACATCCTTGCTCTTCAACACTTTAATTTTTGGGGGGCATCACTGCTCTCTGGTGGGAGTAGGAGGCTCCTGGAGAGCTGCTGCTGGATTTGAACAGCCTTGTTCCTGGAGATCTGCTTGTGGATTTGAACCGCCAACCCGGTGGGCTGCAGTCCCTCAAACAACCACTATGCTATTGGGGCTCAGCCCCTACTCTTCAACACTTTAAAGAGGCCTTGGTCAGCAGATTTGCACAATGAAATACCATGTGCTCCTTCATAGAAACCATGGAATGTGATTCTAAATGTGTAGATCAATTTGAACAAAATATCCTATAAACCACCCCTCTTCTTTCCATTGGCTTCAGTTTCTTATTTGTAAAATGGAGCTAATAATAGCATCTTAAACATTTGCATTAAAGATTCCATAGAATAATACTGATCAAAGAGGGGAATTTGGAACAGAATTTAAAATTCTCATTTAATTAAAAATTCCTAGCCCTATTGAGGCTAGATTAACCTTTAAACAGTAAACCAAAGTTAAACCCTGACATCACCATTAAGACAAGCAATACCACAAAACTAACCCAATGCCACCTAGTCAACTGATTCTGACTCATAGCCACTCTATAGGATGAGTTTTCTGTAGAACCGATCCATATGGTTTATGAGACTGTAAATATGTATGGGAATAGAATATCTTATCATCTCCCTTCAGTATGTTTGGAGGATTTGAACCACCAAACTTTCACTTCACAGCCATTTTGGCACCAGGACTTCTTAAATTAGACAATAGTTTGATTGGTAAAGCCTTGAGTTTTGTGCTTTTTTGAACAATTATCTGTGTGTGATCTGATTGGCAAGAGTAGCTTGAAAGGTTAGGCGAGAACCTGGACAAAATGAATTTGTGAGTAAAGGTGAAATAATTTGGAAAGAGAGAGAGAAGAGAAACAATTTGATGAATGTAACCAATGACCGTGAATTACATATGTAGAAATTGTTGAATTGGTGTATGGTTTGTTGCAAATATTTTCACCCCCAAATAAAATCAATATACAACATAGCACATATAATATCATTGAGCAAATATCTGGCATGGGATATGAGGACAATGCTAGTAGCTTTTATTACTGGTATCATTATTAACCCTCATTTTCTCATTGACACTGCAAAGGTTCCCTAATATAATAGAACAAATGGTGTTGCCTTTGAATGAAAGATTTTCTGGATGACTTTTTGCTTATATTAAATATTATAGGTAATTATTAATTTGTACCAGAGACATAAATATAACTTTTGGCGCATAGCAGCAAACTCTTTGTTATTGGCACCCAGCCATCTGAAACCCTTGATAAATTGGTATTTTGTTGAACTCATTTAAGCCTGAAGTTATGACAATGCAACTTAGTAAAAATGACTTCTAAGGGTAATATCTTAAAAGTCCTCAAGAGGATGATAGTTCTAGAGAAGGTAAACATTCCAAGTTTCAAAATGAGATACCAGATTACTCTTTTTTCAGGTGAAAATAAAAGTACAAGGTATACACATTCACTTTAAAAATAATAAGTTGGTAACACACATACCCCTGCCACCCTACCTTAGGATGAGTTGTGCCAAGGACAGCCTGTCACGGCCTAGTCTTTGCAGAGATGGTGCCTTTTATTGAACTACATATAGTCCTGTCAGGATGGCTGGATCCTCAGTGAACATTAACTTTCGTATGCAGTATATTTTTGGTCATGAGCAATTTTTTTCTAGCTGTTAACATTTGGTAAACCTTATATGGTGTGCTTCATGGTTCTCTAGTACAGGAAGTTTGGGGATTAGGAATGAGTTTCATTCCTAAATCTGTATTTAAGTTTAATTTGTATGTAAATTGAAACAGTTGCATATGGGTCCTATCTAAAATCTGTCAAATGTTTGTCTTAGGATGTAGTGTTCTTTTCTATGCAGGAAAACACTAAGAAAGGTGCCCTCAGACAAAATAATAATATAGTAACAGTAAGGCATGGATGCATTGTGCTGAGCTTGAGGAGGAAGACTGTGAGCCAGCAGGGTCTGCTCGTAGGATCAGGGTGGTGAGTCCTGAAACCAGCAAGCAGCAACTGCCTTCAGTGGGGCAAAGGTTCAGGGATAGCTACAAAAGCAGGGTGGCAGCAGCAGCCACCCCTGGAGAAAATCGGGGTGGGGTGGGGTAAAGAGAAGCAAGAGGAGGAAGGGGCATAGGACAGGTGGCATAAATTTCCCTACTGGTGGGTAGACATGAGCAGGCAGGAAGGATGGCTATGGGAAGGGTGGGCAGGTGACTGGTGGTTTGCCCTTGAGGGCACTGGACAAGATGGTCATATAAAGTAGAAAAATGCACCTGTGTGCCTGGGAAGGGAGGTCATGGTGGAGGCAGTAGCCACAAATAGCAGAAACTACTGGAGTGGAGGAGGAGCAAGTGGTGGATCTGTGATTGCCCATCATTTCCTTCTCATATGGGCTCGGGAGTCGTGGTTCCTCCTCATATGAGCCCTGGGGCCAAAGTGGTTATGTGTTGGGTTGCTAACTATAAGATCAGCTGTTCAAAACCATAGCCCCTCTTCAAGAGAAGGATGAGGCTTTCAACTCCCATAAAGAGTTGCAGTCTTGGAAACCCACAAGGGCAGTTCTACCCTGCCCTGTAGGATCATTATAAGTCAGAAGTGACTCAATGGCAGTGATTTTGAGTTTGGAATGTGTTCAGGGAGCAGGAGGGGAGACTTGATAGGGGTTGGTTTGTAACTACAGGTTGTACAGAAATCATTTGTTCTCAGCTGGGCATGAATTGTAATAGGAATACCCAAGTCGGTGAATTTGAGTATGCTAATCCTTTACGCTGGTCAAGACAAAAGTCTACATTATACAATCAGAATCAGCCTAGCCAGAACTTCGATGGTGTGTGTGTGTGTGTGTGAAAGAGAGGGGGGGGGTGTGATGTAGAACAGAAGAAAGGAGAAGAGGGCCAGCCAGCTGCTGTCAGACTGCATGCAAATCAGCTACTTTTGAATTCTTGACATAGATTTTGCAGACTGTTGACTCAGCCAATGACTCTTGCGACTTTGGGCAAGTCACTGAATTTCTTCTCTTAGAAGCGGGACAATAGTATATCATGCCTTGTTGAGACAGTGACATGTTTATGTTCCATGGATCAAGAGAGCTCCTTTGTGTGCAAGGCCTTTGAAATTCAGCTGTTCTTTGGTGATAAATAAATAAAAACAAAAACCTCAGCTACTTTTTAATGTGCCGTGCATTGGGAACAGCTTCAGGACCCTTAACCCCACCCTTGAGTGCATCCTGACAATCATTTTCCTCTACTTTTTATCTTCAAAAGTTTGCTTTAAAGGACTTTCTCGGGCTGAGCCCCGGTGGCGTAGTGGTTGTGCGCGGGACTGCGGCCCACTGGGATGGAGGTTCGATTCCGGCTCCCAGGAGCAAAGGCTGGGCCTCCTACTCCCACCACCAGGGCAGTGATGCCTAAAAAAAAAAAAAAAAAAAAAAAAAATAAAGGACTTTCTCATTTCCTATCCCTTGGCACAACTCCTCATTTATCAGAATTTTAGTGGGGAAAAAGTAAACTTCTCAGAGGATTTGTGGAGATAGCTTTTTTGTTGTTGTTAATTATTCATATTTTATTTTTTCATTTTTTAATTAAAATGATTCTATTGAGAGCTCATACATAATTTTTCACAGTACATAAATACATATAATGTGCCAAGAGATAGCTTTTAAAGCACGAATGGCCAAGCTTTTGCCCTAGGGTCTCAAACAACTCTGGAAGATGTCATGTATACCACCTAAAGTGTGTGAAGGAAAAACAATATTATAAATTGCATTGTAATATTATATGCTTTTATTTCTTTTTATTATGCCATCCATATATTAAATATATTAAAATTATAAAATTATATTTAACATTATGTCTTTAATGCAAGGGTGCATGTAACAGTTATACTCTGTTTCTGTGTAGTGTGTGAATTCAGTATTAAGCTGTCTCATTTGGTATTTGTGCATGTTTCTTGATAACCACTGGTGAATTCTGACTTCAAAAGTTGCTTTATTTTCAAGTTTCTAAATTTGTTGGAACAAGTTCAATGATTTCTGACCCATATGCATTTCTCAAAGGCAAAAGTTAAACATAAACAATAGTGTATTGTTCTAGAATATATCTTACAGTTATTTCCAAGAGAGGTGAAGTGTGATATCCACTTAAATATACGTACATTTAGATAATAAGGAAGAACAAACTAATTATGTGCAAATAAACAAAAGTCAGCATTACAAAATTTGTACTATTAGACACAAGTAGCTACAAACCTCCCGCATTATAAACATTATAAAATATTGAACTTAAATAAAGGATTTAAGATATATTTTATCGACTCTCAGAGCCCAGTTAGATACAGAAGGGACTTTAGATATTATCCTGTTTAAATTATTCATTTTATTGATAAAGAAACTCAAACCTAGAAAAGGACAAGTGATTGCGTTATGTCACACAGAGAATGGGTGGAATATCAGAGAAGAGCCAAGAAAGTGAGAGGTGTCTGCAGAAACTAGGGAAAAAGACAACTTCAATAAAGAATGCATAGATTCCACACAATTCCATGCAAAATGCCAACAAGCTTCTTTACAGAAATAGAAAAACAAATCTTGAACTTTATATGGAATGGCAAAAGGTCTCAAATGGCTAAAGCAATGTTGAAAGAGAAGAAGAAAGTTAGAAGACTCCTACTTTGTGACTTTAGATCACACTATAGCCATAGTGGTCAAAACCACCTGGTACTGGTCTAACAATATACAGAAACCAGTGAGGTAGAGTAGAGAGTTCATCTATGGTCAACTGTTTCACAAGGGTGCTTAATGTTCATTTGATAAAGGAAAGAACCATCTCTTTACTAAAGAATGTTAAGAAAACTAGACTTCCACATGCAGAAAAATGACATAGGACCCATGCCCACATTATACACAAAAATAAATTCAAAATGTTTTAGAAACCTAATGTGCAAACTAAATCCAGAGAATTCTTAGAACAAGCAGGGCATCACTGTCAGGCCTAACTTATAGCAATGGATTATCTCATGTAATAACAAAAGCACACAAAAAAGGAAAAGACAAAATAAATAAATTGGATCTCATAAAAATAAAATAACTTTTGTTCATAAAAGGACTGTATTTAAAAAAATGGAACAAGTCACTGATTGGGCAGAATATCAACTGTCCAAATCCTAAGATGGACAACAGACGTGAATTGACATTTCACAGAAGAGGACATTCAAATGGCCACCAGACGTGCTCATCACGATTTGCCATTAGTCATTAGAAAGATGCAAACTGAAACCACAGTGAGATACTATTTCACCCACATAAGGATACCTAAGGTCAAAAGAAAAAACTGCAAATAACAAGTCTTGGTAAGGTTTGAGGGAAATCAGAACTCATCCATTGCTGGTGGGAATGCTAAATGGTACAGCTGCTATGAAAAACAGGGTGGTACTTTCTCAAAACAAAAGCAAAACTAGAACTACCATGTGAGCTGGCAATTCCACTCTTCGATATATACTCCAAAGACCTGAAAGCACAGGCTCAATGTGAGATTTATATGCCAATGTAGATTGGAGCGGTATTCACAGTAGCCAAAATAAGGTAAACACATCAATGACCATCAAGTGAAGAATGGGTGAAAAAATATACGATACACATATAGATGCATTCAGCTAGTAGAAACGAAGTCTCGATACACATGCCACAGTATGGATGGAGCTTGAAGACGTTGCTGTTGCTATTGTTAGGTGTTGTGGCCTTCGTTCCTACTCTTAAGGACTCTACACACAACAGACCAGAAACACACCTCAAGTCCTGCGCCATCTTTGCAGTCATTGCTATGCTTGAGCCCACTGTTGCAGTCATTGTGTCAATTCATCTCCATGATAGTCTTCCTCTTTTTTTACTGACTTATTTACCATTTACTTATTTATGATGTCCTTTTCCAGGGATGGCTCTCTCCTGATTACATGTCCAAAGTACTCAAGATATAGTCTTGCCATCCTTGCCTCTAAGTTGTATTCTGACTGCACTCCTTCAAAAACAGAATGGCTTGTCAATCTGGCAGCCCACAGTACCTTCAATATTCTTCACCAACACCGTAATTCAAATGTATTGATTCTTCAGTCTTCTCTATTCATTTTCCAACTTTCACATGCATGTGCCACCATTGAAAATACCAGGCCTTGGGTCAGGCCCACATTAGTCTTCAAAGTGACATCCTTGCTTTCAGCACATTAAAGAGGTCTTGTGTAGCAGATATGCCCAATGCAATATGTTCTCCGCTTTCTTGACTACTGCATCCAAGAGCATTTGACTGTGGGTGAAAATGAAATCTTTGACAAATGTCATCTGTTCTCCATTTATCATTTTGTTTATCAGTTGAGTTGCGAGAATTTTTCTTTCCTTTACATTGAGCTGTATGTATTTCATACTGAAGGGTTGGTTTAGTTCACCAGGTTCATTAGAAAGTGATTCAAGTCATCTCTTTCAACAAGCAAGGTCATGTAATATGCATAGCACAGGTTGTTAGTAAGCCTTCCTCTTATGTGGTTGCCATATTACTCTTCATATAGTACAGCTTCGTGGATTATTTGCTTAGCATAAAGATTACATAAGTAGGTGAAAGGGTGCAATCTTGAAACACAAACAGTGCACATACACATTTTAAACTATGCAGTATAGCTTTGTTCTGTTTGTATGATTGCCTATTGGAACCTCTTGGGGTTCCACAAGGGAGCAATGAAGTGTTCTGGAATTCCCAGCCTTTGCAATGTTATCCATAGTTTGTTAGGATCCACATAGTCAAATACCTTTGTATAATCAGTAAAACACAAGAAACATCTTTCTGGCATCTCCTACTTTCAACCAAGGACCTTCTGACATCACAATGATTTCTGTTGTGCCACACCTTCTCCTGCCAGCTCCCTGTCGATGTATTGCGAGAACCACTGTTGAATTATCTTCAGCAAAATTTTACTTACATGCGATATTAATTATATCATGCCATAACTTGGTTTTTCACCTTTGGAATGGGCACAAATGAATATCTTCCAGTTGGTTGCATAGATAGTTGCTTTCAAAATATCTTGTCTATAAGAGTGAATGCTTCCAGCATGTCCGTAAGTTGTTGAAACATCTCAAATACTATTCAATAATTCCTGGACCCTTGCTTTTCACTAATACCTTAAGTACATCTGGAACATCTTCCCTCAGGATATGGTGTTTGATCATATGCTGCCTCTGAAGACGCTTGAGTGAAAATATGATATTGAACAGAATTAATTGCTCACCAAAGGAAATATATTATATAATTTCACTTATATAAACAGACCAGGCAGATGTACAAAGACCATAATTTATCAATGATTGTCAGGGGTGAGAGGAGAGTGGAGAAGGAAGGTTAATAGTAGTGGAAAATTTGCATTGATCAAAGTACAGTTTCACAAGAGACTATTGTAATCATTGTCGATAAGTTGTACACTGGTGAAAACTTGTGTGTTAGTCTGGGTAGACTAGAGAAACATTCATGGAGGCCCATATGTATATAAGGCAGAGGTTTATATATAAGAGGAATTGGGCGTTGAGAAAAACATCCCAACCCAGTCCAGTCTAAGGTCATAAATCCAATATTAGCTGATACGTTTGACAGTAATCTACAAAGTCCTTCAAACTCATGAAACACATGCAATTGTGCCAAATGTAGGGCTATCAAAAGCTATTGGGTGGAAAGTCTTTGGACCCAGTGGTGTTGTAAGCATCTAGTGCTGGCAGAAGTCTCCTTGTGGCTTTTCTAGGTCCGAGTTTCTTATTGTATCAGGGTCGGTTTATGTGGCTTCTCCTCAGGGATGTCTTGCAAGGAGCCAACCTTGTCAGTTGAGTCTCTCAGGAAGCTAGTGTTGTCAACAGAAAGGCTCCAAGGAAGTGAACCAAAAGAGATAGTGTCTCTGCTTCCAAGAAGGAATACTGGATCTCCCAGAATTCTCAGGAGAAGGCCATGCCCACACAGAGGTCTCATTGACTATCTCCAGATTCGCAGGCTAGACTCTACCCTACACCCTTAATCCTCAAATTGACACCAGATTAGGTGACTGCCACAACTTGAATTGGCAAAAGTTGTGTGATGAGTATATTTATAATAACTGTAAAAAGTTCTTGCTGATGCTACTTATATATAACCAAATATCTTATGGAATTTGAGTCCTTCCTTTTGGAGGTTTAAGTTCCTGGTTTCATGGGACATACAAACTAATTTTCTCAAAAAGATATTAAGTGGTTTTGCTCTATCCCCTAGTTTTACGTATAGTGCCTAGGGTCTTCTTGCAAGCAGTCACTTAAGGAACACAGAGCAACAGAAGTTAGGAGGTTCAGAAATAGGAAAAAGATAAGGAATGTGTGGTTAATTGCCTCCACGAACATCTGCTTTCTTTGCCATGAGGCCAGAAGAAGAACTGGATGGTGCCAGGCTAACATTGCTGCATATTTTGATCAAAGATCAAAGGGGGATCATTCAGATTATAATTTCAAATTCTTATAGACTTCAGACTTTCTAGAGCCATGGAGGCTGGATGAACCCCTGAGACAATTGCTGTGAGATAATTTTAAAATGCGAATCCAGAATTATTTCTTGAAGTCATCTTAAAACTGAACAATAATTGAACTAGCTTAGTTTAAAAAGTCTACCTTTGGGCTGAGCCCCAGTGGCGTAGTGGTTGTGTGTGGGACTGAGGCCCACAGGGTTGGCTGTTCAAATCCAGCAGCAGCTCTTCAGGAGCAAGGCTGGACTTCCTACTCCCACTAGAGCACTGATGCCAAAAAATAAAAGTCTACCTTAAACATTAGATGCTTTTGAAATCTATATGTATGGGATAAAATTTATGACAGAAACTGAAATATTAAACAGTAACTTTCAGGGGGCAGTAAGTTTATGTTCATGTCAGAGGAACAAATTTTAAGGATAGTTGCATGACTTAAAGAATATAATCAATGACACTAAATTATACACGTGTATTTAGAGACTGTTTAGTTGGTATGTGTTTTGCTGTATGTGTTCCCATACACAAATAAGTAAAAGTTAGAATTTTTAAAAGAAAGTATATGCCCCCATCCAAAATGAAAAATGGATAAAACAAGAATGTCATATATCCCCAAAAGATTGAGATAGATGAACATGTAAGAAGTGCAGGTTAGATTACATGAAAGATAAAGGAGAAATGCTTGTAGATTTGTAAAAATGTAAGCAGAATGTGTCCATTACAATAGAGAATGGTGGATTGAAAATGGCAGTAATGCACACAAATCTCAGATGAGAGGAGCAGAGAAGAGGAAAGGGAAAAAGAAGGCAGAAAAAGTAGTAGGCTGAAGTGTTATTTTTTTTTATGGGATGCTTTGAGCTTTTTGGAAAAGAAGCCCAAGTCCAAAACCTTTTACCACTACCCCTCAAAGGAAAAAAAAATACAGCATGACTCTGAACCTCCAACTTTCCCATAACGGTCTTTGGTAAGCATATAGACACAGTACTTTCTCCAAACTTAAAATTCATACTAAAATCTTACCATTTCATTTGTTGACTTTAATCTCCTCCAGTACAGTTGAAATACACCTTGGGAACATTTTTTAAGAAAGCATTGAGCATGTTTATTTCTTGTTGAAGCTAATTAGTTAGGGAAACCATCTTGAATTCCTATTAACTGGGCTAAATTGGAACGAGCTTGAAAACATGAGCTACAAATTATAAGCATGGAACTAATCTTTTAATAGGCTTTTCAGTTGTTTGACAAAGGATATTCTGGCTGGTGCTTGAATCATTTGTTCAGTTTGTTCCATGAATGGTTAAATTAGTTGAAAGTATCACTAGAGGATCTGGGCATCAAGAAAAGTATTTATACTCTTGCACATATAATCAAGGACAAATACATTAAAGGTCAACAGTTTCTAACAACATTGTGGATTTGAGACTACAAGCAAATATAAATCATTCATACAGTAATCAATCATGCACTCTTATCTCAATTAATTCTCAACAACACCTGGATGCAGTAGGTATCATTATCCCCATATTACAGGTTGGATGATAGAAACTCAAGGAAGTTCAGAGATATTAGCTTGTATTAAGGTAATACAGCTAGTAAGTGACTGAGCTGCCATCGAACACCAAATCTAATGCCAATTTGTAACACATTCTACTAGAGCCTCCCCCCTTCCCTTTTCACACTCTTGCTTTCCTTCCCCCTCCCTTCAAGAATTCCATGTCTTTGGAGGCTCTTTCTGATCACAATTTGCTCTCAAGACAAAGACTCTCTATGTTAGTGACATGCATTTGTAATAGTCAATGCCACATTATCCAAGGTATTTGAATTTCATTTTTTGTATGTATGAAACAAAAGTCTAGGACCTCTCTTAAAGGGGTGCCTGACATCAGTAAAGAGGAATTAGAACTATGTGGGGGTAGGGTTAAAGGGCCCATTACAGTGCCTGTGACAGCCAGCCAGGCAGGTAGCACTGCTTCTGCCTATGTATAAAGCTGGCACTAATCCCACTGCTTAGACTGGCTTTGTTTGAATGACGGTGTTAAGGCAGCCCTAGGGGAAGGTGGGAAAAGATGACCTTTAAGGTCTTTTCCATTCCAGAGATTCAATGAGCCTCTGATTCAATGACTCATAGGGGTGAGCAATTATCCAGCAATATCACCTATTGATATTGAGATGAGGCCAAAAAGAAATCTACTTCCTGACTCCAGTGGTCTGAGTTGGCTGCTCAGAAATATCCCCCGAAATAGCTCAGCCTTTGTTGCATTTGGTCAGATCACATTCTGTGTTTCTCTGTTTCCCCAAGGAGGAGGATCATTATTAAAGGGGTGGTGGTGGTGTGGAAATGAGGCATTACTTCATGTTGCAGAGGTACTCACAGAGTATTTATTGAAATGTGTTCATTTGACAAAAGGTTTGAGACTGGAGCCCAGGACATCTAGCTCCCAGCTCAGGGTTCAGTTTAAAGCATCCTGCTGTTTGGTAATATAGTTTTCCAAACTCATATTCTCATTTCATCCCTAATAAGATGAGAAAAAAGGATCCCGGGAGGTTAGTAGTTCAAAGCCACCAGCTGTTCCATGGGAGAAAAGACTGAGAGATTTACTCCTCAAGAAGAGTACAACCTAGGCAACTCCATGTCATCCACTTGATGGCACACAACAACAACAACAAAGTCAGAAAAATACGACAACCAAAATGAGGCTGAGCAAGGGAAATGACTGCTTTGATACTCGAGCTATTCCCATGGGGGACTTTCCTGTTAGAACAACTTGATACCCCCAGACCTAGATTTTCCTGGAGCTGGATGCATTTTTTCAATTAGAGAGAATCAGCTTCTTCTAGTTGACCTGCCTTTGGAGGAGTAGGAGGAAGGCTGGATTTCAATGATCTCTGGTATGCTTGGTGACCCTGGCAGTCTATATAGAGGGAGCACTCAGCCCAACGCTGGCTGATCAGAAGACGCATCCTAGCAACAAGGACGTGCCTTCCCTAATTGTCTCATGCAGGTGTCTGTTCTTGGCTGCCTTTTGCCAGGATGGTTGGGTGAACCAGCGTGCATGACTGAGATGATTGACCTAATGACTACACCCCCACCTTTCACCTGAAAATGCAGACTTCTTTCCAGCCTCCCGCTTGTCAAGGAATCCTCGTGGTGTAATGAGAGGGAGGCAGTTCAAAATCAGAAGCTGCACCATGGGAGAAAGATGAGGCTCTCGACTCCCTTAGAAAGCTACAGTTTCGGAACCAACAGAGTTAGTGCTACCCTGTCCTCTACGGTCGCACTATGCTTTAGTCCACTCATCTGTGAAATAGACCTAAGCCCTAGGATGATTTTCCTGATGGAAAGAGTAAAGAAATATACCATATACACTCAGCTAAAAGCTGACCCGAATATCCACCAAGGCACCTAATTTTACCACAAAAATGGCACTAAAATGTGCTAAAATCGAGTTATACATATATCTTTATGGTACATCACTTTGAAAGGTGCCTGATATATAGGAATTCCTCTGTTAGCTCTTATTCTCAATACCACTCCTAATAATATCTACAAAGAAATCTCAAGAACAATGGGAAGGTGAGGTCTTCTGCAGTTGGTTGAAAGTGCAATTCTTTTGGGTGCTCAAATGTTTTGCAGATTAACATATTGAGATCATCCCCTTTCTGAAAACAGGTGTGTTAGAATCATTGTGGTCTCTTCTCCTCTAAATTAAAGTCCTAAGGTTGTGTTGCATGAATAATCTTGTGGACATACACATTTTCCTCCAGGAGGGAAGCAGGCCTGTTGCTACAGCAGAAATGAATACTTTGCTGAGTACATTGAAAGTGAAGGGCCCTTGTAAATAAAGTAGCAAATTAGCAATGATTTTGCCAGCAGTTTTAAAACAAATGGATTGAAAGAGATTTCAATAACTACATGCCTAAGTTAGAGCTGCACTTGAAGCATTTAGTGAATGTGTCATCCCAGTATTGAAAACAGCATCTAATCAAAGCATGTTTATAATTAGACATCACACATAATATCTCTCAAACTTGTGTTCCACCAGGTGAGATGCTATCCCCTGGAACACTGAAACCCACTGTTTGTTAGGCTTTTGTTATTATTAAAAAGAACAGGTTGAGGGTAACCAGAGAGACTCATATAAATGAAGGTGCTTAATTTTAATTAGAGAGAGAGAAAAAAAATCATAATAAGGGTAGCCTTTATGAAGAGCCCAGTGCCAGTAAAACCTGCCCCAAAAGGTATGACTCTATATTAATTTAAATCAGACAGACATTGGCACTGCGTTCTTTTATTTTTCATTAACGTTTTGATTTAGAACAACAGATTGCTGCAGTAAGGGACAAGAATGGCAGCCAGTGAGCCATCTGCCAAGCATCTCGCTGCAGACTCCACTTTCGAAAGAAGCCGGTGACTCTGGAATGTGTGCAAGAGGGACACACACCATTACCTCAGTGACAGAATGAAAGATGGGAAACTTTGCCGGGTCAGGGGAGCCAGAGATGGTGAAGGCAATGCAGAGCCCATTCTGATTGGAGCGTGAAGAGATCCAAGTTCTTACAACAGACCAATAGGAGGACAAGTGGTGGTGGGTTTGTTTTTCAATCTTTTTGAAATTACCTGTGCAGCAAGAAGAGGAACATGACAGGCTAAACATACAGTCATTTGCCAGCCAGCCAGCTTATATGAAATATGTTTTCTAGATCAGTGAAGATTTACTCTTTTAAGACACCATTTGAGGTGGAAATCTTTCTAAAATGGAATCCCATGTCCCCCTCCTCCCCGACCCTCTTTTTTAAATACAGTTGACTTGTGGTATACCAAAGGTGGGAGGAGTGGGAGAGTAGTCTGTTGCCTAGGACATGAGCAGTAAGAGGATACATTGTTTGCACAGTTCACAGTAGTGAACTGTCTAAAAATCTGCTTTTTATAACCACCCATGTTCAGAGAATTCTAAACGGTGTGTGTGTGGGTGGGGGGGGTGGTCCTCAAACCAAGCCTTCTCACAATTGGAATAAATGTATTCTATCACCCCTTGCCCATAAACTGAAATTTCTATGGATGCTTCTGTGTCATTATTGGAACTCTAATTCTAGTACTGATTGTACTGTCCATGAAGTGATTTGGTCCCTCATAGCTATTTACCCCTATACTAAATGCCCTCAGAGAGCTGTGCTTTTATAGTTTGCAATTCTGAATATGGTTCCCTCACTGGCAGTTGTCACATTTCAGTATGTCTACTTCTAGCAGCTCCTCTTGTCTAAGAATCTATCTTCAGTAACCTAGGAAGCACTAGATGTTTGCAGCCTCATAGGAAAGGAAGGAGAGGAAAGCTATGAAGATAGACAAAGATTAAGTCCACAGTGGTCTGTATTTTCCACATAATACAGCATGTAGATATATGATGCTCTAGATAAAGTTTCCTATCAAACTAGTTAATTTTTTGGTAGCCAAATAAAATGGTTTATAGAATAGCTCTTAGAGTGCTGAAATACATGCACTTCGATTATCTGGAAAATTAGTGTATGTGGAACCATTCAAGCTTTTACAAGGCCAATTAAAAGGAGACAGCATGATAAATGGAAAGAGCACAAAGATTAGGACACACAGGTCACACCCCTATCATTTACTTGGCACAACACTTTAATTCTCCGAGCCTCAGTTTCTTTAACTGTATTATGGGCATAGTAATAATATATGAAAGCTATATAATAAGAGGTGAGGCGGAAGTTCAATGTCTTCAGCTGATTGCAAAATGGCACACATGTAAGTACAAGTTGAAGCTGAAGAAAATTAGAAAAAGTTCACGACAGCAAAATATGACCTTCAGTATACCCTACTTTAATTTAGGGACCTCCAGAAGGATAGATTTGATGCATTGAACACTAGTGATAGAAGACCAGACAAGTTGTGAGAGGACTTCCAGGATGGCATACACAAATAGAGCAAAGGCTGGAAGAAAGAAAACCATGAAAAAGTGCTGGCCATTAAAAAGTGCTTTTTAATGTCGAGAAGCTAAAGTGAACAGAAGAAAGGAGCATGTCAAAGAGCAAACAGAAGATTTTAAAGTGTGGCCTACGAAGACAAAGTAAGACATTATGATGAAATATGCAAAGACCAGGAGTTAGAAAACCTGAAGGCTAAAAGACATGTTTGGTGTTTCTCAAGCTGTAATAACTGAAGGAAAACAAATCAAGCCTTGACTTGCACTACTGCAGAATTCTGTGGGCAAAATAGTTAAAGATATAAGAAGCATAAAAACAAACTGCAAGAGATATCAATTGACATGTGTCAACAAATGGATGCAGTGCTGGGTGTGCTCACTGTCTATGCAACTGGAATGAAGGAATGATTGAACAATACCAGCGGTACATCCACCAAGGATCATTCCAAGACTTAAGTCAGATTCAGGAGAGGATTTGGAAGAAGATTTGCAGTCTTCAGTGTGGGCTTACAACTCAATGAGAAAAAATTAAAAATCTTCACAACAGGACTGAGAGGCAACATCATGAAAAAAGCGTGGAGTTGTCAAGATTTCATTGTAGTGAGAGAGACAATCAATCCCCAGGGCAGCAGCAGTCTGGAAATCAAGACATGCCTGGGCATGGGTAATTTTCTGCAAAAAGCCTCTCTAAAGGTTTTAAGGAGCAAAGGTGGCACTTTGAACAATAAGGTGCATGTGAACCCAGCCATGGAATTTCCAATGGCCTCATAATGTAGGCAAAAGTTGGATAACGAATTAAAAAAACTCTTCAAGAAGTGATGCTTTCCTATTACGGTATTGGTGAAGAACAGACAAACTTATGGTGGTAAAAGTACAGCCAGACTGCTTCTCATATACTTTGGACTTGTTATCAGGAAGGACCAGGATATCATGCTTGGTAAAGTAGGGTCAGAGAAAGAAAGAAAAAGAAAGAAAGAAAGAAAGAAAGAAAGAAAGAAAGAAAGAAAAAAAGAAAGAAAGAAAGAAAGGAAGGAAGGAAGGAAGGAAGGAAGGAGGAAAGAAAAGACCAAAAGACCTCAATAATATGAACCTCCACACTAGTTGCAATCATGGACTTGAACATAGTAACGGTTGTCAGGGTGGTGCAGATCAGGGCAGTGTTCCATTTTGTGGGACACAGAATCTCACTGTAAGTCAGAACGAACTTGATGGCACCCATTTACACCAGCAGTAGATCTCTCTGGGTGGTGGAATCAACAAAGCGCATGCTTGAGACTATGACTCAGATCCCTATAGTACACAACATGGCAGACCTCATGGTCTTAGAGGATTGGCGTCACTGGGTTTGCTGTTGCCCAGGCTGCTAACACATGGTCTCATCATTTTCATAGTCTTCGTTCCACATCTCCCCCAGACAAAATCTTTCTCTCTCACTGCCTTCTTATCCATCACAGCTCATGGACACCTTATAGCACAGAGTCGAAGGGCCCCTGTGGACTTCTCAGACCAGAACTCTTCATGGAGCTGAAGCACCTCATCTTTCTCCCGTGAAGGGGCTGGCAGGTGCTTTTGAACTGCTGCCCCTGCAGTTAGCAGCCGAATACAGACTGCACTATGCCATCAGGGTTCTCCGTGGAATTTTTAGTAATGTTTATTCTCAGTTTGAATAATAAATTACTATATGATATAGTTGTCAATTACTTTAATGCCATATTTCTTAGATCAGTTCATACCTACAACAAAATCATTTTTTGTAAACTCTGTGTATCTAATGGCATTCTTTGTAACTGAGCAGTCTTCTGTGTTTTTCTTTGAATTATTGTTTAATTCCCAGAAAAGTTTTTGATTTATCTACACAAATACTGCTTGGTACAGTATTGTAGCTAAGACACCAGCATGTTTGATAAAATTAGCGACTTAAAAAATACCAGGAACAATGGAAATAATAGCTTCTGCTTGTAGCCTGTGTAGATCAAGCCATGGGATCTGAAGGATGACTGTAGTTGAGAAATTATGATAGCTCTTACCAGAGCACACTCCCACGGCCTCTGAGGTGATTTCAACTCCCAGAGATTCTATATAGGATTTTGGAGGCTGTAAATCTTCACGGGAGCAGATAAACCCAAGGGGCCTATGGTTGGACTTGAATCTCCCGACGCATTAGTTTGAAGTGCTAACCTTGCACCACTAGGGCTTCACTAGGTACATTAGAACAGGGGTCCTCAAACTAAGGTCCACGGGCCACATACGGCCCAGCAGGTGTTTTTGCTGCCACTGCTGTCCTGTTTAGCAGCAGACTCATCCTGGCCCCGCAGTGAATTGGTTCATAGTTTTTTTGTTTTTGTTTTTGTTTAACTATAGTGCGGCCCTCCAACAGTCTGAGGGACAGTGAACTGACCCCCTGTTTAAGAAGTTGGAGGACCCCTGCGAAGGCTAAAAATGTAAAATCATATAGAGTTTGGGCTTTGTAGGTATGCATATTGATGCTTATAAGCTGGGATTATACAGTGTTTCCATTTTTTCTGACTGCATGGGTATTTTTTACATAAAATAATAAATTTATGGTGAAATTTTGCATCAAAATTTCATAGTCATTTTGGTGTCATCATCTCTGTCATCTGGCACGGCCGACATCCCGCCCACCACCCACCCCATCCCACACACAACTGTGATGGTACTGCTTCCAGTACACTAATCAGTGTAGGTCACTAATCAGTGTAGGTCAGTGTAGGTCACTAATCAGTGTTCCTCACCCACCTCCATATTGGACTTGGTTCATATCTTTGAAGATGAACTCTACCTTCCTTATCTGAACCATTAAACATCGAAATATTAGGTTCATACAGGTATCCCTGTATTATTACTGGGGCCTTTCCCCCAAAGGCTGAAGGCTTCTAAGAATAGTCTAGGGAGAAGTGCTGTTTTGGGTTAATTTGTGTAAGATGAGCTATGGGGCTTTGAGTTCAATATGGACTCTATTGATAATGGCCAACTGGAACCACATTAAGAGAAACGGATTCCTCATGTCTGCCCCTCCCCTTTCCTTCTGCCCCAGCCCCCAATACACACCTACACAATAAAACACAGGACTTGAAGAATAGACAAATAATAAACCTCTGTTGCTAAACCATTGATTTTGATCTGCCTCACCTCCCCACTTTTAAAATCTATACACAAAGAGCAGTCCCTTCTGTCTCTAAAATGGTGTTGGGCTCCACCTCCCATTTTTCAACTGTGCACATGTCTTGTTTTCTACCCATGGTCGTCACTCAGTGAGAAGCTGAGACAGGAGGAGACAGGAGTGGCAACTTCAAGGCTTTGTACTCACCTCACAGTTCAGCTTCCTATTCTGAGCAGGGAAGGGGAAAGATGGTTCAGTTCTTTGTGTTTGTAGATCACATCAATGATCCTCCTTTGAATTCTCCTTACTGCATCAGTCTTACTGAATAATCCCTGCAAGGTTGAGCTGAGCCAGCTCAGCATTGGGAGGTGAAAGCAGCACTCATCTAAGTAGTATGATTCAAAGAGTACTCAAACTACCATCTCTTATTGGCCTGTGGAATTTCCAGAATGTTCTAGTTAAAATGTGAATGTGCTGAGATAGGATCCAAATACTGTGACTCTGAGAAGCCAAATAATTTGCCACTCCTTAAATATGGTGGTCTTGATGATCGGTTACTTGCCATCTTCTATCGTGTTGATTTCAATTCATGGAGACCCCAAGTGAATCATAGTGGAACTGTGCAATTTTTGCTTGTGGATAAGTAGGCTGCCAGGCCTTTCTTTCAAGGTGTCTCTGGGTAGACTTGAACCTCTAACTTTTGGTGTAGCAGCCAAAGGTGTTAACCATTTGCACTACCCCGAGAGTCCATCGTACTTTGGTAGCTCAATATTTATTGATTTACCAGATTTTATTGTTGGCTTAGCACCTAAATAGAAGAAAACGAGGAAGACTGACCAATGGTGGAAGCATGACTATATGCTGGGTATTTGAAATGAATTGTTTGGTAAGTCCTGGCAATCACTCCATATGGGAGGCAATGTGATGACTCTCATTTAATAGATGAAGAGACTGAAGTGCAGAATGGTTAGGTAACTCCTCGCTGAAGTGGGAGAGCCAGGATTCTAACCCAGGGCTTATTGTTGGGTGAGGTTGAGTCTGTTCTGACCCACAGTCACCCTGTGTGCAACAGAAGGAAACATTGCCAGGTCCTGTGCCATCTTTGCACTTGTTCTTATGTTTGAGGTTGTTGCGGAAGCCATCCTGTCGAAGGTCTCCTTCTGTTTTGCTTCCCTGATACTTTACTAAAATGATGGCCTTCTCCAGGGACTGGTCTCACCTGACAGCATGTCCAAAGTACATGAGACAAAGGCTCGTCATTCTTGCCTCTTAAGAAGCATTCTACCTGTACTTCTTCCTAGATAGACTTCTTTGCTCTTTTGGAAGCCTGTGGTACTGTCCATATTCTTCCCCCGCACCATGATGGCTTGGCATTGGACTACTAATCCCCAAATCAACAGTTGAAAGCCACCAGCTGCTGTGTGGCAGAAAGATGAGGCTTTCTACCCCAGTAGGGGTAGTTCCAACCAGTCCTATATAATTGCTGTGAGTCAGAATTTGCTTGATGACAATAGTTGCTTTGTTTTTAGACCCAGGGCAACTCTGCCTTAAAACGTACACAATGTCATCTTAAATGTCTAAAGCTCTCAATTGCCTAATGCATTGAACAAAACAAACTCCCTGTATTAACTAGATCTACCTCCTTGCATGGAATTTGGGGTGAAGGGGGATGAGGATTAAATCACAAGGTATCCGTAACAAAGCCTGTACCTTGACCACAGAGGGCAATCTTTTGAGAGACAGTGTGATTTTGTCTGGGCGTCTTCTGAGGATCCTGAACAGTCCACTGTCCTGAGAGAGGGAGCACAAAGACAGGTCCAGCTCAAGCCTTCCAAAGAAGCCCTGTGATATAATCTTAATGAAAATCATTTGTAGCCAGAAAGGTCTGGGAGGTCAATGAGTCTAATGACCTTAGTCTACAAGTGAGAAAGCAGTTCTAGAAATGGAGTGATCACATTGCTAGTTAGTAATAGTAGAGCAAAGGAGATGTCAAGGACTAATCCTTTGCCATTCATGGCACAGTGTTTCATGTGGGAGAATTAACTCTGAGCAGGCCAGAGATTTTAGCGTATCCATTTCAACCAGCCAACCTTTCTATGTCACTTTTCCTTTCTGGCCCCCTTCAGTAGAAAACAGAATCACAATTCTGAGACGATGTTTCATTCACCCAGGCCCTCAGAGGATCTGGTTGAACTCTCTGATTCTGAGCTCAGAGAGTGAAGATTTCCCCCAAACAGCTTCATTTCCCTTAATAACCTATTATTGCCTTGGCAGCCACAAATGTATCATGACCTTCTCTGACCATGTTTATTTTTTCAGCTGACACCAACTCTTGGGCTGAAAAAGTCCCCTATGTTTACTCTCTACTATGTAAAGCAGGCCTGCCATAAAATGGCCCTAAATTTGCTCCTTTCAAGCTTGCAAAGGAGACCTCTTGAACTAGCAAAATCGGGGGCTGGTGGGCAAGGCCTTTGCTTCTTTCCCTCCATCTTGCTGATTTAACACTCTGGTCACTTACTCTAGACCCAAGAGGTCCCTCTTTGTCAAGCTCCTCAATGGACTGGCCCTTACCCGGCTAACATTTTCAGGTGCCGCAGCCAGTGATGTCCGCAGCGGGATCCAGGGATTTGTCACTGCTTTTTCATCCCTGTTGCCAAAGCAGGGAGTCCCTTTGCAGCAGGCACTGTGGAGATGGCAAGGTGAGGGCACTCTGTCTTTGCTGCTGTGTATCCTATTGCTGAAAGGGAACTGATGGAGGAGGGGAGGGGACTGGGGGCTGAGGGAGGGGGTGGGCATTGATGGACTCTGTCTGGGCCCTGATGGCAGCTGGGGAAGGCAGCCAAAATCTGGAGCTAAGAATAGTGAAACCTCATTTGGGTTTATCATATTAACACATTTCACACTACATTTCTTAATGGGCTGCCTTGTTGGATGGCATTTTTAGTCACCTTTCGAGCTTGCTTTTGAAAAACTCCTTTCTTGTTTCTTTTTTAAATAACCTTCTGTGCTGTTGAACTTGAAAAGGTTGTCAGGTAGAAGTGTTTATGTGCTCTCATCTTAGCTAAAAGAGCATAAAGATGGAAGTATCCAACACATATATTTACCGAGTACCTGGAGAGATATAATTCAGGGGATGCAGTGCTATCTGAGCTGCCATCAGCAAGGCAGCCTCGCCTGACGTGGGCTGTATGCATGCCAGGGGAAAATGAATCGTCCTTGGGCCATAATCAATTTACTTCATTCCAACAATTGGCAATTGTATTTGCAAGCAACTGGCAATTTCATCCGCTTTACCAAGTTTTCCAAAAACACATAACTGAGGGCTGACAGCAAAGATAAATATTAACAATCAAAGAAGAGCCATCTGCTGCAGCGGTCATTGCTAGGGACAACACAAGTCCTTCGGGCATCTGGCCAGGTGCTTCTACCTGACTGAGGCCTTCCACCACCTTCTTGTGCTCTGGCTCCGCCTCACCTGCAAGGCCATTAGCGTCAAAAATACGGGTCAGTCAGGCTCGCTGGGGCTTATCATGGTAAGAAAACTCCACGTCATCGGTTCCAAGCTATGTGGATTCCACAAATAACTGGATTGTTTTTAACCGCGCTTCCCCACCCCCCCACCCCCACACACACCCCCTTAGAAAAAAGTCAACAAAATTTGAAGCTGCCGAGATTGTGTAAGGATTCTGCTCAGGAAATCAAGTGACCCGAGTTCTAGTCACAGTTCTGCGACTGATTCTGTGACCTTGACCTCCCCCTTCTTTTGCCCTCTTTTCTTATACATGATATTAAGAATTTGACTAGATGATCTCTATGATTCTTCTTTCCGGAAGCCACTGCCATCACATCCATTCTGACTCATAGCAGTCTCCTGGATGTCCAAAGCTGAACATTCTTACAGGGCCAGTCAGCTCACCTGGCAAGCACTAACAGGGCCTTCTGACCACAGTAGCCTATATTTCTAAGATGAGGGGCTTAGTTGGAAGAAAACAAACCCAGAAAAATAAAACAATGGCTTACAGGGAATGTCCTGGACTCATGATGTTCCGTCAGGATCCTGTCCCTTCTCCAGTTCCAGGTTTCCCACATCCCAAATAAACAGGCATTTAACTTTTCACACACAACAGTCCTACTTTATGGTTCCAAAGTACCTACCTTTACATTCCATCTCTCTTATCCCCATTTTTTTAATTCCTTGCTCCAAAAGCAGAACTCTAGCAATATTATCCTCATTTTGTAGATTAAGAAAGAAGACCCAGTGTGGTAAATAACTCATGAGGGGTCAAACAAAATCTGAGTCTGGTTCACAGTGGTCCTCCAGAGGGGTTCCAAGATCATAAATCTTTATGTGAGCAAATAACCTCATCTTTGTCCCACAGAAGAGCTGATGGGTTTAAACCACCGATCTTAAAGGTAGCAGGCTTCCTGGGCAAGGTCAAACCAAATCCACTCACCATCAAGTAGATTCCCACTCACTGCAACCTTAGATAGGATTTCTAAGACAAGAAATCTTGCCTCTTTCATTGCCTCTTTCATTGCAAGTTCATATGGTCACACAAAAGCAGAGATGGGACAATGACACAGGTTCTCAGACTTTTTGCCTGGTGTTCCACAGCCCCCTTGACAAATATATTATTGATATTGATAGCTATTAGTTTTTGAGTGCTATGTGACACACACTTCACACGTATCATATCATTTAATTTTCACAGCAACCTTATAAGGCAGGAATTTCTGTTTCCCCTATCTGTCAGTTAGAAAAACTGAGGCTCAAAGGGGTGGAGGTTTTCACACATGACGAAAAAGATGGGTGAAGGTTTTAAACCTAGAAACTCTAGTTTTTTAGCTTAGGCTCCATCGTTATCCTGCCTATGCTTATGTACATGGTACAGATCTTAAAGAGGGTAGAAGGTCATGCTTTCATTCTGGGTGCCCACAGAGGAATAATGATCCTTCCAGAAAAGCCAAGGCAATGAATCAGCAAGTAGTCACTAAGATTTTGCTGTGTCTAGTCTGACTTACGCTAGGGATGCAGGCATTGTAGGGGTTTGAGGCATACATATAAACTTCTGTGAAGTTAAAATCCACCTAACTGCATAGTAAAGGACAGAAGTAATCATTGCTTTGGTGATATAGAAATCGTAGCATAGACAAGGGGGCATCAGAAGTTTGTGGGGAAAATGGAGTTGGAAAAGAATGGATTTTTCTGCAAATATTTTGAATTTTGAGGTCTTCTCATGCCATAAAATGAATCTGTATTCTATAACAAAAGTTCTTGTTAGTTGCCATTAAGTCAAGTCCAACTCATTGTAAGTCTGTGGATGCAGGGTAGAGGAGCTCTGCAGGGTTTTTGAAACTGTGATCTTTGGGGAAGCAGACTGCCCTGTCTTCTGAGGTACATTTGATTGGGTTTGAATCTTCAGCTTTTCCACTAGCAGTCAAATGTTTAAGCATTTGTCCCGCTGAGTGACTCCATATGATAATACATAACCATTAAAAAACAGATTTTAAAGGAATACTTCAAAGACCTGGAAAAAGTCTTAGATGATGATGTTACAGCAAAAACAAAAACAAAACAAAACATACCCCAAGTCTGAACATACGGTAACATTGGTTTGGGGACAATTTTTATTTTTTCTTCTCTTTAAGTTTGAGCGTTCTTTCACAATTAGCATTCCTTAGTTTAACATTTTTATCACCTAGCCTCAGGAACATGTCTTTCACATCCTAAAATTTAGTTAGGGTAAGATGATTTAAACATATGAAACAATCAGAGGAGAGTCAATATCAGAAAATCGTTAAGTCATAACCAGTAGTTCAGTAATAACCAGTAGCAGTCGCTTCAGTACAGTTTCTGCGTGTGCGATTGGAAAAAGGAAAAAGCACATGACTTTGCATATCAGGCACTTTCAAGTCTCATCTGGCTTTGGCTACCAGCTTGCTGCATCACCTTGGCAAGTTACTTCTATCATGGGTCCCCCATTCCTTCTTGTGGTATTTTGCAGTTGGCTTAGGCCTAGTCGATCTAGCGCTAATGATACATGATGTACAAGATAATCCAAAGCTTCATTTTGCTCATTCCTGCCTATAGATCAGAAGGTGGTAAAATGGTTACAAATTAACATTTTTTTACCATGTCCCCTAAAATCATGCTTCCTCGCATTCCTAACCTGCTGCCACCTGTTTTTATAAAGGCAGGGCTATTCTTTTACTATGGAAGAGCTCTGTGCAGCAGTGAAGGTGAAGAGCAGATGTGTTGTGCTGAGAAGATACCTTAGCAGTGTGCCGGGAGTAAGCCTAGCTCAGGCATCTACTAGCTGTGTGACTCGGGTTATGGCAAGCAGCCCCCTCTGTTGCTTAGATTCTTCATCTGAAAAACATGGGCCAATGACCTCAAGAGGTAACATGGCAGTGGCCTTGGATGAGAAATGAGAAGAGGAGGTGATTCAGATAAAGCAAGGGTGCCTGGGATATTCAGGAAGAAAAGAGTTTTCAGTCATTACTCAGGGTTGGTCCTGCTGTAGGCAGCATGCTGTTAGATCAGCCCCAGAACCGAGAGAGAGAGAGAGAGAGAGAGAGAGAGAGAGAGAGAGAGAGAGAGAGAGAGAGAGAGAGAGGAGGGAGGAAAAGGATCACATTGCTTGGTGTTCGTTCCTCAGCAGGATCCATTCTAGTGAGTCTGTGCTTACGGAATCAGCTCGTTAACCTTTGCTCAGGAGAGAATGGAGAATGAAATGCTGGGGGGGAAATCACATTAGCAACATTTCTCTTTTAACCTTTTCCACATCTTACTCCTTTGCTATTTTTGTCCTGACTTCCGCAAGCAGCATCAAAAGAAAAAATGCATTCACTCCAACTGATAGGCTCTAACCTTCCATCCACAAGCCACCCTTAATTAAAAGTGCTCCAAAAAATTAGGGCTGGGAGGAAGAACTCAATTGGCACCACATTGTTCCTTGACTGAGTGGATCCATTCAAGAACGTCCTTTTTCACTCTCCCTCTTTCAGCCACATTACAACAGACTTTACATATGAAGAAAGATTGCTATTTTCTTCAAAACAGCAAACACAAAAGTTATTGTTTGAAGGTATTTACCCAAAGCAGCATAAATAGCCATAAACTTGTATAACTATATTTGTACACAAATATACTGTTATAGATTTCATTATACCCACATACATTATTTTCATGAATGTACTGTACTGGTATTTTTTTCCATTCTGCTAAATTTATTTTCAATTTTTTCTCTGTCTGGCATGTTTAATGTTAAATCTTCTTCGGGGTGCCTGCTGACAGAGAAGTTTGCTTCCCAGCAGTCGTCCCTCACCGGCTTACACAGGAATTTTTAACGTAGCCTTTATTTATTTTGCATTGTGAATTGAATGTGTGTGTGTGTTTACATTGCAGATAATCAACTTGGCATTCCACAGTTGAAACCACTCATCACCCTGCTCCCTTTTTCTCTGAAATCTCTTCTTTCTCCTCTAAGCCAGTGGTTCTCAACCTTCCTAATGCCGCAGCCCTTTATTATAGTTCCTCATGTTGTGGTGGCCCCCAACCATAAGACAATTTTTGTTACTACTTCATCACTGAAATTTTGCTATGATTATGAATTGGGCAACCCCTGTGAAAGGGGTGTTCGACCCTCAAAGGGGTCACAACCCACAGGTTGAGAGCCGCTGCCCTAAGCCATTGCTGCCCTTTCCTTCTAGTTCCGTCTCTGACTTGGGGACCCTCGAAGTCTCATCCTTTTATTATGAAAGTCTTTGCCTTGCTGTTTACCTTTATAGTAGTGGTCTGATAGGATAGTTGTCCTTTTGTGATTAAGTAACTTCACTCAGCATAATGGTCTCTCCCAGTCCATCTAGGTCAAGAAGTGCTTCCTGGTATCATCATTGTTTCCCGCAATGCCTGGTATCCTGTTGTACATATGTACTAAAGTTTGTACATCAATTCATTTACTGATGCACATCTGGGATGTTTCCAGCAAACTTCTTGCTACTGTGACCAGTGCTGTGATGAACATGGGAGTGCATATATCTTCTCATGCTATATCTCTACTCTTTTGGGATATATACCCAGCAGAAGTATTGCTGTATCATATGGAAGTTTTATTCCCAATTGCTTAAGGTGATGTCATTTTGCTTTCTATCATGCTTGTACATCAAGCAGTCCTTTTAGCAGGATCCCTTTCCTTCTTTTCTTTGCAAACTGCTTTCTCAAATGAGAGGAGGAATAGCTTGTTCTTCCCCAGAAACAGCTCTCACCAGGAGGCACGTGGGTCTGTACACCCAAGGCCACAGAGACCACTCAGTTGGGGCGGCCAGTATGCTACAACCATGCGCATTGTAGACTGCCATCTGCCGCCCTTCTCTCAGCCCTCTGCTCAATTCTCCATCATTCTTTGGTATGATGTTCCTGAATTGCTCCAGAACAGATGCATAGTTCCATTGGCTTGTCTTCTCATTACTAGTGGTACAACCAAACCCAATCCATGACTTACTGACCTCAGCTTATACCTTCTTTACTCAAATGTGATCCAAACTAACATTTTTAGATTACTCAATGAAAGTGAACGAGGCCAAAATTACTTTTGGAAATGTCCTGAGTGATGCACTATGCTAGAATGTTCTTTTAACATGACCTCATAACATAACTCTTATTTCTATACCATATAGATTTGTGCGCATATGTGAATGCTCTATTTGCAAAAATTATAATAATTCATATAAAATACTAAGAAATCACGACCTTCTAGAGTCTAGACAATCCCACTCAATGATAGCATGATTGTGCTAAATGGTGTACAGGTCCTGGTGCTTTGATGCATCAGCAGATTCTTTCCCCTTTTCTTTTTTCCAAAACAAATTCCGATGCCCCCGTGGCATTGTATGGGATCAAAGTTTATCCCATCCAGTCTGGTTCAAGCTAGTTACAGATTCACAGAAGGTACAAGTTAGTTTGGAGGAGTCTGGGGACTGCCATAGACTGACTAACTCTCTTCCTCTCCCCACTTCATGTTGATACTCGCTACGCTTTCAGCACTTACATACTTTAGCTGGAGACCAGGATACATATTGTACAAAGACCATCGAATGTTCCCAGCAACCATACCAGGAAGTGACAAGTGCACCCATCCTCATTTCACAGATGGGGAAATTGAAAATCAAAGACCTTAAATAGTTCTCCCAAAGTCCATGTAACTAATGAGGGGTGGGATCAAGATTTCAATCCCGGAAGTGGATTTTGGAATCATTATTTGCACACTGATCTATCCCAAACTAAGTAAGAGAAACCACCTTCCAATACACAAAGGGTTGAGGAGCAACCTCTTGCTCCAGATGTCACATGTAAACTCCAAGACCCTGGAATGAAAGCGGCAAGCTCAGAAGGTTAGTGAGAGCCAAGCTGGTGGTCACCCATGACTGATTACTGGATATAAAGTGGATGCATGTAGGACAGTAAGCATGTGCACCCTGAGACTCTCGTTGCTGCCACACTAAGAGGAGAAAGCCAATGAAGCTCTTCTCTCTGCTCTTCTTAAAAGTTATAGCCACAAACTAACAGAGCTTCGTTCAATCAGCAATTTCACTGCTAATGGAGGGGTGGGGGTGGTGCACATTGTCGTGTGGTGCCGGAAACCATCACCTTCCACTTTCTATCATTTCAGATCTGGTTGCAGATATTTTGTTTGTCTCATAGTGGTTTTTCAAAAAAAAGAATGTATAGGTCTTCCTATAGGAACCTGGACTCTGCAGATTGTTAAAAATTTCACTAACTATACCATCATTGGTTCAATTTCCATAGTGCTATACACTGCCCTGCACCAATAAACATGGAAATCCTTGCAAGCTCTCAAGGCGGGAATAGCTCAGGTAAATCCCGGCTCTCTCCTTTAGCCAAAGATGTGCGACCTTGAGATGGTTGGCTAGTTTCCTCTTTTGTAAAATGAAGATGAGAGTCACTCCCTTCTATCAATGCCGAGATGTTCTAATCACTGAAACATGGACGAGGTGACTAACCGTGCCTTTCACATGGCATGTGCCTTATGAATGCTAGCTGTGGATTTCGTTGCTCTTTCTGCTCTGATTTTAAACTTGGTGATGGCAAGGATGTGGAGGGAGGCACAATGAATTCTACATGAACTTCTAGAAATGCATCTGTTTTTGATAAATAGGTTGGCATTTACCATGACATCTCATTTATAGCATGGTTAAGGACCAATTATTGGCTAATAAGCAAGCTCAGAAAGAAGCATTGTCAAAGTACATCTCTTTCTCTTGTCTTGACTTACCATCTGAGTCCCTTGACTCTACTTCCCACTTCACAACTCCTCTTTTGTTTCCCTTCCAGACTGTGACATGAGGTTAGTCTCCTAATTGTGTTAAATCTGAGATTTCCAATCCAAAAACAAAACTTGCCAAAGCTATATGGAGAAGAAACATGTAAGTGTGCCCGGCGTAATGCCTAGCACCTAGTAGGCGCTGGATATAATCTGATTCCATAGATCTCTTTACTCTAGCAGGTCAGGGGTTATAAGACTAGTTATCCCCAAGCTGAATGTGCATCAGAATCACCCAAAGAATTTGGAATAAAAAGAAGATTTTGCAATTCTATCATTGTATTTCAGATTCTATACACCTGGGATATGGCCCAGGAGTTTATATATTTAACAAACATCTCTGGTGATGCTGATGTAAATGGTCCAATTCAAAGAACATTGTTTTAGAGTAGCCAAAAAGAAGCTTTGGAAATCAGTGTTAGATATAAGGATATTTGAGAATCTTTGGATTTTAGCAACCTTTCTGCCTTAAGTTTACATATGTTCTCATACACATCAAGGTCTCACCCACACATGGTCTTCTCTCTGGGCTGGGTTTTTTTTGGGGGGCTGGGTTTTAATGCCATTCCATTTCCTATAAATCAGTCCCTTTCTGGGTAGCTGCAAGGAGACTAGTCATGGTTCCAGTGAATAGTTGGCAAAGCAAGTCAGCCAGTCATGGAAAATGGAGTAGAACCTTTTTGTTGTTGTTATTATTTTTATTGCAATGTTTTTAAAAAAGATTAAGAAACTTTCTCCCCCATCACTAACTTCTGAAAATAATCCTGCAGTCTTTGTGGGGAATCCTGACCCCGAGATTATCTATTGCAACAACCAACCATGCACACAGAATAGACAAAGTCAAAGGCCATTAAAACATTAGTAAATTAACTATCAAAAATATCCATGGAGGAGGTCAAATGCTGCAAAATAGGAAAAATATATGTCAGGAACTCTTCCCCACCCTCAAGGGTCTCCCAGGGATCTTTGAATCCTACCATTTGGGGCCCAATGCTTTGCTCTGAGTCATTTACTTGCTTTGGAAAGCCCCCTCTGAGGACACTGCAAGGTAATATGTGATAATCTTCACAAATCGCTCTTGTTGAAATATTAATGCCCGATAAAGGTTTAACCCATTTCCTGTCTAGAATGCATACTTGCAGTTTAGCAAAAAACCTTCAGTGCAGTAGTCCAAGTATTAGAGTGCTTCAAAATGTTTGCAGGGAGAAAAAAAGAATGCAAAGATAATGGAATTTTCCATGAACAGTTTGAAGCCCTCTCATAAATGGATCTCTGGAATTATAGACTCATTGGAAGACTCTTGGGGAGGGCAAGGTTCTAGGATCTAGAGGCTGAAGTGCCATTTGACAATTCTCATATGACATAGAGTAAGTTTCTAGTGACTTCCCGGGAGCAGTTCTGAGAACAGATATGTTAGAATAAGATGCCCCACTCCTTTGCACCCTCTTTCCCTGCATTTGTCCAGAGCACTTCATGTTGTCATTCAATTCTGACTTCTAATGAGCCTGAAGAAGAGTAGAAATATCCCACAAGGTTCTCAAAGCTATAAATCTTTATAAGAGCAGACTGCCACATCTTTCTCCAAGGTGTGGCTAGTGGTTTGAATTACCGTCTTTGGGGACCAAGCTAAGCGCTTAACCAAGGTGCCAACAAGCATTATTTTTCAAGGTTACACACCTTGAAAAATAAGTGAACTTTTCAGACTCTCGACACCTCACATAACCTTTGTGTGGTGTGGTGTTGTGTGACTTGTTTTACTTTAATTGAAGGGACTTTGGACAGCCGAGGAGATGCTGTCTGCTTGGGGGCATGCCTTGACCCAGAGAAGCAAAAAGAAAAGGGAGTTGGAATCCTATGCCTATCTTATTTTTCCTGGGAAGATTGTTTTTTTGGGGGGGGCACTTTAGGGAGTGGCAGGAAGCCAAGTAACTGCCATCTTGGCCAAAGAACTACCTCCTCCCTCTGCTTGCCTTCCTGTTCCCCTCTACAATCCCTCCACAAGCAATGCTAAGGAGGGGCTCTCATCAGACATCCAATCATGTCACTTACAGACGTGGATGAGGCAGGCATATTGGGACTATGATATGGACAGCCTTAGGTCAGATGTAGCCAAGTGTGCTTCCTATTGCCTTATCTTTTGGAGGCAACTAGATAGGAAAGTGGGAAAGAGCTTCTCTGGGAGATTTTCTCCTTGCTCTGGACCTAGCACACGCTGGAGGGCCAGTAGCATTGGCATCACCTAGGAGCTTGTTAGAAATGCAAAACTTGCCCTCTTCCCATTGCAGCTCTATTGAGTCATGATTTTTACAAGAAACTTTTAGTTAGGTGATTTTGGTAGGCCCAGAAGTGCTACAGGAGATGGAATTGTGTGCCCTAAGGTAAAGGGGTTATTATTGCCATCTCTTTTCCTCCTTATGGTTCTCCTGTCTCCTCCATATAAGGACAACTGATGGTCATGTGGAGGTCAAGTCATAAAGAAACCAGTGGACGTTAAGAACGGAGGATCAAGGAGATCCAGACTGAAGGATGGAATTGGAAATCCAAAGGGGGGTATACTGGCTATTTCCGTTAGGAGGGAGAATGGCGATATATCCTTAAGCCAAGGAAAGAAGAATAGATGAAGGAGTGAAAGGATATTGTTTCCTTGGCATTTAGTGATTGTCACGGACATTATGCCTCATAACAATGGCTATGCCAGCGGACAGAGTCTTTTAGATGAATACCAAGCTTCTTTTCCACCCTCCCCTCCACTTCCTTCTCTTTCCCTCTCCTCCCCTCCACTCTTCTTCTCTCCTCTTTCCTTTTGGCTAGTGCATCGCCTGTCAATGCTCAAATAGGTACCTTCAGGCTCTACAACTGCTTTTCAATGAAATTAACCCTGATAAACTTTGGTTGTTTTCCAAGTTACCCCCAAAGAGTTTAGAGGTTCAGTGTGGGGTGTCTGAACCTGCCTATGCCTTGGGTATTTCTCCCATAGTCATTTTTAACTCGGACTTATCAAGGTCTTCCACGGCCCAGCCAGCTGATTTTTGGATTGGATAAGCAGCCACTCTTTTGCATCAGATGCAGAAACACCAAGATTTGAATTGCTTTTCTTGAAATGGAGGCAACATGACTCTTAGAATCTCCAGTACTTTAACTGCTAATCAATAGCTTTTAGTTAGATTCCTGTGTTAGATAAAAAAGCAAAACAAAAACAAAACTGTCACTCCTGAAGTACAATGCAGGCCTTAAGAAAAGGGGATCACGTCCAATACTATTTTGATGGAGAAGGTGGATATCGCCAGGAAAGAAATCCAGAACAGGCATGAAGTCAGATGAGCGTGGATGGCACATCAGAGGCAGGGGCCAGGGGGTAGGCAATTATACATCAGTAAAAGGGCATGAGTGGGGTAGGCAGAGTATCACGTGTGCTTTGTTCTTTTGGCAAGACCTCAGCCCTTTGAGGGTCTGCTGCTGGAGCTCAGGGCTCATCTCCCACGCAGGCAGAAGCTATTTTAGCTCTGGTTGGGGAGCCTAGACATTGCACAAGCAGCTCCCAGGAGGGAGTTCCTTTAGTGTCTGTACAACTCCCACACTCCTGCTGAAGAGTCCCCATCGCCCCCTTCTTGGGTTTTAATAGCACCCTCCTAGTGGACATGCCATCTCATTAGATTCAAGGTATAAATGTCAAAGGACCAACGTCAAAACAGTGTTTTCTTAATGGACCAGGTAAAGTACACAGAAGGTTTTTCTGCTCTTCAGATGATCGAAAGTTTTAGGAAAGGTCGTTCAACAATAATTTCAATCCTGATCTAAAGAAGTTCACAGCCAAATCATCAGGGTAAATCTGCCCCACCTCCCGATTGTTACACATTCTACCTTTTAAAATTCTGGTCTGCCCTTATTAGGAAATCCATTTAGTCTTTTCATTCTTGGACCAATTGTATAAAAATGACAAATCTCTTACACACAGAGGAAGATGAACAACAATGCCTAGAGGGCATCATTTATTTTTCAGTCTGTTAAAGAGGAAATCAGCCTATTATGTCTGACTACCAAGGACAATGAAAATATATATATATATATGTATATATATATATATATATATACACACATACACACACACATCTAAAAACATTTAACCCAGCCCCGCTCTTTTCCATGTTGGGGAGTAGGGTGAGAGGGACAGAAGGAAGAGAACCAACTGACTCTGAGTAAGGCAGAAGGGAGGAGGATGGGACAAACCCGCTTCATTTTATGAACAGAAGTTCCAGAGAGAAGGAAAACCCCCTAGCCCTTTTGTAGTAAGTACAGATCAAGAACAAAATGCCTCACCTGGCTCCTTCTCTGGAACCCCTTTTCCAGCCCTTCCCTCCATGTAGCCGAGCAAGAGGAAACCTTTCAGGGGAGGGTCTGCTGGATGCTCGCTCACCTTTCCAGCCTTCTGACTGCCATCTATTTTTATGGCCCACATGCACAGCGTCACTGTTCTCAGTCCTCCTCTCCCTCCCCCATAAAAAAAAACACGTAATCAACCTTCTGAGAAGGTGACTTAAATCTTTGACTGGCACCATTCAGGCAGGCTCTGTTTGCTTCACTGGGCTAAGCCAGCTGGCCAGAGGGGCAGAGGGGTGTGCAAAGCCAGTGAGCTTACTAAAGACGGGCCAGACGACAGAGGAGACAAGGACAGCAGCAAATGTGGGGGAATGGAGCCAGAACAGTGACCGCTGGTTAGTATATGCACCTATGTTTGAGCCTAGAGCTGTGATTTGGTGGGGGTGGGGGCAGGGGGACGTCGTCCCCCCACACCCCCAAGCTTGCCTGGAAGCATAACAAACACCTAAGCCACAAGCCACAGCAAACCAAACCAAAACCCACCAAAGAGCAGAAAAAGGGACCAGGAGACAGTCCTTCCCAAATGGACCTAAACAGTTAAATGGATCCTGGCAATTGGAATCATTAGATAATTAGATTGTGACTGTGACTCTGTGGGCCAGAGACAGAAACCCGTCTTTGCTAAGCATACTTGGTAGCAAAATGCACTTGGTGATGAAAGAAGTGTGCTCTCAGTCAGCAAGGTATATTTCCAAGTCCCCCCCCCCAAATTAATGGAGTACAAATTTGCAGTTGATGGGGGTAAGTTTCACCAGCAAAAGGGCTTTTGCCCGGGGCTCCCTTAAAGCCTACATACCCACTCTCAGTCCCACCGCCACCCGTCACCGTTGCACCTCCCTCAACAGATTTTTATTGAAACCAATGCGTTTAAAGCACAATTCCATCGTGAATAACCTTTAAGGTTACATTTGCCTTTCCCCTGCTTCTTGCAAACAGTGCGTACCGCACGGGCACATTTGTTGGCTGTAAAGGTGTACAACAGCGCTTTTTGCAATGACAGTGCGGAGAGGGAATATGAGATCTGTGTGCTAATGAGCTGACACTGCAGAGGCTGGGGTGATGTAGTGTGGAGTGCACTACAAGTGCACAGCGGCAAGACACGGGAGGGGACCTAGGGGGAATTGATGTTTTCCTGAAGAACCAAATCAGCGAAGCCAAGCCAATAGGAGCCTTGGTCCCTCGGTGTTTGCCCACCCCCCAAATCCCTAAGATGATCATATCTGGTGTTCCAGGAACAAACATGCAATTTACAATGTGCCTGCATGTCTCTTTTCATGGATACTGATGGTGGGGAGATGAGTGGCTGTGGGTGGCTGTGAATGCAGGTAGACTGAAACCAAAAGTTGCACACTGTCCTCTCTGGGGTTATCAAGCTACCTTGACACGGTAAGAACCACAAACCCAATGGATCTCAATGAAATGGAGACATGCACGCTGTGAAATGAGTCTCTGATAAACTTCAATTCACCTCTCAGCTGAGCTCCCAAATGAACCACTTCTCAAAGTCAGGGAGGCGTTGACTGGCCTCTTCACACGCAGAAGGAAGTTGGAATGTGCCTTAAGGAAATCTCTTGGGGTGTGTGCAAACATTGGTTGCTGGTGAAGAAGACTCTTTAAATAACGGATGCCTGGAACTCATCGTCAAAAAGCCTTCTGAATACATGGGGGAGCCAGGCTGTGTGCAGAGCTGGAGCCGAGAACAGGGACACACTCAGAAGGAAATGCCCTTTGTTTACTCTTTGGGTATTTATTTACCTGCATACGGATGTCAGAGAAAGGATGTCAGACTCTGGGGCTTGAGATGAAGTCAATTTCACTGCTAGGGAAAGTCAAATGTAGGCATTCGGAATGGGCACACGGGAAAGTTAATGTTTTGCAAGTCTGGGTTTTATTGAGCCACATAGGAGATGTGGCTGCCCAGATATGGACCCATCTGGGGTTTTCTCTAATTGTTCCCAGGTCTCCGGGGAGAGACAAGGCATAGGACACAGGAATTTCTGTGGGCATCACGAGGATAGCCAATTGGAGGTACAGGTCCTGGCAGGAACTGCCAGGCTACAATACTGAACCAGAAGTGTTCACAAGGGCGGGGGGGGGAGGTGGGGGAGGGAGGGATCCTGGGCCTGGCTTCCTTGACCCCTTGAAATGACTGGGCTGTGTATGCAGGGGCCATCAGACTGTACTTGGACTTATGGTCTTTCTCATACAGAGCACTAGGCAGCAGCTGCCAGGACACAACTTTGAGATCTGGACCCTATTCAATGATTGTGACATTCGGAGAGGACTGTTTAAGGAATCAGAGGAGATGGCAGCTTTCCCCCTGTCCTCTGAGCTGTGAAGTCAGAAAGTGCAACAGGCAGCTGGGTACACATCACTGATTTCCGGAGATTTCTTTCTCTCTCTCTCTCTCTCTCTCTCTCTCTCTCTCTCTCTCTCTCTCTCTCTCTCTCCATGTACCCATGTCTGTATTTGGTACAGCTAACAGCAAGATCATCTTTTGGTTTCTGTTCTCCTTGTTGTCCAGAAGCTGCCACTCTTTTCCCACCCCCACCCCCTTATAGTCCCCAGACATAAACCAGCCTGGGCAAACAGGAGTGCTATGGACATAAGGCAGGGATGTGGAGTCCTCTCTTTTGTTTTCCACGTTTATTTCTTTATTCCTCTGGTCTGGCAATCAGGCAATCAAATGCCAATATGACCGATTTATTTCCTGGGTTCAAATACGAGTTTTCCACAGGGACACGTTCACTGCCGGATGGTTCCTTGAGTGGGGTTTCAATGTCCCTTGACTGGCAGGTGTGTCAATGTGGTTGAACCTTAAGAATGGGACTGAAAGCCTTGGAGAACAACCCTGTCTTCGAAACCAAGTGACCCTCTTATCCCAGTACTCATCAGGGGGAAGACCTGGGAGGAGAGTGATATGCATGCTTCTCTGTTATCAATGATGATAAATTCCAGGAGTTAGGTATTTGGTTTTAAATCTGTTTGAATCGATTGCTAGGAAGCTGTGGTTGAGAGGCAGTCTTTTGACAAGATCACACTGGAGCAGGATCAAGAGTCAGATGTGAGTTATAAGTGCTGTGGAGACAGGCAGGGATTACCGAAATAAGATGCAAAGTATAGACAGACATTTTGTAACTTTCACACTTAGCTGGAATTAATAAGTGCCTATTTTTGTCAATGTTGGAAAGCCAAAAATGTCAAATACAGAGTAGCTCAGAACATGTGCATATAAGGATCTGTACTCTCAGCTAAATTTTACTTAAAGCTGACAACCGTCGCAAATCCTTCTTGCAAAGGACTTTCCCCTAATACCTCTGACCCAAGTTGTCAACCCCAAGGAGGTTATATTCTGTAGGGACTGTCCTGTTCAACAGTATTTGGGAATCACAAGGTCTTCCAGGCAGAAAGATTTGAAGGAAGTCCCAGACCAAGTTTCACCCAGTCAAACATCAATGATGGTTCTCCATTTGGGGGTGGGGGATGCAAACCACAGCAGTTATCACAGCAAAAAGCCTGCTTTGTGCCATCCACAGCCTCACTGTGGGGAAAACTTTTCCTGACATCAACTTAGATGAAGACTTGCCAGCCTTTCTTGGTGAATTCCATTCCAGAAAACCCCTGTGTCCGCAAAGGTATTGGCCCTTTAGATTTCTGTGGTTTGATTTCTCTGAATGTCCCCTCTGGCCAGCGGGACCATGGTAGGGGGTGCATACTAGGTATTTTAGAAGAGGCATTTGAGCTGGAGGATTTGAGTATTCCAATTTCCTGCTGCCAGCCACTGCCACTTCTACCCTTCTCGCTTCAAGTTAAGAACTGTGTAGTTCTTGGGGGGGGGGGGGGTTTGAGTACCACAAGGGGGAGGCAGAACTAGCTTTTCAAATATTCAGCTGAGTGCATGATCTTTGCCCTGCTTCTCAGTTGGCCAGGTGTTCCTCACTTGCAAGTAGTCTGCAGTTGCTCTCAGAGGTCGCTCAGTAAGAAAAGTGATATGGTTGAGGACAAAAAGAGGCCAGGGAACCCCGGCTGTTCTTTCTCTCAAGGTCACTTGTCTGCTATCTATTAGGCAGTGGTCAAATTCAGCTCATCTTTACAGCCTGGCACCAGTTTTGAGTCCAGCGATGGGCTCTCTGAATGGACTCAAACAAGATGCTTCTCCTTGCTTTAATCGCAGCCTTAGAGCTTTCCCTAAACAATCACGTTTCCCCCCTCTAGAAAACAAACGATCAAACAAATGAAACCAACAATAGGTAATGAAGAAGGGAGTGCCAGCTATGGGGGGAGGTCAATGAAACTTTTGCAGCTGGCATTATTAATGAGTATGGTCCCAGACAGCCTTACCCCCTCTCTCAGTAGGGTCCTCCAGAATTGATGGATGCCGCAGGAAATCGGGGTTGCCCAGAGTCCCTAAAACAGGTCCACTGGGAAGCCATCCCTCCCTGAACACACACACAGGCGGCAAACCCTGGGAGTCCAAATACCAAGGAGGTCCCCCAGGTCCCAAAGGGAGGAAAAGCCGATCTACTTACAAGCATTAGTCACAGAAAAACTATTGGAGGAATCCAAGTGATCTACGTGGTAATTCAAATGGAAGGGCTTCTCGGTGGTGTTCTGGTTGGTGTTGTATAACTGCACGGCGAAGCGAAAAGCGCTGTGCTCCTGCACCGTGTTTCTCATGAAAAGTCCACCTAGGAGCAAAGGGAACGGAAGATTTGGCTTGTGCCCCCAGGTGCGGGTAGAAATCGAGGAGCCTCACAGGCACCTCTCCCTGGGGTGGGGGTTCGCGAGGGATGGACTGCCTGTCAACCTGTGTGTCTTTCAAGACTTAGGAACTCCGCCTTTGGCCCAGAGAAACCTGCATTTCCTCTACAGCGAAGGGGATGGAGTGGGAATAAGGGCCAGAGCTCAGGAGGAAAAGCAAGCTGGGGAAAGGGGGCCAAGGGGGCTGCTTTGGGGCCGGAGCATGGAACTGGTGGATAGAGGAGAGACTTGGTCCCTTGGAAACCCCCTCCCCAGGTGCCAATCCCTGCCAGCTGGTTCAGCCTTTCCTGGTGCAAAGGGAAAGGTGGGGGCGAGAACCCATTGCATCCCCCCCACCCCACCCCCGACCCCATCCAGTGTGG
>PVJH01001213.1:0-100285 GCA_004026705.1 Nesogale talazaci
CCTCAGCGAGGAGAGCCTGCGGCGCCGGCGGCGGCGGCGGCGGCTCGGCGACGCGGCGCCCGCGCCCGGCTGCCCGCTCTGCCCCGACGGCGGCCCCGCGCCGGCGCCGACGCCCCCGCAGCCGCGGGCTCTGGGCTGGGCCGGGGGCGCCGCGGGCCCCCGCGGAGCCCCGCCCGCCTGGCTCGCAGCCTCGGCCGCGGCCGCGCCGCGCGACCCGCCGGGGCTCTGCACTCCGCCGGCGCGCGCTGCGGCCTCGGGGAGGCCCGTGAGCCCCGCCTCTCCGGTGAGTCCCGCTTCCCGGCGCGGAGCCGCTCCCGGCGCGCGCGCCTCGCCCTGCGCCGCCCACCTGCCTCCTCCCACGGCCCGAGCCGCTGCTCCGTCTCCCGAGCGACCCCGCACTGGAGGGGCGCCCGACTGGCGGGAGGAGGGAGGGGCCCCCCGGGGGGCGGGGGTCCTTGCTGGCCCCACTCAAGGGCACCCTGTGCCTGTCTCTCCAGCAGCTCTTTCCTGGAGACATGCTGGCCCTGCTGGAGACCTGGATGCCCCCGTCGCCCCAGGAGTGGCCGCCCGCCTGAAGAGCCCAAGTGAACAACTGGCATGTGGTCCTCGGACACTGACACCCTTTGCCCTCGGCGCTTTCGAAGCAGCGCCTCTCCAGACACCCTTTCCCAAAAGATGGCACCGGAGATGCTGGCATGGGTGTTCGGGGGAGGGGGTTAGTGAGAGCTGCCCAGCTCAGACTACCTGGAGTAGATGCTCCAAGGCAGGCCGAAGGCCCTGTTTACTCTGTATTTATTTATTTGTGAATAAATTGTTTTGCTGTGTCATTGTTTGGCAATTACTTTATCCTCTACATGGACACAAAGCGCCCCCACCTTCCCTGCAAAGAAGCGAGAAGACTTGGGAGGGTTTCTTGCGATTCTCAGCCTCCGCATGGCCCAGCGTCTCCTATTCCAGGCTAGTCATCCTGGAAGGATGTGGGGGCTTCACATGAGAAAGGCAGCCACTGGAGCTGGCATCTGCAACTTTGCTTTGAACTTGGTGGGGAGCTGGGGTTTTTTTAAGGGGGAAAAATATCTCTGTAGTAACCCAGGGTGGAACAGGGGGTTGCTCAAAGGGCTACTTCTGCTCTAGTTGAAAGATCGGAGGTTTGAGGCTACTGGGAAACACCAACGAAGAAGGGTCCGCTGATCTACTTCTGGAACCTCAGCTGCTGAGACCCTGTAGGAGACAGTTCTATTCTGGCACATGCCTCGGAGTCGAGTGCTTCTGAGGGTGGAGTTATTTCCCCCTTTACCCACACAACCCTTTCTAAAGAAGAGGAATCAACACTGAGCTCTCGGCCTTCGTGGGGTTTGGCCACCTCTACCCATGGAGCCCTGGTGGCGCAGTGGTGTGCAAGAGCAGCAGCTGGAAACCACCGGCCTCTCAGCAGGAGAAAGGGGCTTTGTGCTCCTCTCAGGTTACAGTCCGCTGAATGCACAGGGGCAGTTCTACCCCTGCTCTAGAAGGTCACTGGGAGTTATAATCAACTCAGTGGCAGTGAGTGTGGGGTTTGCTGTCCATGTGAGCCCTGGTGGCCTAGTGGGCCTGACACTGAGCTGCCAACCAGTAGGTCAGCTGTTCAAACTCCCCAGCTGCTCCTTAGAAGATGAGGCAGTCTACACCTGGAAAGATTTAAAGTCTCAGAAACCTGAAGAGGGTCTTTCTACACTGAGTCCAGATTGACTAGTTTGGCAGTGGGTTTTGAAATCCACCGGTCACTATGAATGAGATTGACCTGGTGAAAGTGGGTTCGATTTGGGTGATTTTTTTTTAACGGGAAGGATCCCTGCTGGTACAGTGGTTAATCGCTCTGCTGCTAAGTGGAAGTCATAGGTTCAAATCTACCAGTCTCTCCTTGGGAGAAAGAGGGGTTGGCCTGCTTCTGTAAAGATTTACAGCCTCGGAAATCGTATGAGGCACGTGCCTATAGGATCAGCATGAGTCGGAATTGACTCGGTGACGACAGCTGTACAGGATGTCCCCTGCTTGCAGTGGCATATCCTGGCCCCAATCCTGGAATTTTCCCCTCTCCTTTCCCTCAGTTTCCACCCATGTTGCTTAAGAAAACTATTCCCGTTGCCATCAAGTCCACGCTGGTTCCCAGTGCTCCCAGGGGACCGAATAGAACTGCTGTGGGTTGCGGAGACTGACTGTGGGAGCAGGAGGCTGGCGAGTTTCAGTTCAGAATGCGCAGTGAGACAGCCCATCTTGCGCTGCACTGTGCCACTGGCCCAGCAGAGGTGGAGTGAGGAGCCTATCGCTCCACACAGCCTGGGTCCACATCTGTCCAGACCCACACAACGGACCTGGAACCAAGGATGCCCTCCAAGCTCACTGACTTCAGATCAGGGAAGCACGGTGGGGCTGGAGACCTCAACTCAGAAAGAGTCTGCCCTCGACCAGTGGTCAGACAGGATGGTGGAGGCAGGTGGTAGTAGAGGGCACCTTGCACGGATGCCCAGTTCTCCCTCAAGTGTCTTTGAAATACAAACTATATATACATGCATATATGCTTTATTGAAATAAAAAGCACATCATAAAATTCACATCACTAAAATCAGGTTTTAGTTTAAGACTGCAACCATCACTACTATTCAATTTCAGAACATTTTCTTCACTCCCCAAAAGCACCCTCTGTCCTCAGTTCCCACGCCCCTTCCCTTATGCTTGGCGGCCACGCCTCTCCGTTCTGCCTCTGTCCGGTTCATGTAAAGGTGGCCCCCTGCCACTGGCTCGGCCCCCCCGACTCACAGTGACTATGCACAATGGAGCGCAGGACTGCCACACTGAATTCACAGCAAGAGAAAAGTACGATGTGGCCTTTTGTGACTATGATGTTTTCAGGGTTCATCCCGAACAGGGGTCGGGTCGGCAAACTCTTGAGACCGAAGAGCCAATCATATCCCTCCTAGCAACTTTAAAATCACTCAAGACCCTTCAATATGTTTTTCCAAACAAATGAAATCACCGTGATCTGAAACAATAACCTTCAAATGTTTCAATGTGACTTCAGAGCTGCATGTTCCCAATGAAAGAGCCGCAGGGCTCACGAGCCGCAGTTTGCCGCCCACTGAACTAGGTTTTAGACTGTGTCTGCTCCAATTCATTCCTTTTAATGTCTCATAAAAGTTCACCATGCGAGGAGGAACCGTGGAGCCTCGTTTGGCCTTAGATAGCTGGGGCCCAACCAGTCTGGTGAAAAATAAAGTTTTTAAAAGTTCACCATATGGATTTGCCACATTTTATCCATTCATCCTTTAATATTAATCATTATTAAAATAATTTTACAGGCATATACTTTCATATTGTACAATTTACTATTTCTTTTTTTGTTTGTTTTTGACTTTTTGGGGCATCACTGCCCTCTGGTGGTGGGAGTAGGAGGCCCAGCCTTGCTGCTGGATTTGAACCTCCAACCCAGCGGGCCACAATCCCGCGAACAACCACTACACCACCGGGGCTCAGCCCTACAATTTAATATTTCCATCGTATTAAATTTATACAGTCATCTCACAACATTTTCTTGTCATACTCATTGCTATCCTCCCCTACCATGGCCCTATCCAGCTACTGTCTTTCTAGATCTAGGGACCCTGGGTCTCATCTATAAAAATCAGACAAAATACAACAGGAAGAAACAGCCTAACAACAACTGGACAAAAGCAAAAAGGAAGCAGAAAATAGTAAAATCTAATTAATAAGTCACAAGGGAAATCAGACACTCTGGTATTACCTCATCACTTAACAGCATCTGCCATAATCAACTCTACAGTGCTGTCTGATGGCAAGGCCATTCTCATCCCTGGACGCCAATCAGAGGGGCTCACTGACGACCCATGTGGAGACCCTGGAAATCTGCTGTCATCCAGAGCCTTCTGAAAGCTGGGGGTTCCAATGTAAGCTCTGATACCATCCCCGCCTGTGGATTTGGATTGTATTATATACAATCACACAGACTGGTGTGCTTCTTCCATGTGCATTTACTTAACACCTCAATAGATTTTGTTTTTAATTTTTTTCTTGTGATAAAATATATATAAAAGTTGTCATCATGATCATTTTTTAAAATTCATTAAATATTTATTAAGCATTGCAATAAAAATAAAAAATGGCCTGGAACCTAGATTTTCTGTATTTTGTCTTTTATTTTTATTTTTTAATCATTTTATTGGGAGCTCATACAACTCTTATCACAACCCATACATAGAGTCATTGTGTCAAGCACATTTGAGTATTTGTTGTCATCATCGTTCTCAAAACATTTGCGTTCTACTTCAGCCCTTGGTATCAGCTCCTCATTTTCCCCTCCTCCCCAACCTCCTCCCTCAAGAAGCCTTGATAATTTATAAATTTTTATGATTTTGTCATATCTTGCACTGTCCAACGTCTTCCTTCAGCCGTCACCCACTTTGCTGTTGTCTGTACCCCAGGGAGGATGTTATTTGTAGATCCTTGTAATGGATTCCCCCTTTCTACTCCACCCTCCTGGTATCGCCCCTCACCCCTGCTCCTGAGGGGTCCTGGATTCCCTCAGCACTAAATATACTTAAATGACAATCAGACCAAAGCTCCGAAGAAGCATAGTGGCCACCCTAGGCAACCAGCAACAACAATTAGCTTCACAAAGCCATGCAACCTCATCACTATCTACTTCTGGGGCTTTCTCAGCACCTCAAGCCCAAATGCTGTAGCATGGATCCGTTTCTCAAACGCCTCAGAATCGTCTCTAGTGTTTGGGCCCAGGCTTGGAAGGCACAGGAAATTCAGAGCAGGGTGGGGCCCACCACCTTGGAGCTCAGGGTGCACCTTGGCTAGCGTTTGGCTGCCCGGAGTGTGATCCCAAAGTTGCATTGCCTCACACCTTGGCTGCCTGTCCCCTTTCCCACACCTTCCTCTGCGCACTCACTCCGGGACCTTAACTAGGGTAGAGCAGGAAGTCTGCGCAGCACTTACCTAGTCTAGAAAATCTATTTGCATGGCAAAGGCCCTGCGTTTTAGGATGGGGAATTAAAGTTATTAGCAAGTCTTTTCACAGATAAGTGGGGCTCATTGGCAAGCCCTCTTCCTTGACAGGGCCTCCCCTCTGGCTCCCAGCCCCAGAGCAGCCCACTGTTTATTAGCACCTGGGTGTGAATTTTCATTAACATGCTCTTGCTAATAGCAGCCACAAGGATTGGAGAAAGGAAGGGACTGTCTCCCACTGCTCTGGCGCCCCCACCCCTTCCTGGCCAGCCCTGTCCCACACCAGAAAGAACCCCCCCATGTCCATTCACAGGCAAGCTGACAAGGATGACCATAACCAGTGCCCTGCAGGACGTGCGGCTTGTCAGGGGAGCCCAGGGCACATGTCCTCGCTCTCTCTCTCAAGTCCCGGCAGTCTACGAGGGGACCTCCATTAAGATGGGAACTTGAAGCAAGGAGGAGGCTGCATCCTGTGACCCTGCAGACCGTCAGGAGTGGGCAGGTGGAATCCAAGCTTAGAGCTGACTCCAGAGCCAGTGGGCTCAACCCCACGGCTGCTCGCAGTGAGGTCCAGGAAGAGAAGGCACCTTTGCCCCTCCCTCACCTGGTACCCGAGCAGGGTGCCTGGGAGCCTGACCAGGGCTCTCCAGTCATCCCTGGACAACAATCTCACCCTGCTTTCCCACCCTGTGCTGGACTCACAGTGTGAACTGGCCAGACCATCCGTGGAAGCGAAGCATTGAGAGGACAGCAAACTTGCTCCAAACCCCAAACACCAAACTCACTCCTATTGAATCCACGTTCTCACAGAGACCCTGTAGGGTAAGACAGAACTGCCCCTGTGAATCTCGGAGACTAACTCTTTACGGGAGTTACAAGCCCTGTCTTTCTCCCTCGGAGCAGCCTGAGGGTTCTGAATTGCTAACCAGGCGGGCTGCAGCCCAACGCATCACCACTAGGCCACCTGGGTTCCTTTTAACGACGTACTGTCTCATTTCTAGTCACTTTAGCCTCAGTCGCCGGTGTCGCTAGGTGTGTGCCTCTCTTTCAAGAAATGTGGCTATGCGGTGAGAAATAACTGCTGGTGAACACAGTATATGAATCTGGTCATTGGAATAGGCCTGATAGGTACATGTGGCATGGGGAGAAGCTGCGGCGGGGGGTGGGGGGGGGGGGGCTTGTAAAATAAAATCTTGCTTGGACCTTTCATCACCTGGCTCCCCTTGCTGCCCATCGTGGCCGTGCCTACTACTATTTCAAATTCCAGCAGGGCCACCAAGGTGGAGAGGAGGGCCCAGTCCTTTGGGAGAAACTCATGCTTGGTAGAGAAGAGGGGCAGTTAACAAGAGGAAGACCCTCAGCAAAGTGAATGGACACGATGGCGACAACAAAGCTTAAACAAAGCTTAAACAAAGGCTTAAACAAAGCACTAACTGTAAGATGGTACAGGATCGGGCAGTGTTTCATTCTGCCATATACAGGGCTGCTCTCAGTGGGAACTGACTGAACAGCCCTTAAGAACAACATGGACTTACCAACACCCCTCTGTGGCAGTCATGTACTTATGTGTCAGTTTCATGATTGGGAGTCTTGCGGTGGAGGCTAGCCTGTCATCTGGAGATAGCCTCCATGGACCTCTCCTGAGGATTCGGGGAAAGTCTCACGATATTTTCCTCATGGAGATGAGAGATCATTCGCCCAGTTGTTGGGAGACACTCTACTGACAAGGAAAGATGGCAGCATCCGCGGAACTGGAGGAGCCAGAGGAGAAGGAGACGGCCTTACCCTGATGGAACCAGACCTCTGAAGCTGGAAAAGCCACAGAGAGAGCCCTGCCAGCAATGAGTGGTTTCTATCACCAATGGATACTGCTGATGGACCCTGAGCCCTGAAAACAAGGAGCCATGCCAAAGCCGGGATGCTTCTGCTGCTTCGTGAGTCAGAAGAAGACTTTATAGACTGGTTTGGACATATGGGCTAATATCGGACTTAGGACCTTGGACTGGACTGGGTTGAGAATGTTTTCTCAATGTTCCATTCCTCTTGTATATAAACCTTTCCCTTATACCCATATGCATGTTTATGAATTTGTTTCTCGAGTTTACCCAGACTAACACATTATAATACTGAGAGAGGAGTACTGGAGAAACAAATCATAAAGAAGGAGAGCAGAGGTTTGTTTCACTTCTGCCTCATGGTAGTGTTTCTCCTTTGGCTAGCCAGAAGTCAGATATGTCCTTGCAATTTACTGACTTGTTTTCTGGAAACAATATGGGAAGTTAAAGTTTTGATTCTTTTGTTTAGACGGTGTCTTTGGTTGTTCCTATATAAAATGGCAAAAATGGATGTTGTTAATGTATATTTTGAACTCAGGGATAAAAATTGCCATTTGAATGTCTCATCGCTCGAGGACAATCGTTGAAGTTCAAGATGACTGACAAAATACATGGATCTGTTTTGATGCCTTCAGAGACCTACTGCCATGTTTTTGCGTAAATAGAATAGTTTAGATAAAGATATAAATAAATAAGTATTAACCTTCAGTTTTAAGAATTTAGTATCTGTTCTATGTTGTTTATACTGATTTCTTATGAGTATTGTAGATATAAGAATGTATAGAAATGTTTATTGGGAAGTATGAAAATAGCTTGTAAAACAATTGCCTTAAGCCATTAATTTGACCCCCAGATGGGTTTAGGACTCACCTTCAGAGAAGTCTTTGAAGGTGAGCCCTAAACCCATCAGAGGACAGGGTGGGGCCAATCTCTTCAGAGAGAGAGAGAGAGAGACACACACACACACACACACACACAGTCTTTCTGGCGTCTTCTTCCATCTCCCCGTGAACAGAGAGGGGTCTGGCATGGCTTTGGAGGGCAGAGCTCATTTCCTATCACGACTCCTCTTGGGCCATCACCTCTCCTGTTTTGCTCCCTGAGATAGTTAAGGTTGTGTGTCAACCTGGCTGGGCCAGGATTCTCAGTGGTTGGCATTTAAGACCTAGTATCCCCCCCCCACCCCCACGTGTGAGCTAATACAATGTAACCACCTCCATAAGGGGATGTTATGGGCAGCCACCAGTAGTAAGGAGATTGGGGTGGGTGGAAGCACACTCTCACTCAGATCATAGCCCTGATCCAGTAAGTTCAAAAGCTGGCTCCTCCGAGGAGTGGCCTGCTTCCAATGTAAGTGGGCACTATTGAAAAGTTTGCTCTGGAACCTGCATCTGGCTCATTCTCTGACCTTTAGATGTTTACTTGCGGCGTAGAGTCTGGTTGGACGAGAAGAAATTCTTCTAAAGATTTGTTTTTGCTGTTGTGTTTTCGTCCTACAGGAGAGAGAGCAGAGCGCCCCTCGGGGATGTCAGTCAGCACCAGTGCCACGAGGGAGGTGATGCGTGAAGCAGAGGCAGAGATGGGTGAGGGTACAAATGGAGCATTCAGCATAGCCACCTTCTGGCCTGGGTTCACGGAGCCCAGTGGTTCTCAACCTTCCTAATGCCATGACCCTTTATACAGCTCCTCATGTTGTGGTGACCCCCAACCATTTTTGTTGCTACTTCATAACTTTTCATAATTTTGCTACTGTTATGAATCATAGTGTAAATATCTGATATGCAGGATGCATTTTCATTGTTACACATTGAACATAATTAATCATAATATGAGAATAGTGATTAATCACAAAAAAATATGGAATTATATATTGTGAAATATGTATTTTCCGGTGGTCTTAAGCGACCCCTGTGAAAGGGTCATTTGACCCCCAAAAGAGTGGGACCCACAGATTGAGAACCACTGCTAGAGGGAAAACGGGGCAAGGCTAGCCATCTGCAGTTCTCAGTGGAACCACATGGTGTCCTCAGAGAGGCAGATCTGTCTCCTGAGCTGCTGTGGATCGGTGCTTTTGTCCAGGTCTCTGAGGAAGGTCTCTTAACTTCTAAAAGGAAAGAGCCCTTCAGGCCCTAAGCTCCTGTACAGGTCCCTGGCCAGCAGGAGGGCACAGAGAAACACAGTTGCTGCCCTGCCATCTAACCCGAGCTCTGCCTGTCACCCCTGTGTGGCTTCCAGCCGTCAGTCATTCAACCTCGCTGAGCCCGGAGCCTTTAGAGCGAATCTGTACAGGTTTTGAAACAGCATCATAGAGTGGAGAATAAAGTGGGTGAAGAGAAATGGGGGTATAAAGTGACCAGATTTTAAGCGGGACCATTGATTAAAAATTTGATCTATATGAAGCAACAAAAATGTTCATAGAACGCAAAAGTAGTGTTGTCATATATTTATTTTAATTTTAAAACGCCACGGGATGTTGTTAAATTGTTAAAAAGCAGGATGTCTGGTCACCTTAGCAAGTGGGGCATTTTAGGTATCTCACCCATTTAATGAAAGTGGATCCCCCAGGCCTATAAGGCAAGTGGCCCCCAGAAGGCCTGGGACTCTAGTCAGGATCATTAGCTGGACCCTGCTGGGGTCTGTGTAGAATGGGAATAATGAGATGTCAACCAAAGAAATTTGACTTTTGAAAATACCACCGTTTATTGGGGTAATCCATTGTGCCCCCTGCAGGCCTCAGTGGTTGAAGGCCTCCAAAAGAGCACCCAGGCAATGATCCCTTGGGCCTGAGGAGCTCAGCACCCGTCCACACGCACCCTTGACTCCGGGCGCCGTCCCCGCGGGCGGAGTCACTTGGTCACTTGGTGACGCTCTCTTTCTGCAGGATCACAGAGTACCGCCGAAGGCGAGTCCAGTGCTCCTGCTCTCGCTCCGTGCTCTTCCCCAGCTTCTGGAAACTGTAGGCACACAACGGGAGATGAGAGGGCCTAATTTTTTTTAAAAAAACAGGGTGACACATTGGCTTCAGCCAGTCACTGATAAATCTAGCACACTAGACCATGAGAGTGAAGCCAGTTTAAGTATATCAGAATGTCAACAATTCCATTCAGCAAATGTTTCTCCAGCAGCCCCTCTCCTCAGCTTAGCAAGGGTGACAGTGGCGGTCACTTGCACCAGGCTGCACTTCCCTGCTCTGAGTTGATGCCCAGTCACGTGACCCTGGCCTGTGTGCTCCTCACACTGTTACCCTGGGCCCTGGGGGGGGGGGGGGTGAGGGGGAGCACAGAGCTTCCTCTCTCTCCCCCACAAAAAACAGCTGGAAGTTTCAAACCGCTGACCTCGCAGTTAGCCACCAACATGTCATTGATCACGATGCACCTAGAGGGCAACAGCTACTCAGAAAGGAAGGGGAGATCAACCTTGCCCAGAGAGGAAACTTTCCTAGAGTTGGAAAGTCTATTCCAAGAACGCCTGCATACCTGCCAGCCAGGGTGGGACCTGGGTTTGGTGACTTGGCTTTAGAAACAGATTTTCTGGGACCTTTGTCGGAGGTCCCTGCAGCTGAGGCCCTTCCTCCCTCCCTTTCAGCTGATATGAAACTGCTGCTGTGCTTATTGAGCGCTGCTGTAGGGTGAAAACAGACGCAGTGTGAGCTGTGCTGCGAGCAGGCTGTACCTGTGCCCTGTGTTCGCCAGGAATAAACGGTGTACGCTGAAGCTTGGTTTTAGTAAATCTACTGACTTGTAAAAAACAAAACAAAAACATGTCTCTAAGTACTGTACTTCTTTTTCAAATAGAATGTCCAAGAACTAGTGCACACACACACACACACACACACACTATGCCTAGATATCATGAAAACTGCCGTAAACAAAGTTCTGGAACCAGAACATGTGTCCCGTGACATTTCTAGAAGTAAAGTTTGGCCTTATTCGTTCACCTCCAAAAGTCTGAATATGTTGCTCTTGGTCATGTTTACGATAAAGGGGGGAGCCGAAGCCGTAGTTCCATTCACACAGTATGCTTTTGTTCCAGGGAGGGAGCCACGAGGCTCCTGGAGCCAGTCATACCCATGCTCTGTCAAGGGAGCTGGTGAGCGCAGCCATCAGAGAGCCCGGGTTCTGAGTGAAAGTCAGGCGGACAGAACTTGCAACTCCCTTGGCCTTGTATTTGGCCAGAAATCAAAGGAGAGAAGGTGGTGTTGTGAGCTTTGGACTGGAAATGGCAACGTTGGTGGTTCGAACTTATCACTTGCTTCACCAGAGACAGAAGCTGTCTACTCCCATGCTAGAAGTCAGAATTGGTTTGTGGCAGTGGGACTGATTTGCAGGGAAAGGGGGGAAAGGTCCCTTCTTTTTGTCTATTTCTGGTGTCCTGAAGTTGCTCTCCTGGTAATCAAAACAAGGATGACCCAGCCAGCGATGCTGGGCAGGAAAGCAGACACACAGAGTCGGACAGAAACGGTGCCACCTGAAGGTCTGGGCAGACATTGGCACTGATGCCTCCTCTCAAAATCCTGAACGTGGACTCCTTCCACACTGACAAAAGCGGCACGACAATTGAGACAACCTTTTGCAAGTTGGAAACTTTCAGTGTATCAGGACGTGATTCGCTATCTTAAAGTTTCACCTTGTTTGCGGCCACAGAAGCCTATCTCAGCCTCCAGGAATTAGCAGCAGGGAAAGGAGGTGATGGGGATGACAATCCTTTATCCGGTTGGAGATTTGTGAGGAAACAAGCACCAGGAAACATTAATGATCATCCAGGCCGTGCATGTTTGTTGAAAGTTCTTCTCAAAGCTATCATATAGTTGACATTTTTCATTGTATAATGTTAGGGGTGAGGGAAAAGTGTTCTTTGGAAAAGACCCAGAAATCAGACTTCAGAGCAAGCAGGACAGGTAACAGTTTCTTTCTTCTTCTTCTTCTACTTCTTTTTCTTCCTCCTCCTTATCCTTTTTTTTTTTGTGGGGGGGGAGGCATCACTGCCCTGCTGGGAGTAGGAGGCCCAGACTTGCTCCTGGAGAGCTGCTGCTGGATTTGAACCGCCAACCCAGTGGGCCGCAGTCCTGCATACAACCACTGCACCACCAGGGCTCAGCCCATCCTTCTTCTTCTTTATTTTAAATCAATATCTTGCAACTTCTCTCTAGAACCTGATTCAGGATAGGGTTGTCATGAGGGATGTAATCTGAATACTGTGACTTGGTCCAAGTAAGTGTTTCTTCAAATCAGGTCCCTAAGGGTGCCCCCAAGCACACACTGTGCCCCTTCCCAGTCAGTCCTCCACTGTGGACTTCTAGCACCCCCAGGGCTCAGAGTTCACCCTGCTCTCTCAGGCCAGAGCCACTGCAGGATTTGCTCAGCCTCATCGGCCCAGCGCTCTTCCCCAGAGAAGGTTTCTCACAGACACTCCTCTTCACCCCAACCTTGTGGGGCCTTCCTGGAAGGAAGTAGGGTGTGGCACCAAGGACCTAAGTTGTGTTGCCAGGGAGGAAAGACAGCTGGATAGGAGGCGGCTACGGGGTCTCTGGTATTCTGGATCCTGGAGAACGTCAGGGCAGAAGTGACTCTTCTCTGTAACAGTTTCCACCATCAGAAAGAAATTAGGCACACCCTTCCCAATGGACTATTCTGCAGGCAGCCCATGAGGGTCACAAAGAGCCTTTTCTTGACAAAATATAACATTAAATGATGTTCTTGAGTAACGTCAAGCCAAATATAAAAGGGACTGTGAAATATGCCTTCAACTTAGTAACACCACCACCGAGAGTATCCTGGAAGGAAATGGATGGGCACATCACTGGTAGTATGCTGATATTTAGTCAAGGGATTAGGAGTTATTTAACTTTTCTTCTTTGTTATTTTCCTGAACCCTTCACATTTATGTAAGGTTCTAGATAGCTGGCATGAGAAAGAATCGAATTTTTTAAGTGTGGGAAGATTCTGCTATGATAATAATTGTGCATCTGAAGCAACTTTGGGGGACAAAGTAAGGCTCAGGGGTGTCTGAGGACTGGTGAGGGGTGCAGCTGATGGGCTGAGGGTGGGAGGCACAGGGGTGGGAGGTGAGGCTTTAAAACTTTGGATAGGCTGAGCCCCAGTGGCGTAAGTGGTTGAGTGCGGGACTGCGGCCCGTGGGCTTGGCGGTTCAAATCAGCAACGGCTCTCAGGAGCGGCACTGGGTAGCGCCCACGACCACCAGAGAGCAGAGATGCCCCCCACACACACACACACACAAAACAAACAAAAACAGCAACAACAGCAACAAAACCTTTGGATAAATTGGAGCTCATCCTTACTCTGCTAGTAAAAAGGGAGGGATTAGATGAGAAACGGGGTTATGCAAACAAGTTATACAAACAAGTTCATTCCAGGAGCCTACCCAAGAAAGAACATCAGGAAACTCCACGCCACTGAAGGGCCCCGCCCAGGAAAACAGCTGGCGACACCCAGAAAAAAAGGCCACCACCCCCCACCCAGGAAAACAGCCTTTCACAACTGCGCCTCAGACGGCAAGCTGACTTTGCATTTTGTTTCATGCCTGTCTTCATCCACTTATCTAAATGCATCTTTGTTGTAGGCAAGTTCCAAATAGGGAAGGAAAATGCAAAGAAGAAACTTCTCACAGCGAGAATTATTCAGACTAGTGGCATACATATTGCAAGTCCTCTTTTACGCGAAATCTAAAACTCTATCTCTAAGTAATAGAGGAGAAAGCTGATTCCCCGCGGCGACTCCATCGTCAGTTACTGTGGAGTAGGCGCCCACCCCCAGCGCCCCAACATGCACCCCCGGAGTAGAACAGTGCTCGACGTGGCACTCCCAGAGGCTCCAATTGCATCCTTGGGGCACGCGGACCGTCCCCACCAGGTGGCCGTCCTTGCCGTCCCTCTCCTGCCGGCATGTGCGCAGAGCAGGAGGCGAATTGGAGCCGCAGGCACTGGGCTGCTAACCAAGGGCAGGAGCAGCAGTGCGAACCCCTCAGCTGCTTTGTGGGAGAAAGGCCAGGCTTTCCGGTCCCGGAGAGCTTCCGTCTCAGAAACGTCTTGTCCGATAAGGTTAGCGGTGAGCTAGAATTGACTCCACGTCGCTGCGTTTGGTTTTGGAGTGGGGGAGCAACTCACTCCTCGTCTTCTTGCTCACATCGTGAGCTCTCTGCTCTACGCATTCAGACGCCATGCCCGAGGGAGTGAGGCGCCGCCCGGTCCTGCACCGTCGGCAGCACCCCGACCCTGGCTGTGGACCAGTCACTGTGACCCAGTGGCTCTTCATGCGTGGATTTTCAGGAGGCCTTTCTTCCTAGCCTGCCTTGGTCTGCAGACTCCATAGAAACCTGGTCAACATCACAGCAACACAGGGGGGCGGGCGGCAGCCACACAGAAAGTGCACTGGCTGGGAGCAGAACTTGGGTCTCCCAGCAAACCATCACTGTCACACAAACCAAACCAGTGGCGGGGGAGTTGAGACTGACCGTGGTTACCTGGCTACAGGGGAGGGACAAGAGGTTAGGGGTCGGCAAGCATTTTCTGGGAAGGGCCAGATAGTAAATAGTTGCAACGTGACAGGTCCTATGATTTCTGTTTCAGCTCTCAAGCTCTTCAGTAGGAGCAGCTCGCAATGAGGCAGGGAAAACGTGTCACGAGATAAGGAGCTCTGGGGGTGTCGTGGCTATGCGTGGACTGCTGAATGTCAGCGCGGCAGTTTGAAACCCCCCGAGGCCCCGAGGGAAACGATGAAGCAGGCGGTCTCTCCGCGAAGCAGTGCAGTCTCAGCAGCCCTCGGAGCAGTTCCGCCATGTCCTGAACGCTCGCTGGGTCCTGTATGAGTTGGCATCACCCCATGGCAGGGAGTGTTTTGTTTTGGGTCGTCCAACAGAACTTTATTTACACAAACCACCGCTGGGCGGGATTTGTCCTTCTTTGTCTTAAATTATTATTTCTAATAGAACGTTTTTTAAAAGTGCAAAGGAGAAAGAAAAGGTAGTACGGACAAGATGCACTGCATGGAAGCCCTTCCCTTCTCTCAGCCAAATTCATGACTCCTTTTCTACCCACCTGAACAGGAGGAAGAAGGTGGCTCCTGGGACAGTGTACCGCAACATCATCGCCCAACAGAGAATGGAAGTGCCAAGAGGCTCTTACCGTCACACATAGCCCGTTTCCCCTCAGCGCAGACCCGGGCAGGTCTAGATGCAGAATTCTTCACCTGTTCTGAAGGAAATGCTCGCATCTCTTCTCCAGAGAAAGCACTGGGGCAGCTGCCTTGTGAGATGTGAAGTCACTCTGGGGAATGAGGCAGCTCTCTAAAATCTCTTCCAGGAGTGCGTGGGCCTCGAAGTTAAAGGAGAAAACAGAATTTCTGATCTTCCCAGCCACGTCAGTGTGTTCCATGTCATCTAGATGGTCATCTGGCAAGAAAGCAGGCCCTGTGTTCACTATGCTGGCCGTTTTCTCGATGGGCTGTGTGGTGGAGGGTGGTCTATAGCACACAAGAGTCCCCAGACCCAGGTGGTGGGCGCATGGTGCTGCTCTCTGTTTACAAGGGCTGGGCATCTGGGCTGAGCCAAGGGGGCTCACTTGAGCTGAAAGATCTCACCTTAATGACCTACAAAATCCTGACTTATAGTGGGGGGAAGACCGTCCTGGAGGGCTCTGGGAGGGGCTGCTTTTGCCAGGTGGAGCATCGAGAAGTCAGGGAAATGGGCTATGGCCCCAGGTCGGGGCATGCGTGTCTTCCATACCTCGAAGCAGGAAACAGGGATGGTATAAAGACACGACAAATACTGGCTTCCAGGGGACGGTCGAGCGGTGGGGTCTGGGCAGGGCAAAGGCACAGATGGTCTCAGCCTTGGCCACATTCATGAGGCGCACAGAGCCATCCCAGGTGAAGATGAGCACCTGGAAAATGAAGGAACGGTATGTGGGGATGTCCATGGACTCTCTCCCACACGGAAAGGTTCGCTGAAGCACATAGCACTCCCTGTGGTCCAACTTTTTAGAAGTCCTCCCCGAGCTTCAGGGACCTAGTCTCCCATGCTTCTCAGTCCCTGTGATGAACTCGCCTTCCTCTGCTTGGCCCTTGAGTGACAGCAGCACTCTCAGGAGACCTCCTTCCTATTCCACTCCCCTGATAGGGGTTTCTGGCTTCAGCCTCTACTAGGTTAGAGGATGCTGAGCTCTGAGCCTGCCATCCCAGTCGGGGCTCTAGGAACCTCCTCAGACTCGCCTGCCCGCCCCTTGTACTCAGAAGGGCCATACATGAAGGCACAGGAATCCCTCCCCGCAGGACTACTTCAGCAGCAAATGCCTTCTTCTGCAGGCTGTGGAATCCATCTCCTCACATGCAGCTCTCCACTCTCACCTCTGCCTGTACATGCTGTAGCCCAGATGGGTCAAACCCTAATTGAAGTCGGGTCAGGTCCATCCCTTCTACCCCGCTGACCCACCCTGCAGTCGTTCCCCTACCTCCTCCACCTCCAAATTTGACCTGCAGCTGTGCTGACCTTTCCTTTGTGCCCAGGACACACAGTGTTCTCTTGTCTCCCAGTGGCTGACTTCTTAGCTCCCCTGACTCAGCTAAAGTCAGCCACGCCATAGCTCCTTCATCAAATGGCATCCCCATCTCTGCTGACTGCCCAGACTCTGTCCCACAGCGTCTACCCCATAATCCTCGCACGGCCCTTTTTGAGCTAGCAGGGAAGGAGTGGGGTGGGGGGGAACATGGCAGGGGAATATTGCTTGATGACTTGTCAGCTTCTTGAATTCAGAGAACTTGAAGTTCCCTGAGGGCAGGGACATTGTTTTTCATATCTGTATACCCCACAGTTAGTCCAGTGCACGACACATTATTTTAAAGGAAGAAAATGCACACATTGACTGGGAAGAAATGCTAGGCAATGGACACCTACCATGCCAGGTAAGGCTGGGACTGGGGCCACTGCACAGACAATTTCATTCACGTTCTTTCCAGACCTGCAGGAAGAAGCAGACACACAGACGTTCAGCTATCGGAAGAGCTCTCTGGTGGTACTGGTCTCTCCTGGGCAGAATTCCTGGAGAAGTTCTTATACATGAGCACTAGGAAAAGCGTAGACCACTGTCCGCAGCAGCAGCAGAAACTAGAACAGTCCAAATATCCACTGGGAGGAAAATGGTTAAGTGATTGGGGTTTATTTAAAAATACAATGAAATAAGTAAAACAGGGCTGAGCCCCGGTGGTGTAAGTGGCTGAGTGCGGAACTGCAGCCCGCGAGCTTGGCGGTTCAAATCCAGCGGCGGCTGGATAGCGCCCATGACCACCAGAGGCAGTGATGCCCACAAAAAAAAAAAAGAAAGAAAGAAAGAAAGAAGTAAAGCAAAAATAGTATGGCTACAAAAACTAACAGAAATCTTTATCCAATAAAAAATATCAAAACATGAGGTGTTTTTTTAAAGCTGTAATCTTTTTATTATTATTTTATTATTTATTTATTTTTAGGCATCACTGCTCTCTGGTAGGAGTGGGAGGCCCAGCCTTGCTGCTGCTGGATATGAACTGCCAAGCCAGTCAGCCGCAGTCCTGCACTCAACCACTATGCCACCGGGGCTCAGCATGAGGTGTTTCTTGACATAGTTTCCATCTAGGTCTAGATGAACTTCTTCTACTTCTTCTTCTTTTTTTTTTTAAATACACTTCTAAAGGAGTTTTGTTTTGTTGTTTTTAAATCTCATTCTTTCCCAGACAACTCTGTGCTCTTCTATTGACGCCGCACTAAAACGGTGGTTTTAGAATCCTTGGGGAACTCAACTTGTCTTCCTTTCCAATGTGCTTTGGGCTTGGGGCAGAAAGAGGAGTGTGAAGGGGCAAAGGCAGGGCCGGAGGGTGATGGCATATGCTTTCCTAAGGCACTCCACGTCGGACACTCCTGCTGTGCCTCAAGAATGGGCAGGGTCACTGGCGTGACGGAAACCCATCCCTTGACGTAACTTTCCTGGGTTTTCCTCTCAAGTGATGGTTTCAATGTTCTTAAAACTTCTTCACAATTAGCCACTGTAATCATTCTGTGTCTTTCCAGAAAATCTATCAAGATGATCCTTTAGGGATCATCAAGCACTCCCCAAAGCTAAGCTGCTAAGCTGACCTCTCTGCCTTGAGTTAACTGATCCAGCAGATCTGCACCCCTATATTTTGAATGGAGCTTGCTCTGTGGATTGTATTGATAAGTCCAAGACTCATTCCTAGTTATTACTCATTCCACAAACTTATCTTCACTAGCTTGTATCTTGCTTAAAAGACTGAAAGGAAGATCAGCTCTTGAACTAACTCATCTCTGCATGACATTTTGGGTACCTAACAGCCCTAACGCTTGCTGAGACCAAGATGTGCACTTAAATTAAAAAACACCAAGTTATGTGACCGTGCATATCAATGGTCAGTCTGTGGTTCTTCCACCACTTTCAGCACTTCAGCCACCGACTCTTCATTCCTTGAGATTAGTGGTCTTCCCACTTTTGCAACTTTTGACATTTCCCTGGCCTTCTTTAAAATGCTCAATACATCTAAAAATTCATGCCTATGGGGTCAGGACTCCCATAAACTTACTGCAAACTTTAATGATTTGGGAAGATATCAACTAGAGTTTTGTTCCGAAATTGATGTTTGCCCTGAATTCAAAACAGAATGCTCAGTGGCACAGAAAGAATATAGATATTTATATATTCTTATTTTTACATGCACAAGTTTACACAAAGAAGTCATGTTTGGACAAGTCTCTGTGATTAGTGGATGACTGCCGACAAGTTCTCTCAGTGACACGCTTGTCTGAGTCTCTTCAAAACAAAGGTCCCCTCAAAGCAGAGGCTTCTGAGGGCATCTACTGGGTCAGTTCCATCTCCGACTGAGAGATCAGCTCCAAGGGCTATGGAGACTGTTCTTGGGTATTCCAAAGGGGCCATCTGGACAGCTTCTCAAAGGACACAGGACAATCATGAAGGCTCATTATGAAGAAGCTTGAACAACAAGGAAAACTATACTGGTGGTGTTAGGTAGCCAGCATAGGGACTGGGGTGTCCATTGTACATGCTCAGAGGTACAAGCTTCTGGCCAGTAAGGGGTGGTACACCCAGATGGGCGTTACACCTAGATTGGCCCATCTGAGCCAGGTGAATTCAGTTCAGCCAATGGGGTTGACCAGGATTGGTGACCACGCCTCCCAGCAGAGGACCTGAAGAGGCAGAATCCAGAGCTTCACAGCCCTTGCACAACTCCAGCTGCTCCTCCAAGGTGGGGCAGCGGTGCCCTGCAGTGCCCTGAGGTGCCTGTGTAAACCTGAAACTTCTTTTACCTTTCATCAAACTCACTTGGCTCACAAACCAGGTTTCAGAGTGAATTTTTTCTCCCAGGAAGCCATGGACTGAGGTATATTTCTCTCACGAGAGAGATCCAACAGTGATTTTTAAAAGGCCAGGAAAGTTGTCCCAAGGAATTTTTCCCTTCATGACAGTGTGCCTGTCTGGGGGCACTGGTCAAACCAATCACAGCAGGCCAGGGACGCCGTCGTGATGACTGAGAGAAGCCCAAGCAGTCAACTTTGAAGAGGCAAGCACCGTGGTGTAGGGAGAGATTACTGGCTGCAGCAATGCAGTGCCCTTTCACACAGAATGTTCCATAGACAATGAGGAAGTCTACTGGGCAATTATTGGGTTCCTCAACACCCAGGGCAGCACTTGAGCCAACATTAGAGCAGTTGTCCTGTCAGGCCAGCTCGCGTCCCTCCACAGCCTATCTGTTCAGTCATGATCTGAAGACCAAGAGCCCGGCCTCTCCCCTGCTTGGGTGACAGCACACAGAGCCATCACCATAGATGAGGGCCCCTTCATTATGAATACCCCCCAAAATTTCTGGGAGCCACTAAGATGGGAGGAGACCATTAGCATCCAAAGCAAGTCTGTATTTTTTTAAGGCACCTAAAGAGATTAAGGCAGATGAAGTACTGAGAGAACTTGATCATAGACCATGATAAGCATGTTTTGTTTGGAATACACCAATTGTGTTAGGCAGGATTTTCTAGAAACACAAAACCAGGACACTTAAGATTAAACATATATAAAAGGATAGGAATCCTTTTAGTGAGGATAGAAACCCTATATAGTGAGGATGGATATAACAGAGGGCCCAGTTGAACTCAATTTCATAGAACAGTTAATATACTCACGGTCCTTCTGGTCAAAGAAACGTGGAGTCTGCCCTCAGGCAAGAGAAGCAGGGTGGGGCAGCTACAGCAGGAAGATGAGGAGTCGGGGCATATTAGAAGCTAGCAGAGCAGGAGCACAGTGCAGCAGTCTGAAGGAGCCTCAAGAACCCTGGTGAAGCAGGTCTCCATGGGACCTCAAGCTCTAAGCTTGGCAAGGAGACATGACCATGGGTTGGTTTGGCCAACAATAGGGCAGCACACAGTTGAGGCAAAGGAGGCCGTAGCCGGGGAGAAAGAGGAAGGGGGTCCTGTTACGGTCGAACCTAAGGCATAGCAAGAGCAACGCCATTTTCCAGGCAGACCGCCATTTTGTGCCTTAGCCAGCAATGGAAAAGTACAGAAAGCTATAGTCTTCTTGCACTAGTCAAAGATTAACTGCCAGATGCCTGTGCCCAGGAAAAGGGCCAACCACAAACGTCCCGTTGAACCTAACAAACAGAGATCACTCAGGAACAACCTATTTCTGTAGATAGCCTGCTTTGTTCTCGCTCACGCAACCATGTTAACTCTGCATTATGGAGCAGCCTGCTTAAGTGAACCAGAGAGTAGCCATTTTGTAGGCTTTAAGAAATGTTTAAACTGCTTGCCTTGCTTGTACGCTTGTCAGCTATGAAAAATTTTTTCAATTGTGTGTTCACACACCCAGGAATGTTCTTTTAGATTAAAACGTTCTCCTCCCTAAAATGCTCTCATAAATTCATAAATGTCAGACATAAGACATCTTGCTTAAACCTTTGTAGTTGAGATCACCTCCTCAGCCTCTTTTACTCCCCCCCTCCCCTTTCATCCTATAAAAGATGTAAGTTTTGTATGCTCGGGGCTTCAGTCCAAATAAAGGCTATAGCCCAGGTTCAAATCTGTTTGGTTTAATAAACTCTTTCTGCAGAATTTGGGTCGGTAATCTTATTTGGGCAATTTACTCTTTAACAGGTCCCGCCTTGGAAAGTCATGTATCTTGTGTCCTCCAGTCAGAGTGCAACCTGATTAAACACTACCCACATGTTCCTATGGAAGTCTAGTTGGCACAATAACCCTAACTAGCACACGTATGCATCTATTTATTGGAACCCGAGTAGGATTACTTTGGAGACGGCATGAAGATGGGCTGCTTCATGTGACTAGCTTTGCCCAATGAGATGGGAAAACAGAATGTAGGCCAAATTGCTGGCCCACTGCAGTTTACAATGACTGCTATCTTAAGCCAGTCAGCTTTGGGGTGGTTTGCGATGTAGCACTCCATACTCCATAAGCAGTTACCTTCAAGGGAAGAGGAAGTAGGATGAGATCCGAGAATAGACTGCAGGGAGCCTTGATGGAACCAGAAATAATCTGCTCTTCGACTCAGGGTTGGGGATAGGGACATGCAGCTCATTATTCTTCACTCTGGGTATATAAATTGTAGATTCATTTGCAAGCTGACGGTATCTTAAATTTTAAGAACAACCCCTTAAGGAAATTGATGAAAGATTAGATGATTTTTTTAAAACAGAAAAAGAATCCTCTTTATGATAATCCAGGATGTGAAAATCATATTTTGTACCATTGCACACATTTTTTAACTACTTAAAACAAAAAACGAGGACCTCCTACTCCCACCACCGGAGAGCAGTGATGCCCAAAAAAAACAAACAAAAAAAAAGCCATTGGCGACCTTGAGACGCTGTCTGGTGAAGTGATGACTGTGGGGCAAGTGGAGCCCTTTTGGCTGGCGGTGAGGCAGTTGTTTGAGTACTGCCAAATGCCACCAACTGTCTGGTGGCCCTTTAATCCATCCTGCCCTTCAGCCACTGACCTCTCAACAAGCACACTGATGGTGGGTCTTTGGGACCCCGTGGCTGTCACCAGGTGGACGGAGGCATCTGTGCCCAGCACCACGCATTTCATTTGGGATTTCACAGGCTCTTCGGGGTACACGTTCTGATGTTCACGAACCACGAAGTAGTGCAGGAAGTGAATGCTCTGGCAGAGGCAGCCCTCAGGAAGAGCAACGACCCCATAAGGGAAGCCTAGGGAAACAGAAACACCACACAAACAGGTTCAGAGGTGGGGGTGCAGACAGACACAGGGGCTATGATCAGTAAGAATGGCAGGGACTTATAGATGGGGAACAAAATTAGAGCTTTGATGGGATCCAGGACCACCCACCATCTTCTGGGAAAAGAAAACAGTCCTTTTCTCAGGCAACTCCTTTGTGTATTGGTAGAGGGGTAGGGGTGGGGGTCAACAAGCCCTGGAGGAAGGATAGAGCCAGCACTGAGACAGCCCAAATGGGTATTGAGCTGAGACTGGCAGCTGACTGACGAGGCACACCAGTAGCAGACAAGTTTCAGAAAGATAAGCGGTCCCTGTGTATGCGACCTCCAGAAGAATGAAGACCAGTGAATGGGCAAGAGCTTGCGATGTCCCATCATTCTTCCCCAGGGGTCATTTTTGCTGTTCTGATCGTGTGGCCAGTGCAGTACACAGAATTCCGAAAGGTCTTTGGTCCATGTTTATCTTAGTGCCATGGGGCAGGACAGCAGGATGGCATCTCCCTGGGACAGCCTGGGCCGCAGGGAGCAAGGTACTGCTGCTGGGTTGTCTGCTGACCTGGCTGCTGGGAGGGTTGCCTACCTCATGCTCAAGTGAAACACATAGCCAATTGTCTGATGAATCAATCTGGGGGTAAATGGACATGCCATTGATTTTCTGCCCCTGAGAGAATGGTCCCAGGCCTGGGAGTGCTGCTGGTTATGCATGGAGAGTCAAGGGCTTCTTAAGTGTCTCTTAGCTCCAGTACCAAACTGATGAGTAGATAAGTAGGGCAGACAACACTGGGAAAGTATGTGGGCTGAGAAGGGGGGAGGGAGGCCATCAGCCCTCCCAGAGTGTGATAGATAAGACAGGCCGTAGACCCCGTACAGAGCAAGCCTGCACAAACAGGTGGGGGTGGAGAACTTCAGTGCAAAGTATGTTCACGGGGTGCTTACTGACTGACTGAGTGAGGAAGCAGAGCCACGCTCCAAGGGGCTTCGAGAACTTGGAGGGTAACAGACGGCCTCAAGTTCACAAGGGTTCTGGGAGCTCAGTGCTGGAGACCCAACGTGAGTGTTAGGCAGTGCGCTCACCTTTGGCCAGGTTCCACAGTGTGAGCACACCGTCCTCGCAGGCCAGTACTAGGTCGGAGCAGGAGCTGCTGACAGCAGAGGCTACGATGGGCGCTGCACAAGGCCACACACCTTCAGGGTCTGCAGGTGGGAGGACACGACTCACCAGGCTGCCCCAAACCTACCCATCAACTCTACCTGGGCACTGGGGAGCCAGGCAAGCTGCTTCCTGGGAAGGTGGGCACCAAAAGCCCCTGCCAGGACGCAGCCGGCTCCCTGGCCTCCAGGCAGGGCTGCCCTCTTCCCTTAGGGAAGCACCACCGTGAGCTGTTCTATTGTTCTACTGCTCACATTTAATAAGGATATGCAGGCTGAGCCCCGGGGGCGCAGTGGTTGTGAGGGACTGCGGCCCACGGGGTTGGCAGTTCAAATCCAGCAGCAGCTCTCCAGGAGCAAGGCTGGGTCTCCTACTCCCACCAGAGGGCAGTGATGCCCCCCCCCCAAAAAAAAAAGAATTTGCTCGGTGCTAGACATGGTAAGAATTTTACTGCATAATTTAATTTAATTCTTTCACCGGGATCCTAGGCGCTAGGCCCAGTCAGCTTTTAAGGATAAGGAGACTGAGGCAGAGATAAAAATGAGTTGCCCAGGCTGAGCCCCAGGGGTGTAGTGGTTGTGTGCGGGACTGCGGCCCACTGGGATGGAGGTTCAATTCCAGCAGCGGCTCCACAAGAGCAAAGACTGGGCTTCCTACTCCCACCACCAGAGGGCAGTGATGCCCCAAAATAAAACAAACAAACAAACAAAATGAGTTGCCCAGTCAGTATAGAAATTTAGATTAGAAACCATGCTGCTTGGGAGAGGAATGAAAGGAATGTAATTGCTTCTCTGAAGTTTTCCAACATCACTCTTGAAGAATAATACTAAATTATATCACAAAGTGAACTTGCTTATTTAACTGCTTCTGTGAATTTGTGGAACACACATACAAGGGGGGAGGCTTCAAAACGTTTGTATTAAAAAAATGAATGAACAGCTAAAGATATTTTTCTATGAACTGTTGAGGACACATACACACACACTGAGAACCCATGTCCACTGTCACTGAGATGGGTCCGACTCATAAGACTAGGGCAGAGAAGAACTGCCCCATAGGGTTTCCAAGACTGGAAATCTTCTGGGCGCTGAAAAGTAGCTGGCGGGTTTGAATGAGTGACCTATCTGTTAGCAGCCTGGTACCTGACCACTGTGCCTGGGTTCCCTATGACAACCACCCCCACCTTAGTGTTTTTCCATTTTTATTATTATTTTTTTTAGGCATCACTGCCCTCTGGTGGTGGGAGTAGGAGGCCCAGCCTTTGCTCCTGTGAACTGGACTTGAACCTCCATCCCAGTGGGCCGCAGTCCCGCACACAACCACTACGCCACCGGGGCTCAGCCGTCCATTTTTAAAGAGCTTTCATATTCAGAAACTCTGGATTTTTCTATTCACAGCAAATGCAAGCATTAGATAAAGATGGCACAACTAGCTCATATTTCAGAACACAAAATAGGGGCTAGGGCAGGGAATGGCTAACTGGGGCCACAGGGTTTTCAGAGAGTTGGGCCATGACAGGAGCAAGGCTTCCACACCCAGGGGCCCTGTGAACCTATCTTTAGAAACATGATCACTCCAGGCTAGACCCCAGGGGTTATACCACAGCCCCAAGCCCCCCACTTCTGGGCCCCTTAAAGTGACATGACACTCCTAGGAAAATTCCTGAAGCATATGTGCTGAGGGCCCTGCCCAGTTCAGCAGTAACATACCAACTTTGTCCTTCGAAGTTCGGTTAAGTGAATAGAGAAGGAAATTATGACTCCCGGACCAGTACACGCCTAGGACACAGGCTGCCCCTGAGAAAGAAAAGAGGAAAGACACATCACATTAAAAGTCTGGGTCACCTTCCCATTTTTTTTAAGGCATCACTGCCCTCTGGTGGTGGGAGTAGGAGGCCCAGCCTTTGCTCCTGGGAGCTGGATTTGAACCTCCATCCTAGTGGGCCACAGTCCCACGCACAACCACTATGCCACCGGGGTTCAGACCCACCTTCCCATTTGTATAGGAAGCTGGAGTGAAATCCAAAAGGGTTTGTTCTGAGGGGCACCACCCAACAGAAAGATGAGCTTCCCAAAGAGGAGGGGCTGGCACGCTCAGGGGGGCTTATTCTAGGGCCCGCTAGCCTATAGAGGCAGGAAGGGTGGTCACAAGGGCACATAGGCTACTTCAAGTAGGACGTCAAGTGTTTTGAATAACATTTTCTACAAGACAAATTTACATCTAGAAGTAGGTTGGAGGGATATGCACACATCCCCTCTTCCCTGGAGACAGCACCAGCCTCTACTACCAGGGAGTCTGGGCTCAGGAACCCCAATCCAAATGGAAACCCTTTAAGTTACAGCTAACAACTCAATTTCCTCCTTTACCCCCTCCTACCAACAATAATCCAAACCATGGGCCAAGCAGGGTTTGCTATGTGGAAGTCCCTCCAGGGGAGCATTGCAGAAGGATGACCCAAGGGACACACCTTCCCAGGAAAATCACCTGAGGGGTTCTTGACTTCTGCTGGCATGGCAAAACCAGAGCTCGGAGGGAGGAAATGGAAGGTAGCCATGCTGGAATGGAAAAGACATCAGTTAGAGTAATGGGAGGAGCTGGCAGGTCTGCGGACTCAGGCCAGAGGGTTGGTGAAGATGGCCTTCCTCCTGTGGCTGGGCAGACCACCAGGCAGAACACGGTTTATGGCTGGTTCTGGTGGGACAAGCAGACCTGGGCCCTGCTGAGGGGAGGGTGGGTAGAACTGCCACTCTAGGTGAGTGGGACTAGCTTCAGACATCACCGTGGACATGGGCAGACTGAGGTGCCAGAAAGGTTCCCAGACCAGTAATGAGGCAGGTCAGTACTCCCACACCAGAAGGCTTCTTCTTGGAAACCAGCGGTGTCCTGAGGGAAGATTCCTTAACTTAAAAAGCTTCTTTATTCTCTCTCTTTGGGGGCAACACAGCCAGTGGTGTGCTGGTTGACTGGCTCTGAGAAAAGAAGATAAATCATAATTTGGAGAGTGTATAGATTTCTGTGGAGTAAATATGCCTATCATGAGCAAACTGCCAATTGGCTTGCAAAATTCTTCAAAATTCTTCAATAATCACTTTAGTTGGTCAGTGAATTCAGTTCAGTGCACCACAAAGCCGTTATGGTTCCAGGGCAGGCGACAGTTGTCGCTGTTATGAATGAGCCTCAGTCATTTGTGTCTTGACACAAGAAGTTCCAGGCCCACTTGGCAATGAGAGGAACAGTTTCTCTACCTACTGACCCACTTGCGAGACCCACCCTAACTGTGAGAGAACTAACTCCAGGGAAGAGGCCAGTTCCAGCTCCAGCAAGCATATGTCATGTATCAAACTAAATCAAATTCTATTTTGAATCTCCACAAGTACATATTCTTTCTTTTAAATCTGTCACCTGCCTTTGTTCTAACAAGATTTAAACAATCTCTGTACAATGTCTCAAAAGATATGCTGAAGTCCAGGGGAGCAGAGTGTTGAAACCCTCAGAGAATACCAAAAACAGATTTGGGAGACAGTGTGGCACCCCATCAGACTCGACTAGAAAACACTCAAAAAGGCCAAAAACAGACCTTGAACTATCTATAGGCTTTTCCATTTTTGTCAGGGACTTTATTTTTTATTATTACTATTTTGTGTTTGTTTCTTGCTATTATTGTTTTATTGATTTTGACTTCCTCTGTTGTTTTATTTGACTTTGCCTGGTTTTTGCGCTTATTAATGTATCTGCAGGTCTATTGAGATAAGATAGGTGGGATAAATAATTTGGAGATAAAAAGAATGGGAACAATGGTTCTGCGGGGATATAGGAAAAAGGAAGGTGGGGAAAAGGAAATGGGGTCCATGGGTGGGGGAGATACCAACCCAGAGACAAGGGAACAACAAGTGAATTAAAATCAATGGAAGGAAGGTTGTAGGATGCCTAGTGGGGCTCAATCAAGGGCAATGTAGCAGTGAGGAATTACTAAACCTGAATGAAGACTGAACATGAGGGTGGGTCAAGATGGAAGTAAAAAGGAAATAGAGGAAAGAACCTTACAAATTGGATTAGACTAGAGTATGCACACTGCTACAGACAAGGGCCCACAACACAGGGAATCCAGGATGGATAAATCCCTCAGGGCCAACAATGAGAGTAGAGATACCAGAAGGATTAAGGGTGGGGGGAGCGGGGAGAGAAAGAGGTAATCAATCACAAGAATCAATGAAGAACCCCCTCCCAGGGGCATGAATAACAGGAAATGGGTGAGAGGCAATGGAGGAGGATGTAAGATATGGATATAATAATCTATAACTTATCAAGGATTCTTGAAGGAGTACAGGTGAGTGCAGGGGAAGAAATAGGGAGCTGATATCAGGGGCTCAAGTGGGAAGAGAATGCTTTGACAATGATGACGGCGACACATGGCTGGCATCTTTGAAGACCTGGTTGGAGACAAGATGACGGTTTTACTGTGAGGACCTATCAAGGGATGAACATAGATATGCCTGGAAGTAGATGTTTCAAACAGCGTCTCTTCAAACATCTTTTGCCATACCATGTGATAACACACTTCTTGGTTCACCATGGCAGTAGCAGCAATAAAATGGGCACTGTCAAACATAACAGTCCTGAAACATTTATCAATTTGAAATGGAGTTTTATATAGTGTTTGTCATAAATCTACACAGTCTCTCCCAGATAACTATAGTTGCAAGGTGGAGCTTACTTTGACCTCAGATGGCAGGACAATAGTATGTTACCCCTCTTCTGAGGACATTCCATATGAACATACCAACCTTTTCCTCAGCCAGATCCTATACATAACAGGGAAGAAACAAATGATCATGTGCTGAAAACTTGATTAGAAGCGAAGGATCACCCCCTTGAGTAAGGACCTAGGAGAGAACGACTTAGCAAATCGTTCTTTACCACATGGGCAGTATCATAGAATGCTGTAAGAAATTGAATCCTCCAAACAACAGGTGAGTTCCAGGTTCTTCTTTCCTAAGGAGAGAGAGATGTCATTTTTTGCCTCATTTGCCACTTGAGAAAAGTATCTGATGTAGTCTCTATTATGTTACAAATAAAGTAATTTTTTTTAAAAAAGAAGAAAAAAATGATGGTGGCATGCGTGCAGATGTGCCTGACATATTGAAGAAATTTATGACTTGTGATGAGATGTAAGAGCCTCCAATAAAAGTATTTTTTAAAAGAAATATTTAAGTGTGCAAGAATAAGTTTGTAAGAATTTTTGTGGGGTCCTTATTAAGCTCCTTCACACTTTAATACCTATTAATCTTCTTAGAAAAAGAAGACATCCTTTTATCTGACTTCTTAGTAATGAAAGTTACAAATGTTCTAATAATACAGATACCAAATGGAAGCTGAAGATGTCAATGATGATGATACTTTACAAGGAGTGCTAAATCTTTTGGGGGAACTGGGGGGGGCATCACTGCCTCTGGTGGTCGTGGGCGCCACCCAGCGCTGCTCCTGAGAGCCGCGCAATAATGCTTTACAAGGAAATCAATTAGTAAAACTATCAGTGTCAGGTTGTCAAATCAACAGGGAATTAAGTGGAAGATCTGAATCTGTTGACAAATCATTAGCTTTAGTTATTCATCTGTAAAACAGAATACTAATTGTTAGGTGTCAAATGTGCTAATACGGAATAAGTAAGGAAGTCAGTTTTACATAAATTACAATGGAAAGTAGATCTAGAGTGGTTAAAGGAAAAATGATGTCAATCCTTTAAAAAAAATTTTTTTTAAAGATCTGCTAAAGTTTTCTGAAAAGTCTCCTCAATCAGAGAGCGTGCAAGGGTCCTCAAACGACGGCCCTCAGACCACATGCAGCCCACCGAGGACATGTATCTGGCCCACCAGGGATTTTTGCCCCGCTGCTGTCCTGCCTAGCAGCTGACTCATCCTGACCCGCAGTGAATTTGTTCATAGTTTTCTTAGCTATAATCTGGTCCTTCAACAATCTGAGGGACAGTGAACTGAGCCCCTGCTTAAAGTTTGAGGACTGCTGGTTTAGGGCCTGGGTTAACTGGGCTACTTGGAGCACCTCCGGCGAGTGCCAGGAGAAGAGGAGCTTGGTGGCTCCAAGGGCCCCTCTTGCTCACCTGAGTGGCTCATCCTCCCAGTCCTCTTCCAGGTACTTCTTGTATGTACTGTTGAAGACAGCCCTTTGTTGCTCCCACTGACTGTCCTTGATGAAGTGGTTCTGCCCAGAGCCCAGGCCATAGCTGTCTTCTATCTTGGCAAAGACTTCCAGAGGGCTCTTAAATGTGGTGCCTGAGGTAACAATAGTTTGGAATTAGCCAAGTCACCTGACTTCCCTCTGGCTGATTTCCCCTTCCATGCTTCCCAATTTCTGGCACAAGTCCTCAGCCTTGCTCAGGCTGTGGTCTGTAACACCCTGTACACAGCCTTCTCCCATCCCGCATACTCCCCGAGCCCAGGAAGGGTAGCTCCTCTCCACCCTCCGTCATTTCCTCTGCTTTAGGACAGACTGTAGATGTTCAGACATCAAGGTCTACCATGCTCCCAGAGACCCAAAATCGCTGGCATCATCTTCCCAGCTAAGCTGAGCACCAAGCCACTGCATTTAGCAGCTCTGCGGAAGGCCAATCCCATTGTCTCCTCAGGCTGATCTTTATCCAACTACTTTCTTTTAACAACATATTTTTCCCCTGGCAATCCTTTTTCTCATTCTCCCCTTCCCAATAACCTTTCTTTTCTTTTCTTTTTTTTTTTTTGGGGGGGGGGGGCATCACTGCCCTCAGGTGGTGGGAGTAGGAGGCCCAGCCTTCGCTCCGTGGAGCTGGAATCGAACCTTCATCCCAGTGGGCCGCAGTCCCGCGCACAACCACTACGCCACTGGGGCTCAGCCCCCAATAACCTTTCATTTCCTTCTGTTCATCTGTTGCTAAACCCACAGTGGAGCCGGATGATCTATGTTCTGGTACACACCCCAAGTTCCAGAACTCTGCTCTCTTTGGAACATGGTCAGGCCCCTCAGGGTTGGCCACGGTTCCCACAGTGCTCTGGGCCCCTCTCACTAGGGAAAACCAGGGCCAACAGTTCCTTGCACAACACTTTAGAGGAAGACCTCTTTGTAGAAACAAATGTGTGTTATATGGCAGTAGTTCCTAAAGTGATCACCAGCTTTACCACCTGGAAACTTGTTAGAATAGCAAATTCTCAGGCCCCAACCCATATCTGTTGAAACAGAAACTCAGTTGGTGGGGTCCAGAAATGCATGATTCTGATATAGCTAGAGTTTGAAAATTACCCATAAGTGCTAAAACCAAAACACACCCCTTGCCACAGAGTTGGCACATCCTAATACATAGTATAGTCAACCTTTAAAAATTTTAGCTATATTAGTGCAGTGATGTCTTGTGCTTTTACTTTGCATTTTGTCTATAACTAATGATGTTGGTATCTTTTTCATGTGTGTATTAGTCATTTGAATGTTTTGTTTTATGAATGGTCTGTACAATAGTCTTCACTGACTTGGTAATTGATTATCTTTTTCTTAATCTATAGAAATTCCTTACATATTGTGGCTATATGTTTTTTAAGTATCCTTTCTATTCTGTGGTTTATGTTTTCATGATTTTTTTTTGGAGGGGATGTTGGCCTTTAAAAAAATTATTATTGGAGGACTCTAACAAATCTTATGACAATCCATCATTCAATTGTATTAAGAACACTTGTACAAGGGCTGAGCCCCAGTGGTGTAGTGGTTGTGTGCGGGACTGCAGCCCACTGGGTTGGAGGTTTAAATCCAGCAGCGCTCTCCAGAAGCAAGACTGGGCCTCCTACTCCCACCACCAGGGGGCAGTGATGCCCACCAAAAAAAAAAAACCCAAAACATAAAAACATCCCAAAACATAAATAAACAATAGTTCCAGGTCTGTGTGCTGACCCGTATGAGTGTTTCCCAATAGGGTGCAATGAGGTACCAAGTCCTGTCCCCCGAGTCAGAAGTCTACTTTCAGGATTTCCTGGGGGACTTGATTATGCCGCTCTCCTTGCTGCCCTGTTGCACTCCCCTCACGTTTCATCCTGCTTTCCAGTGCTGGGCAGTCTCCAGTGCTGTCCCCCATAGCGCTATGGGTCAGTGAGGGAACATCATGTCTCATGATGGGGCCGACCCTACAGTCCTCTCCCATGCATCGGCTGCTCCAAGCAGGGATGTCGTCCCTGGGACTTGGTAGGCCATGATGAGGTTCGCGCGCGCGCTCTCTCTCTCTCTCTCTCTCTCTCTCCCTCCCTTCCTCCCTCTTAGTGCTTCATGATCTTTTTTTTTTTTTTCGTTTTTGTGGGCATCACTGCCTCTGGTGGTTGTGGGTGCTACCCAGCCGTTCATGATCTTAATGACTATAAGTTCTTAATTTTTTTCTTTTGGTTTTAAAAAATAGAAATTTATTTCATTGGTTTCTCCCTTGTCTGTAGTCCTTGGTGACTTCCTAGGACACCTGTTGTCCCCTGTGCATAAAGAGCCCTGTGTAAAATCTGGAGTGTTTTTTAGCTTTTTTTTTTTTTAATTAGGAATCACTGCCCTCTGGTGGTGGGAGTTGGAGGCCCAGCCTTTGCTCCTGGGAGCTGGACTTGAACCTCCATCCCAGTGGGCCACAGTCCCGCGCACAACCACTACGCCACCGGGGCTCAGCCTGGAGTGTTTTTTAATACTCAGTCATGATTAGCTTTAAAATCCATCTTTATAACGTTCTAGTTAACCTAATTTTTTTTATAAGCCTATTTTTTAAAATCATTTTATTGAGGGGTCTCGTGTAACTTTTATCACAATTCATATGTCCATTTTCCTTTTTCTACACAGAGGTCACAGAGATACATTATTTTCTAAAATATTCTATATTTTTAATTTTACATGTATTCCTCCAGTTCATCTAGGATTTATTTTTCTTTTTGTGTATCTAGGGTCTGGTGGCAGTGTTACTGAAGACAGAAGCAAAAAGAAACAAACAAATCAACAGTGGTTCTCAACATTCCTAATGCCACAACCCTTTAATACATTTCCACATGTTGTGGTGACCCCCAAACATAAAATTATTTTCATTGCTACTTCATAACTGTAATTCAATCATATCAAGAAAAGTTGTACAATTGTCATTATATTTAATTCTAGAACATTTTCTTCTTTGTAATCCTTGTCATTCATGTAATTATTATTTTTTTCTAATTGTGACAAAATATACACGAAAGAGCTTTCTGCAATTCCACAACTTCTATTTGTATAATTCAGTGTCACTGATCATACTTTTCATGCCGTACAGCCACTATTGATATCCTTCCTTGTCCAAATTATTCTACCACTATGCCACCGGGGTTCAGCCCAGCTAAATCACTTTTAAAGTAAGTTGTGTATCACAAACAGTTCAGTACTCTCTCCCCATCCCAAATTCAATGTTTGCTCCCCAAATCTCACTCCCCCTATCTCCTACCCCTCACCCTCACATCCCCTATAAACCCTTGCATCAGTTAGTATCTTTATGATCTACTGTGCTTCACAAATTGGAAAAACCAACAGAAGTAAACAGACAAAAAAAGTGGTAAGAATAAAAGAATAATAATATAAACATTTAAAAAATACAAATAATGATTAAGAAAAGCCCACCATCAATATTTAAAAAGCCAAGGAAAGAATATTTTGTCATGGAACAAGGAAGAACAACTTGGACCTAGAATAATTTCAGGCTGGGTCATAAGGAAGGTGAACTGACCAAGTATCAAGTTGATCCAGCATAATCAAGTTTACAATGATCTCTATCTGGCAGTAAAGCTGTGTCAGCCCCTTGCGTGAGACTAGCGGGAATCTGCCAGAGGCTTCATCTGACTAATTACCCTGCAGATTAGGTGTTCACAATTTAAACTCTGATACTTTTCCCTTCATCATATTTGGATTTTGTTATAGTCATCTTCGGAGCATACAAGCTGGTGTGCTTCTCACCAAGTTCTTTTACCAAAACTGTCTTTTGGGGGTCATTCTAACCAATTTTTTAAAGTTTTTTTTTATTATGAATGGCAGCAGTTTATAAGCTTTTCCATTCAATGCTTCAGACACATTTTCATTCCATTGTCTGCAATGCCCCCAATTTCAAATCTCTTATCCCACTTCCTCCCTGTATTTCCTATTTCCACTCTTCTTTATTTTCTATTGCTTCTGAACTTTGCCCTTAGGTAAATGCTGTCCTTCTGATCTTAAATGGTTGATTGGTCTCAGGACGTTCAAGTACTCCATTAGTCTCTTAGAGTCATAGTTTCCCCATCTTTGGTTTCCTGCATTCTCCATTCTTCTACTCGGCAGAATCAAAGCCAGCCTAATCTGCTGACTCATACGCTCCTATAACACGGAGTAGGAGGGTCCCTATGGGTTTGGAGACTGGCACTCTTTACAGGAGCAGAGAGCCTCATCTTTCTCCTGAGGGGCCTCTGGTGGCTATGTCCCAATTGACCTTGCACTTAGTAGTCCAACGTATAGCCCACTACATCACTAGGGCTCCTACCAGCGAAAACAGGAATTAGTTATTCTTGGTCATTTGCACTTCCCTTTTGTTTCTAATTAGTTGCAAACTATCCCTTTGTATATGTGTACCATATTTTCCCTAATCAATCTTTACTTATGTATAAAGAATCTCATACTGGACATCTTTATTCATATATCAGGGGCTACCCCCCTCCCCCCCAAAAAATGGAATTGCTTGGCAGATTGGAACTTTCCGAGTATAAAGTTTTCCTCCCTAGGCAAACATCAAGCAATTTGTTCTGAGTTAGTGCACCCACTGGGAAAGTTCTCTCTGGTCAGTGAATTTTTTTCATAAAAGCAGTTTCACTCAAACCTTGTTTATTGTGATGGCCAATTTAAGAAAACAGTGAGAGCGCAGATGTGAAATTTTGTCTCCTGTTTGGGGAAAAGTGCTGAAAAAACTATTGAACACAGATTACAAGAACAGCACTATGGGAAAAATTCAAGTGTGTAAGTGGTTTTCTTGTTTCAAAAAAAGTGAAGTGTACATCGATGACAAACCTCATTCTGGATGTCCATCAACTTTCTGAAAGGATGAAAATGTTGAGTCTGTTCCACCAAGTCAGAGTGTTAGCATGCTTTCTATTTAGAAGTTCTGAACAGATTGAATAATAGTGTGCGACAAAAAAAGGCCTCATTTGTGGCAGACTGCCACCACGACAATGTACCTGTTCATGCAGCTATCTCAAGGTGCTAGCTTTTGGCAAAAAACAGCACGCCTGTCTTGCTCCATGCACCTACCTCACCTGACTCACTCCATGAGATTTCTTTTTGTTTCTGTAAATGAAAAGGGACGTGAAAGGATGGTGATTTGATGATGAAGAAGAGGTGAAGGAAAAAATGGAGAGGCTGTCCGCCATCCAAACAGATGAGGGTGAAAAATGTTTTCAAGAATGAAATCACAGATTTGACAAATGTAATAAATATAATGGAGAGTACTTTGAAGGTGATGTGTTTTTTTTTAATTAAATGCATAGCTTTGAATTTTTTTTATTTTGGGGGGTATCCCCTCATATATTTGACATCATGTGTGACTGTTAAAAGGGTAGACTGTTCTCTGCCAATAACGTAGTTCCTCTCAGATTCTCTTGATCAACTCCCACTTATTCTTTAAGACCTTATCAAATGAGCAGAGGTCAATGTAACTCCTTTCCCTACATTCTCATGGTGTGACGAGACGTTTCCCCAAGCACTGTGGTGGGTAGCGCCCGTGCAGGAAAAAACGATGTGGCAACCTACTTCTGCAAAGAGTTCAACATCGGTAACCCCGGGGGTCAGTTCTGCTCTATCCTGGAGGGTCATCATGGGTTGGAATCAACTTAACGGCAGTGCATTTTTAGGTAGCCCTTACTGCTGCATTGAGTCAGCACTGACTCAAGGGCAGTGAGTTTGTTTTTTGTCTCCCTTGCTAGACCGTCATTTTCCCGCGGTAGTGCAGGAGCCTGGTCTTAGTGAACTGACCTTTGTACTTGGGGCAATATTAGTACTCAGCAAATTGCTGATAAATGAATTAACATGAATGTGCACATGAATTCCAATCAGGAAACATCTCTATCTGGAATTTCCAGTTCTGTTGGCTAATTGTGTCCTTAAAATATTCATGTGTTATCAGGAAAAAAAAATATTCATGTGTGTGTGTGTGTGTCTGTGTGTCTGTATGTGTGTATGAGAGAGAGAGAGAGAGAGAGAGAGAGAGAGAGAGAGATTTGGGCTGTAGCATTTATGAGGTTTAAATTTTTTCCTCTTCAAAACCATTGCTGCTAATAGGAAACATGTGAAATGTAGAGAAAGGCACAAAAGGGAAAATAACAATAGAAAGGATGTACTGGTTGAATTATACTGACCTGTAATTGGTTTAAGTGGTTTAATCTTCATTATGTAAACGGGAAGACTCATTTTAGCATCTCCTTTAACAAGAGCATTTGCATCCTGCAATATGAAAGAGTTTCCAAGAATCATGAATGTAGGCCATGACCTATTTCCTCATGTCCCCCAATGGGTTAGAAAGGTGAATGACTTTGCTTTGAGATAGCATTATTGGTGACCTGGTATAGTGAATTGAATTGCATAAATCCCAACTATGTGTTGTAAACCCTAACTCCTATACCTTTGGTTAAAATCCCATTTGAAAATAAGGCTTTCTTTGTATGTTACTGATGCACGTCAGTGTAGAGTGTACCTTACGCCAATCAGTTTTGAGACAGAAAATGAGATGAGGCATATAAACATGAAAGCACAGCGGGGAGGAGATAGATACCAGGCCACGTGAAGGAACGAAAACTGAAAAGTCATAAGGGCCTTTTCCTACCAGTTTTGGAGAAAGCCTTTCTCTAGTCCTCTAGAACTAATGGCCTACATTTCTCCTAACTGTAGGAAAACACATTGCTGTCTAGTAAAGCGACCCACTGTGGTTTTTCCTTTGTAGCAGCCCTAAGAAACTAACACCTCTAGAATTCTCTACTGTGTTAGTACCTCAAACCGAAGACCTCCTTGCAGAGGCCCCAAATAGCCTTGAAATAGTCCTACTGCCACTTTCACTTTCTGACCACCAAGTTGCCAAGGGAGGGCAGTAGCCCCAGGAATCTCCTTGGTCATCTGGGAAGGCAAGGCACCACCAAGAATACAAAGAATAAGGAGAGACTTAAGTGCATGTCAACACTAAGATGTGCAAACAGGGAGCCATCTCCTGTGTCCTCACGAATTCTAGTTTGAAGGATCAACAAAAGACGCCTCCTGATTGTCTTTTATGACAAAGCTTTTGACAAACAACTTTGAAGATGTTACTATTCATATTTGTCTCGTTTATGGAAATAACCAAACCACTACTAAATGTGTATACAGTGCTGATCCTGTACTGTCTTTGAACTTGGTCATATGCAGCTTTGATGGTGTGTCTGTTTCACACCTCCCTTTTCTCTTTACTGCATTTAATCCATAAAATCAGCTTTCCCGCTAATGTAATTTTATGATGACTTTTCCTGAGGACACTACATTTAAGTTAGCTAGAGACAGTGGTGGTAAACTAGCATAATTTTTTTCAAGACAGAAGGGCTCAGAAAACCTATAACCACTTTGAACATAAAGACACAAATACCAGGATGATCATGGAAGCTGACCTAGCAGGCACCAGGGCACAATGCAGAAGGACTACACCTAGGGGCTCAGCTGAGTGAACTGAACCCTACCTCAAAGCTGCTTGCTTTGGACTGAGAGCTGTGGTGCTTGGATGGGAAAGGAAGCAGAATGTGACCGCCCCAGGATTGTGGAAATGGTGGTCACTGGATCTTGGGGAGAACTCCTGGCTGGGTGAGTGTCCAGTGGAAAAGGACCCAGGACCACTACATATGTAGTACCTCAATGCCCACCCTGCAGTGACAAGTGGTCCCTGGAGCAGCGATCTCCACTTGAAAGAACTGACCCAGGAAGGTCCCCACTGACATCAACCCCCATACTTAGAGTCAACAGAGCCTAATAGAAGGAGAGATGAAACTGTGTGGGCCAAAAACTCACAGGTTGCTGCTCAAGGTAGAATGGTACTCGCACAGTCTCCTCCTACAAACTGTGTCAGAGAGTTGGGTCCTTGGAAAGATTGATGATGATGACAATGCAACTGACTTATACCCCAGGGGGGTGGAATGGCAATGCTAAACTTCTCGGTTTATATCTGGGTCTGAACAGCCCCGGTACCAGCCTCACGAGAAGATGAACACCCTGCTTCTGGCATCTCACCGAGCTCATCTCTCCAGTCAACATGCAGTCCTTCCCCTAGCATTTCAGGAAGCAGGTTTGAAAAAAAGCAGGTTTGCTAACAGGTCATCTCTAGACCAGAAACTTGTATAGCACAAGAAAACAAAAACAAAACAAAACAGCAAAGGGATGAGCCCAGGTGGCGTAGTGGTGGTGCGCGGGACTGTGGCCCACTGGGTGTAGGTTCAAATCTAGTAGCAGCTCCACAAGAGCAAAGGCTGGGCCTTCTACTCTCATCACCAGAGGGCAGTGATGCCCCCTCCCCCCCCCAAAAAAAACACAAGAAACCTCCCTTCCCTTCATCAGCTGTATGCCTTTAGCTCATACCCTATATATATCCCATTGCCCCAATACAGGGCACGGTTCTCTATGCTACCTTATTGGGCTGCAGAACCCATGTAGGAGTTGTTTTCCCTAATAAAGCCTTTCTGTACTTTTCATTCCTGACTGAGCCTTGTCTTCTTACTGAGTCTACAATTCCACCTTTCAGTTCATATGGGTTTTTGCTTTCCTATTTATAAGCTTGCCTTTTTGTGTTTGTGTTTTCTCTCTCTCTCTCTCTCTCTCTCTCTCTCTCTCTCTCTCTCTCCTTTTGGGGGGGTGTGTGTTCTGTTCATTTGGTTGCTGGTTGACTTATGGCTTCTATTGATGCAGTTGATATTATAGGGTTGTGAATTTGTCATGTTACAACTGCCAGAGTAAACCGGAGATGCGCAAACCCCATGGACAAGCAGACGGAGTCCTACGTAACTCCAGTCCCATTCACAACAGTGAGTTCTTACGTCATGGCCCTATACTCACCTTCATAAATGGATGAGTGAAGGTCAGCGTGCCACAGCAAAGTCTGGTGGAGAAAGTAGCTGGGCCTGGCTGTCAAATGAACAGTGTCCGGGGGCACTTTTTTGAAAGGCTTGCATTCAAACAAGCAGCCATCTAAGCAAGGAGCCAACTAAGTCCACAAGGAAGAAGCACACCAGTTTGTGTGACCCAAGCATGACGATTAAAAAATTCTCATGTGGTGAAGGGAACTGTATCAGAGCTAAAATTATGAACACCCAATTTGTAGAGGGCAATGGAAGGCAGCGGGAGCCCAAACCCATCTGCTGTGTACCTAGTCAGACTGAGCCACTGTAGCTCTGCTCTAGGCACAGGCAAGTCTCTAACAGCCTTACTATCAGGCACAGACAACTGTCATCTGAAATACGCTGACTCAAGCTCAATGCTTAGCCAGATGATCTCCCTATTGACCTACCCTGAATTGGTTCTGAGTGGGAATATCTCTTCCTTGTTCCATGACAGAACCTTCTTCCCTGCTTTTTGAATGTTAGTGGGGGTCTTTTCTTTCTTACTCATTATTTGGATTTTGGGGTTTATATTATTATTTAAGCCTTACCACCTTGTTTTGATTTTGTCTTTATTGTTTCGGTTAGGTTTCCCAGTTTATGATGCACAGGAGGAGTGGATGCATAGTGGCAGTAACTGATACAAGGGTTGATAGGGGATGCAGAATTGGGGAGTGGGTGATAGGATGGGAAAGGGGATTTCAGGAATTAAAATTGAAGTCTGGAGTGGGGAGGGAGCACTAGCACTGACTGATTGCACAACTCATTATAAAGGTGATTCCCCCACGGGTGGGGGAAATGTTCTAAAATTGATATGGTAATGATTGCATAATTCTCATTGATATGACTGAACTACTATGACTGAATTGTATAATATGTAAATTATGTGCCAATAAGACTGTTTTAGCCATTCAAATTTTAAAAACTGTTTCAAAAAGACACAAATATCTTAAAGGCAAAATTTGAAAATTGATAAACCTTGTTTAAAATGCTGAAAATTGTAGTAGTTATATTACAAATAAATAGTGTCATTAGAAGATCTCCAGGAGCAAGACTGGACTTCCTACTCCCACCAGGGCAGTGATGCCACAAAAAAAAAAGAGTGCTATATATACACAATCTTACAACAAGAGTAATTTATAAATACATGCATGGACAGACACTTGGGGTGAACAAGTGTGGGAAGGAGCAGGAAAATATGTCCACAGATATACAGAGAATTGTTAAAGGAAATTTCTACATGGGTAATGATGTTTGGCACAAATAAATGCATAAGCATAGTAGGGCATACCTAAATATACCAGAGGTACTCAATACATTCATCACAATCTACTAGTAGATCGCAAATGTAGTGTGGGTAGATTGCATGGCATTAAAAACATAGACATGCGCCTATCATCAATCCCGTCACTTAATTGATACACAGATGCAATCTTAGGTGTCAAAAACATGCTCTAACAACTGCACTAAGGACAGCAAAACTCATAAGCTAAGCTATCACCAATTTTTAGATCTTGTTTTTTTTTCTCTTAAATGTAGGAAAGGGTATTAAAATGAGTGGGGGAGCTGGGCCATGTAAAAAGATAAAAGTATATCACTTTCATATGGAAAGGGAGATTTTGAGGCTGAAGCCCAGAGCGCATGAACAGTTCTGGAACTTGCTTGCAGAGGGAGGGTACCCAAACATGACAAAATGTGCTACCTTAATTCAGCTCTACTGCATTATTCAGCTCTACTTATTGATGTGAGGCAGTCTTTACCCACATAAAGATCATTCCTCCATGACTGATGATCATCTGGAAGTGTGCTTGAGGCTGGCTGTCAGCAGCTACTGTCCGAACTATACATCCCTGGCTCATTCCATTCAGTGCAAGACATCAGAGTAAACTCAGGTAATGACAAGAAATATAGAGCTAATTGTGTTGTGTTGTACAATTTGGACTAATGTGATTATGCAAGGTACATAAACATACATTGTACATAGAAAGAAGTCTCAATGTATTTATAAATAAGTGTAATAAATAAATATATGGTTTGCATTTTTGTAGTTTGTAGATCATTTTGACTTGATCATTTTTTTTGGGGGGGGGTGCATCACTGCTCTCTGATGGTGGGAATAGGAGGCTCAGCTCCACTGCTGGAAATGAACCTCCATCCCAATGGGCCACAGTCCCGTGCACAACCACTACGCCACCAGGGCTCAGCCCTGACTTGATCATTTTTTAAGTAGCTTGCATGCTGAAAATGTGTGAGCACCCCTGTCTTAGACATATCCAAATACCTTAACAGAATGAGTCACTGTGCCTGGGAACTCAGGACCGTGGTCTCAGGCACAAGGTCCACTGACATAGCGCAGCCCACAAAGACAATGTTCTACACTCTGCTTTCGTAAGCAGTGGCTGGGGTCTTAAATTTGTATGAACAGCAACTTAAGGTGCAACAATTTATCAATCCCTATCCAGAGCAAATAATAATGAAGAAAATTTTTTAAAAAGAAGAAAATCAAAGGCTCACAGAACCAATCAGTCCAACAGAGGAAAGGAGCACATGAACATTGGTCTTCATGATCCTGAGGCCAAACCTAAGTGGGACTCTGAAAGCGCTACCTGGTGCCCTGGGAGAGATCACACTGGGAGGTCACGGCTAGAGTGGCAGAATATGGGACGGAATTGGGATAGAGATAGGGGAACCCTGAGACTATGGTCCTTACTTACCCTTCAGGTCTGGAAACGAACTCACCTCCACAGCACAATTGTCAGTCAAATCTGAACAGGTTTTTCAGGAGAATGATAACAGTTGAGGCTCTGAACACCTTAGAATAATCACTCGTTTGGGCAGCATTTACCCAAGGACAGAGTTCAGAAAGATTAAGAAATAAGAAGGTATAGAAACAAGAAACACAGGAAGGAAGCAGGGTTAGGGATGTTATAGTGCAGGGATTGTAATCAATGAGATGAAACAAAATATGTATGAAGCGTTATTGGAAAACTGATCTACTTTGTAAAATTATCCAATTTATAATAAAGGGTTTTTTTTTAAGTTTCTTACCATTTCTAAATGATCTGTAGTTGTGGAATCAGTACTGTTCTGAGGAAATAAATGAGAAATTAATTAAAAATAGATTTTCTAAACCATGGGGTAAGGGAGACAGCAGCCAGTATAAGATATGAAGAGAATAATAATTTAGAATTTATCAAGGAGCCACAAGAATTAGAGGCTTAGGAAAGGGAATGAGGAAGAGCTGATACCAAGGGCTCAAACAGAAAGTAAATGCTTAGAAAATACCAATGGTGACATACAAATATACTTGATACGATTGTTGTGTGGATTGTTACAAGTCCCCAATAAAACTTTTATAAAAGATTTTCTATATGCCTATTCCCTTCACCCTGTAATCTTCCGAGAATCTCTTTTTACCCCCTCAATTAATCTCGTGAGAATGTGACAATATTCAGAAGACTTTGAGGGCCAATGTCTACTGACCCTCTGGCAGATAGAATTTGAATACATAACCCTAGTAACAAGAAATATTTGAAATGATAGGCGAATGGGGATAAAGAGGCCAGTTAGGAGACCTTTACAAAAATCGAAGTTGAAGTGAGCTCAAATTAGCAAATATTATCAGTGATGCTGACAATTATACTTAACTCAGATGAGCCTTAGATGGAGCCCTGGTGTGTAGGGGTTACAAGGTGGGCTGCTAACCACAAGGTCGGCATTTCAAAAACCAGTGGGCAGTCTCTGAGCTGGGGCTTTCGACTCCTGAAGAGAGTTAAGGCTCAGAAAGTCACAGGGGCAGTTCTGCCCTTTCTGATAGGGTTGTTACAAGTCAGCATCGACTCAATGGCAGTGAGTTTGGTTTGGTTTTTGAATGAGACCTGGTGACACAACCAGGTAAGCATTGGACTGCTAATCACACAGCCAAGTTCAAATCACAGGCCACTCCAGGGGAGATAGCTTCGAAGCTATCTTTCTCCCTTGAAGATTTACAGCCTCAGCAACTCAAGATTGGGTGGCTGTGGGTTAGAATTGGCATATGATAGCTGTGGCTTAAGTGTGTTTTATACTTAAATAACTACCATGGTGGTGGTTATAAATTGGGGGGGGGGGGGTTGGCTAACTATTTGAAGAAAAAAACCGACACAAACACTGAAGAAGAAAACAGTAAGTGCCACCAAGTCCCTTCCAATTCAAAGCGACCTGCTTTTGGGTTCCCGAGACTGCAGGTCTTTCCGGGTGCTGGTGGCTTTAAACCGACCTGTGGTCAGTAGCCCAACCCCGAACTCACAGCACCATCAGGGCTCTATGGAATGAGAGGCATGACAGAATGATGTCAGTCAAGGAAGGGGACAAATCTATGAGGCAGGTGACAGAACAACAGACCCTCCTCTTAGAAAAAACGCTGAGAGTGGTCTCTGTGGAGAGGCAACTCCCACACAAGGGAATACACAGGTTCCCACTAACAAATGTACTATACTTGTTGAGCATCTTGTTGGAACCACACTAAACTGCTTACAGCTTACAGCGGTAGTCCCTCTTGACGCTGCAATAAGACAATCAGCTAGAGGTTGAGTCAAGGGCTGGGAAGAAAGAGACCCTCTGAGCAGTAGGCTATCTCCTACCAGTTGTGGTGTTTTGCCTCTTTTCCTTAGAGGTATCGTGTTGGTGGGGTGCTCCACTTCCTTGAGCCAACTCTCCTTGGGCAATTTATACACATCCAGCCAAATATCTCCGGCTCCTGCGCTGGGAAACCAAGGACACATTGAGCAACTAACTTCAAGCAGGCGGCCTGTCTTCTCAGGACTGCTGGCAGTCACTTCTGTCCCGGCACCCTCCGAACAGCAGCCTTGACAAGCTGGCGATTCAGTTCTGCAATCGTCATTGCACAGCGCCTCAAGTCACTGCTGTCTCAGGGAAACACTGCCTTGCACTCCCACCGGGCTGATGCAATACTGTTTTGAACCAACTGCCAGCTTTGCCCCATCCGCAGGTTTTCTATGTTCCAAGTGGTAAATTTCAACCATGTTTTGATCGTAAGAGTTATGTGCGCCTGGGGATAAAGGTGGCAAGTGCTGAATTGGTAACTCAGAGGGTGAGTGGCTAAGAAAAGGTCAGAATTGGGAAAGAGGCCCCAAGAGTATTCATCTGACCTTTATTTCGGGGCATGACAAATAGTGGAGCAAGCGTGGGAAATTATCCTGCCACAGAGACAGACTTAGCTTCTAACTCAAATAGCTGCCAACCTGGGAAAAAGTTCTTCTCCCATGGCATGAGTTTCTGGATAAATGTTTCCTGACAAAAGGTGACCATCTAGAAGGGATGGTCAATCTGAAGTCTTTTAGAGTGTCTTGCCTTGTAGAAGAAAGGCTGCAAAGTCTGCTCCATGAGAGACCTCCATTTTCAGACAGGTGGTTTGCTTGCTGGCATCATCCTGGAGAAGAAAAAGAGAGCGGCAGGATCAACTCAGTCCAGCAACAGAGAAGAAGCTGTTTGGGGCTTTGGTTGCTTCCTTTGGTGCTCCAGACATGAAGCGATGCCTGCACGTCCATTGCTTCCCATGTCCCAGGCTGGTGGAGGAACTGGGCATGCATAGGAGGGCAACTTGCATTTCTGTACAAGGTTTGCCTCTTTCCTGATTTCATAAACACTTGTGGTGATTTGGGTGAGTCAGGTTTCCCAACCTTACAGACTTACACTGCCACTCAATGACTGAGTTGAAATGAGTGCTACTTGGCATGGGAAATTCTACTAGTTGCTGGAGGAAAAAGGATGGCTATCTTAGACACCCATGGAGACTGAATGTACCCCTATATGAAATCTGTTCAAACTTGGGGCAATGTGAGAAAGACTCAAGTTGTATAGTTAAAATGTATCTTTCAGGACTCTGAGATTAGTAAAATAAGACAGCTAATTTAGTTATAAGAAGCCTGGTGGGGCTGAGCCGCGATGGCACAGTGGTTGTTTGCAGCCCACTGCAGCCCACAGGGTTGGCAGTTCAAATCCAGCAGCAGCTCTCCAGGAGTAAGGCTGGGCTTCCTACTCCCACCAGGGCAGTGATGGGGGGGGGAGCGGCGAGCAGTAAGAGAGGCCTTGGCATAGCAGATTAAGCGGTGAGGGAGAAAGATGAGGCATTCTGCTCTTTTAAGAGTTACAACCTTGGAAACCTCAGGGAGCAGCACTATGCTACTCAGCCCTAGAAAGTTGCTCTGAAGTTAGAATTGGTTTAGTGGTAGTAGGGAGAATAATTATAGGGCACACTCGTGGCTCAGTAGTTAAACCTTTGACTGCTATGTGACAAGCTGGCAGTTCAAACCCACCCAGCACTCCTGGGAAAAATCTCTGAAGATCTGTCAAGCACTTCTGTTCTTTCCAACAGTCACTGTGAATTGGAATCCATTCAGTGGCACACAACAGCACAGAATAATACACTTCTTAGTTGTTTAAGGGACCAGCTTTTTAAAAAGAAATTTATACTATTATTAACTTTTTGCTACGGAAATTTCTAAACATACAAAGAGACGATTTAGTCAAGTTGTGCAATTTTCAGCATATAAAGATCCTGTTTTTTCTTTTTTGGGGGGAGGGTAGGCATCACTGCTCTCCGGTGGTGGGAGTAGGAGGCCCAGCCCCACTGCTGGAATTGAACCTCTGTCCCAGTGGGCCGCAGTCCCGCGCACAACCACTACGCCACCGGGGTTCAGCCCTAAAGATCCTGTTTTATTACCTTTCATACTCTCAATATTTTTATCTGATTAAGCCTAAGAAAATTAACGATAGTTCTTTTATACCATCTAATGTACTTTCAAATTTCCCCAATTATATCATGTCTCATATATATCTTTCTTCAAATGAGGATCCAGATGAATTCTGTGCATTTTGTCTAGATAATATAACTCTTACTAAACCCAATTCTGATTCAGAGAGCTGTAGGATAATCTAGAACTGCCACATTGTTTCTAAAGTTGGATTGTTGCACCCATGTCTTCAGTGAGCTCTTTGTGAGGGCTAGTATCGAGCAAGGCCATGTCATAAGAACTATGTATGGGGTATTTTGCCTGTTTAATAAGTTGTTCAATTCTGTTGGATATGATTTTATTGAGAACGTGTGTGTCTATGTTCATGAGGCTTGGAAACCTGGTGGTGTAATGGGTTATGAGTTGGGCTGGAACAGTAAGGTCAGCAGTTCTAAACCACTAGCAGGTGTATGGGAGAAAGATGGGGCTTCTGCTCTCATGAAGAGTTGCAGTCGGGCTGAGCCCCAGTGTCGCAATGGTTGTGTGCAGGACTGTGGCCCACAGGGTTGGAAGTTCAAATCCAGCAGCAGCTGTCCAGGAGCAAGGCTGGCCTCCTATTCCCACCAGGGGGCAGTGATGCCCACAAAAAAAAAAGAATTACAGTCTTACCCACAGGGGCAGTTCCACTCTGTCTTATATGGGCAGAGTCGACTGAAGGCAGTAATGGAGGATCATGAAAAATACCGGCCTATAATTTTCTTGGTTACTGATGTCTCCCTTGTCTTTTGGATTAGAGTTTACTCATTTCTCAGAGTGAATTTGGGAGTATTTCATCTTTTTCTATATTCTGGAATAGTTTAAGTAGGGTTGATTTCAGCTCTCCTGTGAATATCTGGTGGAACTCACTATAGTAACATCATCTGGGCCAGGATGTTTTTAAAAAGGGGATGTTGTGAAATGGTTGATGGCAATATTTGTTTATATCTGCTTAATATAATGGATGTATGAACTGATATATGTAAGAGCCCCCAATATAATGATTAATAAAACAATTTAAGCTGGATAAAAGTGGACAGAAAAGATAATGAAATTTTCCTACAAATTTTCCCCCCTTTTAAAATCATTTTATTGGGGGCTTGTATAATTCTTATCACAATCCATACATACATCTACTGTGTTGAGCACATTTGTACATTTGTTGCCATCATCATTCTCAAAACATCTGCTTTCTACTTGAGCCCTCATTTTCCCCTTCCTCACCAAACCCTTGAAAATTTACAAATTATCATTATTTTGTCATGTCCTACATGGTCTGACGTCTCTCCTCATCCACTTTTCGATGGTCCATCCCTCAGGGAGGGGATTATATGTAGATCCTTATGATCAGTTCCCCCTTTCTACCCCACCTTCCCCTTCCCTCCTGTCTAAAAATTTGTTGAAGCTTTCTTATAAACAAGGAAATGTAGAAGGTGTGAAACTCATTGCCACTGATTTGCTTCTGACCCATAGCAAGCCTACTGGACAGAGCAGACATGCCCTCAGAGGGTTTCTGAGACCATAATCTTTTTAGAAGTACACTGCCTCATCTCATCTTCTTCGTTTCAGTTCGTAGGCATGGGCTTAATACACTGTTCCTGCCCGCCCCCCGAAAAAAAATACACTGTACCATCAGTGTTCCTTGGGGAAGGTGTCAAAAACACTTAATAGAAATTATGTTCAATATAGCAGCAGCTCAAAGGTGGGGTTGCTCCTCTGGGGGAAGCATCTCAGAAGAGGACATACCAACGGGCACACATGATAGGAGGAAGGCAAGGGGGGGGGGGCAGACCAGATTTGGGGAATTTTTTTTTTTTTTTTGAGCATCACTGCTCTCCGGTGGTGTGAGTAGGAGGCCCAGCCCCACTGCTGGAATTGAACCTCCATCCCAGTGGGCCGCAGTCCCGCGCACAACCACTACGCCACCGGGGCTCAGCCCGGAATTTTTTTTTTTTTTTATTAGATGTTGGTACTGGACTGGAATTCCTTAATGATTCTCTTCTCGTGACAGCAGCGTAAATAAATCCAGAGCACTTGGCATGTTCCTTCTGATGGTGAGGGATCTTTTTTTTTGGCATCACTGCTCTCCGGTGGTGGGAGGTGAGGGATCTTTAAATGCATATTTCAGGGGACGCTTTCTGACCACAGACGTCTCTATTCCTTTTCACACAAGGACAGCTTTCTTTTTCTTTCTTTCTTTCTTTTTTTTTTTTGCATCACTGCCCTGATGGAAGTAGGAAGCCTAGCCTTGCTCCTGGGGAGCTGCTGCTGGATTTGAACTGCCAACTCTGTGGGCTGCAGTCTTGCACACAACCACTGCGCCACCAGGGCTCAGTTACAAGGACAGCTTTCATCACCTCTATTTTAAAACTAAACTTAACATGTTGCAGCATTTAGCCCAGTTTTATGTGAAAAAGAAGAGGAACTCACCACTTCATTGATGGCCTTGATTAGGAAAAGAACTTCCTTATAAAAATAAAATAGTCGAATGATACCTGAAAGGGAAACACATGTAAAAATGGAAGGCAAATAAATGAAACAAATTTTACATTTAACTTTGTGACATTCATGCACTCATGTGGAGGCAAACTAACCAAAGTAACTACATTTTGTTGACCTACCCGCTCTCCCCTCCCATCTCGGGAAGTCCTGCTAGTGATTGATTTCAGAATGTACTCATGTGTACCCGGAATCCGGCCATTGTAATTAATCCTGCTATTCTTCATATTATTTCCTTTTGATGTTGTAACCAAGATGCCATCATTAACCTTACTGTTCTTATTTTAATATCAATTTTGTTATTTTTTGCTTCTTTCACCCCACCCTCCCACCCCCCACCGATCATTTCAAAGAAAAGTATATGAGCCAAATGATCTTTGCCTTTATAAGCTGGTTAGTAATTTCTTTTGCTGCAACTGATTAGGAAAACGCTTTTAGTTTCCTGGTAGCCCAGGTAGCTGAATAAAAGACTCTTCTAAATTGTCAAGACATCATAGTGGTTGTCATTTATTTGAACCCAGAACAGTATCTCCTTGCCAGCCCTTCCACTGCCCGCGGTCCTCTTGCACTCTCTGCTGGCTTCGGTGCCTCACTTCAGAGCCCAGGTTCTTCTTTCTCCGGAGGCCTCTGTGCCCACCCTTGCCTACCCTCCTCTCTGTGAAGACTCCTTCCTGTAAACTCTCCAGCCACCCCAATCTGCTCCTGGATGTCTGGCTACCTGACCTGGCATATCATTCTGCATGACTTTGCATATTAACCCAATTGTTTTGTAGATTCTTTGAGCTCATCTTCCTATGTACAGGCTTTGCCTTCAATGTCACGATATTGACATGAAGCCAACTAAATACAGCACAATGTGATAAGTGAGATAGTTTCTTTAGGTCAAACTCCTCCTGAATATCAACACTTTCACTCAGATATCCTCGAAGTGCCTCAAGTCTGTGCATATCAAAGTAAAACTCTTAAGCTCATGGACCCCTGGAACCTGGTTTTTGAATGCTTGCTAACATGAAAAGCAGCAAATAGCACCTGCCTGGTTATTGCCCCTCCAAACATACATTTTGCCATTCACAAAGTGTGCTCGTTATGTTTTTCTTTTAATCTTTTAAAACACTTCTAGTAAAAAAAAAAAAAAAAAACAGAAAAAAAACGGACTGAGCCCCGGTGGCGTAGTGGTTGTACACAGGACTGCAGCCCACTGGGATGGAGGTTCAATTCCAGCTCCACAGGAACAAAGGCTGGGCCTCCTACTCCCACCACAAGATGGCAGTGATGTCCCCCCCAGAAAAAAACAAACACCAAACTTCTAATTTTGAACTAATTCATGTAGAAATTCAGGAAGAAATATCTGGCAAGTATTTGTAAAGAAGTTAGTTCTGCTGTCATCTGAGCTCATTATAAGTTGGAATAGACTCACTGCCTGAAATAGCCACCATTTTAGACTTAAAGAACATACATATTTTTAGTAAACAGCTCAGCAAGTTGCTTTGTCCCTCAACACACTTCCCCAAGTGTTAATATTTTACATAATGATAATATAATTTTCCTTCTCATTTTAACTGCCCCTGCTTTGAGGTGAAATTGTGGATATTTCACCTTGATGAATACAATAGTTTTTTCTTCCTGGCTTCTCTGCCTCTCACTTTAATTTTCTAAACTCTTCCAGGGTGCCACATCCCTCTCTAGCTTCATGTTCTTCAGTGGGCCACTGTTGATTATGCAGAATCTCCTACTTAGAGAAATATGTGCTGTAATAGAGGATCACCATGACAATAGGCACTTTCTGCTCCTCGGGCCAAAGTAGTGCCAGCTCCCCAACCCCCAGCTTCCTGGTCAAAGTTGATATTTGCCTTTTTGATCCTCAACAAGTATCTAAGTTTCCCACATTCAAAATCACCCGGGACCACAGAGGCTTCTATTTTCAAACATAGCAACAGGCTGCTGGGGTCCTGCTACTAGGTATCTAAGGAGGAAGTAGTCTGTCTGAAACCTCTCAGTGTGGTTAGCTTGATCTGCCCAGAGCCAGTCTGTGCCCACACCACATTCTGATTCATCAGGCGCCATGCCCACCCTCAGCACCACCCCTTGCTGCTGCTGGTGCTGCTTTAGTATCTGGGGACAGCCGATAGCACCAGATCACCTGTATTGATGGTATTCTATACCACCTGTACAGGGGCAGGGGTCCTTCTCAGGCTGGCTGAGAAAAGCAAGCCCGGGCTCCTGTGAGGGCAGGATTGATGAGTGGGGCTGCAGTGCCTGGTTCTGATCTTGCTTGTGTCACTTTCCACAGTACCTCAAGTAAATTATTGGGTCTCTTTGTCTCAGTTTCATTTTCTGAAAATTAGGAGTAATAAATTGTACCTACCTGCTAGGGCAGAAGTGAGGACGAAATGGGCTAACTTGGGAAACATCAGCGTAGTGCCTCATGTGCAACACAAGTGTTATTTTATGAACAGCGAGCACTCTCCAAGCCTGTCCCCACCATGCCTAGAAACCCAAATTCAAAAGCCAAACCCACAGCCAGTGAAAGAATTCCAACCCACAGCAGCACTATAGGACAGAGTAAAACCCTTTATGTGAGCAGACTCCCACATCTTTCTCCCAGAGAGCCAACTGATGAGGTGAAACTGCTGACCTCTTGGTTGGCAGCTGAGCATTTTAACTACTGTGCCACCAGCATTCCTCTATATGCTTGCACTCGTCTGTAAATTAGGCTAAAAGGAAAAGTGAAAAACAAGTACCCATTTTATCCAAAGGCACAATAAGTATTTCATTCCCCATATCTGTGACGAAGATGGAAGTGACCTCAACTTTTAGTTTCTCCCAAGCACATATTTGTGTAGCTTTGGACACATTATAGACTGAGAATCCTTTGACTCCTCCAATAAACAGATAGTCTTTGCAAATAGCCATGCAATTTGCCATTGTGCTGAGCTGGGAACACAAAAACAAACAAATAAGAATGATTTTTCAGTGCCATGGTTTTTATTCAACAGTGAGCAGTAACTTTTCAATGATGAGAACCTTTCCTAGACTCAATATCATCCGTAAACATAGTGCACATCTCACTCTCTGGCCAAAGCAGCGAAAAATCCATTAAACCCACTTTTGGAGGAACAGCCAGAGAAAAAAAGGCAGCTGAGAATAAATTCACATTCACAACACCAAATGTGATCTCAGGCCCTGTGCTAAGTGGACAAAAGGTCCATTCCCTGTACTTGATGCTTCTAGAACACTGTGGGTAGTAGTTGAGGCACTGGCAGGTTCTCCACCATCAAACAAGAGAGTGAATGAAGACATTCAAAAAATGTTCTCAATAGCAACCTCTTTATAAAAGATATATATATATATAAAATCTTCAATGAAACATTATACCCCCTCTCCTTCTAACCCAGGCGATTGCCAAGTCCATTTTAATCAATATTAGCATGTTTATAATCTTTCAAAATGACACCCATCTTATTGATCAGAAAGGGTTTTCCTGATCAGATGTTTTCACTTATTAAGCCTCAGCTGAGAAACAGAGATTTCTGATCTCAGCCTGCAGCTTGTTACCTTGATTTCCACAAATGGAGGGTAGATAGTAGGCTCGGTCCGTGTGAACTCAGATTTCTTTGATGCCTCCTTTTTCTCAATCATTTCCCATGACTGGTCAAACAGAAGGTTCACCAGTTTGTTGATCATTCGGTAAGGCTGAGGCAGGGAATCTAGTTCCTGGTCCACATCCCAGAAGGTATAATCTGCTTCATCATTCTTAGGCCAGTCATTCTCTGATGGAAAGGGCACCCCCAGTCGGTCCCTTTTTGCATAAATGTTTTGCTTCTTCTTAATCTGACCTCCCTTAAGAGATGACATCACAAAAAGCAGCACTGGTGATTTCTGTGAGACTCTGAAAAGCAGATGAAGAAAACAAGCAACACACTCAGAAGAAAGGGAAGCTATGAGAAGACAGCACACTATTTTTCCAGCACAAAAGCACAGGGGAACTATTTATTCTAGAAATGAGCAGGCTGAGCCCTGGTGGCATAGTGGTTGTGCGCAGGACTGTGGCCCACTGGGTTAGAGGTTCAAATCCAGCAGCAAGGCTGGGCCTCCTACTCCCACCACCAGAGGACAGTGATGCCAAAAAAAACAAAAAAAAAAGAAGCTGTAGAAATGAGCATGACAACATATTAGTGATGCTGTCAGCAAAGATGGGTGTTGATTATTCAAATGCCAGCCCAAGGTGACACGGGCTATAATGGAGGGAGAGAAATTCTGTATTCCTGTTGTCTTCCTTCTCCTATTAGGAGAGTTGTTGTCCATTTGTCCCAAATAGAGTTCAACCTCCAACTTGTGTTTCTCTATCTCTGCAAAGGCTATGCTCAAGTTAGCTGGGTATTTGGCCAGGTCTCTCTAGCTCTCCAACCCCACTCGGATGCCAATTCAGGCACTTCTGAGTCTTGTTGATTGCTTTCTTCTCCACTCCTGTTAACTGCCATCCAGGAGTTCTGGCGGAACAGTACCTGTGGGATCCAGTCCCACACCCAGATAAGTTCTAAGGGGCAGTTGTGTAATTGAGGGATAATTTAGAGAGACATATGACAAGGTATGCAAGGGTTCACTTCTTCTGATGGATCCTGAACCAGAATGAGGGAGTAATGTATTTTCTCACAGCTTTACATAATCTTGGGCATGCAAGCCACAGTAAGCACATATGTAACAGGAAGGGGTTGTAGTAGAGGCATACAGGTAACACGAAGAGGTTACCTAGGGGTAACAAGCTAGGGGTATACAAGCAATAGGAATGTAAGGTACTAGAGGCATACATGTGACAGGAAGGTACTTGTAACAAAATGGACGCAGGCTCTAGAGTTAAGACTGCAGCCTAACCTTGGTGGTCTGAGCTGGCTTGACAGTGGGTGTCTCTGAGATCATTTCCAAAGGAATAACCTATGATCTTTATCAGAAAGAAGTAGTCCCTCCTTAGGGTAGGGCAGACAGTAGGATCTGATTGCTTTAGATGACAAACAACCTTCAGGCAAGTAATCTTCAAACGGTTGACCTTAAAATGGTTGAACCTTAAAATTGACATTACTATGGGGCAACATCATGGGGAATAACTTTTATGTAGGATAATGTGACTAGAACACAACCCCACCCATGACCTCTGAAGTTCTCCCTCCACAGGAGCCTGGCCTCCCAGACTCCTTAACACATGAACATAGAGAATTTGCCTGCATATACTCTCAGTTCTGTTTCTCACAAGTACTATGAGATTTTTCAGACGTAGAGAAATGTTGGGACATTTAAGAAAAAAAGTTACTTTGTTGAAAAAATAGAACCCCAAGATCAAAATAATTATTTACATAATTGTCATTTATAACTTCGACTCTGTGTGTATGTACAGTTCAAGTATAATAAAGCTGAGCCCTGGTGGTGCAGTGGTTGTGCGCGAGAATAGAATTCATTATCTGTACTTTAGAAAACTCAAGTTGCACACATACAAAGGTATTCAACATGTTACAACTAAAAAAATTATAACATGGAAGATGGAACACACTTTAAGATGCTTAGTATGTAGTGTGGTAGATCTTGCACTATCAGAAGGCCTGGGGCCCATGACAGCTTTGTAAAGTCTTCGCTGTCATCATCTCTTCTCATCTGGATGATCACACAAACCCACACCTACGTTCCTGATGTCCACCCTCAGCCCCACACTGGAGCCAGAGTCACTTTTCTGAGTCGGTCCCTCTTTAACAGCTCCCCATGACTAGGCCAGAATCCATATTTGAGAGCGGCCCTGCTACCTAGACCCTGCTGCCTCTCAGCCTCACCTCTTAGCAACTACTTTCATCTCCATTACCTCAGTCATAAGGTACCCACAATGATCCTCAGTGATTTTTCCAGCTTTTTCCCTTTTAATTTATTCTGAATCCAGAGCCAGAGTGCTTCAATCAGTAAATCATTTGCCACCATGAGGTGAAGAGGGTATAGTATACACAAAAATGGAATATTATTCAGCAAAATAGTTTTCCAGACCTTCATTAGCTGATGTGGCACAAATCAAAACTCAAAGAAATAGCTGCAAATACTCATTCCTAATTGGAAGGTGTATTAGTCTAGGGTAGAGAAACAAATTCATGGACACACATATGTGTATACGAGAGTGAGAAAGGATAATTGTACATTAAGAAAGCATCCCAACCTAGTCCAGTCCAAGCCTATAAATTAGCCCATATGTCTGATACCAATCTATAAAGTCCTCTTCTGACTCACTAAACACATGCAATGATGCTGAACGCAGGAAGATCACAGGCCAGCGGGATGGAAGTCTTCAGGGTGCCGTGGTGTTGTAAGCGTCTCAGCACTGGCAGGGGTCTCCACATGGCTTCTCTGGCTCAGACTACATCAAGGGAGATCCAAGTGGCTTTTCCAGCTCAGGTCACTAGCATAATTCCATCTGTCTTGTCACTGCAATGTCTCCCAGGGAGTGAGTAGAGTAAGAGTGTGTCTCCCACCTCCAAGGAGAAAAACAGGATTTCCCAGAATTCCCAGGAGAAGGCCATGCCTACACAGAAGCCTCATTAGTTATGATCCAATTGACCAACTAGACTCTACCCCTTCATCTTAATCTCAAGTCCCAAATTGACACCAGATTATGTAACTACCACAGAAGGAATGTATGATTTATGAATGTAAAAAAATTAAATGGGCTAAGCCCCGGTGGCATAGTGGTTGTGCACAGGACTGCGGCCCACTGGGTTGGAGGTTCAAATCCAGCAGCAAGGCTGGACCTCCTACTCCCACCGCCAGAGGGCAGTGATGCCCAAGAAAACAAAAACAAAAAAATTAAATGGAACACACAAAAATTGATAACCTAGGCATTGGTGACTTGAAATGGGCCATTATTGGCCATTTTTAATTGGATAGTCATATTGTCTTCTAAACCAGGAATGATAAATTCAAAGCAAAAGCATCACATTAATAATAAAAAAGAACATTTCAAGATCCATTCTGAAGTAAAAGAAGCAGATGACCGCTACCTCAGGGGTAGTTATCTCAAGGGTGCTCAATGAATGGTGGCCTGGAACTACTGTAACTAAAATAGTATATATTTACTCTTTTAGTGCCCTCATTGTTTCATTATGACACATATTAATCCAGTAGGCATACCTCTGCTGTTAGGAATATTACTGAAGGTTTTGTCATATCAACAACCCCCAACTATATATGTAAATAGTATCCAGTCACTTAGTTTACTCCATATACACCAATAATTCATGTATTATGGTTCACAGCTAGTCTATCCTCATATAATTTCTTTTCCTCAACAGTGTTTTAAGTTCCATACCACTGACTAGACTAATGAGTCTGTTAGTCAATGTGTAAGGGTAAGTATTGGACTGCGAACCCCAGTCAGCAGTGCAAACCACCAGCCAGTTCCTTGGAAGAAAGATGAGGCTTTCTACTCCGGTAAAGATTTATAGTTTTGGGGGGCTGAGCCCCGGTGGCATAAGTGGTTGAGTGCGGAACTGCAGCGGCAGCTCTCAGGAGTGGCACTGGGTAGCGCCCACGACCACCAGAGGCAGTGATGCCCACAAAAAAAAAAAAGATTTACAGTTTTAGAAACTCATGGGGCAGTGGGTGTCCTACCAGGGGTCCTCGACCTTCCTAATGCCATGATCCTTCAGTAAAGTTCCTCATGTTGTAGTCTCCCTCTCACCCCCCAAATTATTTTTGTTGCTACTTCATAACTGTAACTTTGCTACTGTTGTGAATCAGGCAACCCCCACTGTCCTATGCAATTACTATGAGTGAGCACTGACATAATAGCAGTGGATGTGATACCCCAGGGGGATGACTGATAATATTCTCTAATATAAAATGACAATGATGTCTCTAAAGTGAGCCAGAGACCCATATAAACCACAGATACATGAATGGATTTGGAGCTTGCATTTAATTCTAGCCCCAATCTAAGATTAATTCTTATGATATGGCCCTGCTTGATACTTGACCTCATGAAGCGATCACTGTAGATATGGGAACGATAGCCAAGTGTAGTGAAGAAACTAGATGATTCCCAGCTATCCGAAGGAAGAGGGTCTGGGATAGTAAAGGTCTGTTGTTAAACAAGCAGCCATCTCAGTGAGGCACCCACTAAGTTCACATGGAAGAAGCACTTGATCCAAGGATTTTAAATAATATAATCCAAATCTAGAGGAGGGAATGGTATCAGAGTTTAAATTGTGAATGACTGATTTGCAGAAATCTATGGAAAGTCCAAAATCCACTTGTAGAGTCTGCACATACATTAAGCCTCCAGGGGATCCCCTCTGACCATAGTTGAGGGATGTGTATAGCCTTGTTATCAGACAGAGGGCAGTGCAACGTCTACTATGGAAGTTGTAGTTAAGTTTCAATGTAATGCCATCTGGCCTCCCTTTTGACTTAAAGTTGATTTTAAAGTTGTTTCTGTTTAAAAAATATACACGAAGAAGAAATATATATATGGATTAATCCTCTGGAGAAATCTATGATCACAGACCAGAAATGTGCATAGCCTTGCTACCATGCAAAATGCATTGGCAAGTGAAGTATTACAGATGCAATTAGCTTAAAATTTAATACCTTAGCCTCCAATAAAATGATTCATTAAAAAAAAAGAGAGAGGGGGAATGAGGAGCTTATACCAAGGGCTCAAGTAGAAAATATTTGGAAATGAATATGGCAACATGTATATAAATATGCTTGATACAAATGATATATTGACTGTTATAAGAGCTGTAGGAGCCCCCAATAAAATCATTGAAAAAAATTTAATACCATATCATTTTGTATCCCTTTGGTCAACTTTAAATTTGTTCTGTTTTTTAATATTTTTCAGCTTTTTTTTTTTTTTTTTTTTTTTAGGCATCACTGCCCTCAGGTGGTGGGAGTAGGAGGCTCAGCCTTTGCTCCTGGGAGCTGGAATTGAACCTCCATCCCAGTGGGTCGCAGTCCCGCGCACAACCACTATGCCACCAGGGCTCAGCCCTCTGCTTTCTTTTTAATTGATATTTTTATATTGTTAGAGTATATTATTGTTTATACTGTTGTTAGTATTTTAAAATCTTTTAAATAATTTTCTGTATGTAAAATATAAGTAAATCTACAGTCAGTCACTGAATTAAAAGTTGCTTGGGGGTATGGAAGGGGAGGTGAGGGTGGAAAGGGGGAACAAACAATGATGAGCATAAGAATGAAAAAAACTTTTTTAACTGATTGTGGTTGATGTGATTGAACTACTGAATTGTATGATATGTGAGCTATATTCCAATAAAAGGTTTAAAAGAAAAAGACCTATCTTGAGGTACAGTGTTGTCAATGGTAGAATAATCCCACCTACAAGGAATAATATACACCTACAAGGAGACCAGTTATTCAAATGTATGCACCAACCACTAATGCCAAAAATAAATTGATACTTTTTATCAACTTTTGCATCTGCAATTGCACAAACACACAGTAAAGATAAATTGATAATTACAGTTGATTGGAATACAGAAATTAAAACAAAGAAGGGATGACAGCTGAAATATATGGCCTTGGTGATAGAAATAATATTGGAGCTTGCAAGACCAACAGCTTGTTCATTGCAAATACCTTTTCAACAACAAAAAATGTAAATTTGTTCTGGTTTTTATTTTCTGTTTGCTTTTGTACTGCAGTTTTTGTGTGTTATATTTTGTTGTTATTGGGGTTTTTTGTTTGCTTGTTTTAATATGATTTTCTTTATATGAAAACCAGGCTAAGTAAATCTATAAAAGACAGTAACTGGGGGCTGAGCCCCAGTGGCGTAGTGGTTGTGCACGGGACTACGTACAGAAGTACAGAAGACTGTACTTCTCTACCGGAAATCCTTTTCCCCAAGGGACGGTTGGTGGTTTCAAACTGCCGACCTTACAAGTGACCACTATGCTGCCATGCTCTGCTGAGGTAAAAGGAAATGGAGGAAAATATTGATATGATTCAACTGTACGTGAATGCCAACAAAGCTGCTTGTGATTTTAAAACTTGGATTGCACTGAGCCCCAGTAGGGTAGTGGTTGAGTGTGGGACTGCGGCTGACTGGCTTGGCAGTTCAAATCCAGCAGCAGCAAGGCTGGGCCTCCCACTCCCACCAGAGGGCAGTGATGCCTAAAAAAAAAAAAGAAGCAAAACTTGGATTGCTGAAGTGGAGATTGGTCGATTTTGCCATCCTGCTGGGTATCATGGCAGTTCAAATCCAGCAGCAGCAAGGCTGGGCCTCCCACTCCCACTAGAGGGCAGTGATGCCTAAAAAAAAAAAAGAAGCAAAACTTGGATTGCTGAAGTGGAGATTGGTCGATTTTGCCATCCTGCTGGGTATCATATGAAACATACCAGAAGCAGGGAGGGAGCAGGGGTCTTACTCGCAAGAGAGAAGAGCCATTTTGACAAACCTCCTGCAAACTGCTCTCTTATGTTGCTTTTCCCATGGCAAGCTCTTCTCAACACTGCCCAGATTTTCAGCGTAGGGTTGAGCCACCCTAATGACTTATCTTGCTTTCTCTAATGCTTTGTAATGAGTCGTTTCTCATGACAGATGATAAGTTTATTACAGATAAGATGCACATAAGTCTTTTCTTGTGACAAGTAAGAATATCTTGAGGGCCGTGGGCTTGTAAGACCTGAGGACATATCTGGCCTTCTTGCTTTTCTTTTGTCCTAAACCTGAATGTATTCATGATGAGTTCTGCCTGCTACTATAATCAGAAGAGCTAAGGAGGTCCGATCGAGAGCAGCGGGAAGTGACATGATGGACGTAGAACAGAAGAAAATGATGAATGATCCTACAGCCTCTCTGGATGAGAGGTTTCAAAAGGATGCATATGAAGAAAAGATTGTGCTCTAATGCATTCTAAACTATTTAAAATGCAGGACTAAGAAGAGTAAAAAATGTATGTCTTTTGATCACTAACGTTCCTGCACATAGAACCTCCTCAATCTGGGGGTAAAAAGCTGTGACAGCAGAGAAGTAGCAGCACTAGAATGAAGAGTCAAAGCCCAAGACAGAGGGGTGGGATTTCCAGCCCCAGGGATCAAGTAAGGCAGAGTGTCAGTGTACGGGACCTTTGCTTGCTGGATGGGGGTGCTAGGCTTGCTGACCCATGAAGCTGAATGCTTTCTGGCTGAGGCTTAAAGTGAAGTGGTGTGCTCCTTGGGCACTTATCAGTAGCTCTGTACCACTGCCTGAGCAGTACTGAAGCAAAGGGGCCTGTGACTGAGAGGAATGTCTACAGGCACAACTGGGAAGAGGCTGTCCACCTCAGAGCTGTATCCAAACATTTAGAATCCTGAATTGTAGCCTGTTAAGTGCCCTAATATACTCCATAATTGTGAGTATGGTTTGTGAGTTCTCTATGTCGTTACAAAGCATCATCAAACCCAGAAGAAAGCAGTGTCATGGGAGGGGAACAGCTGGTGTCAGAATTGGTAAGTAAGGATAGAAAGATGATTGAACCATTAAACTATTGAATTGTATGATATGTGAATTATGTACTATTAAAAAAAAAAAAAGGTTGGAAGATGGAGACATATTCTGGCCTCTGCCCCATAGGACTTGGCCTGAATTTGATTCTCTTCCCTTATGAAGTCAGAGGAGGTCTGACACCTTTTTACACTTCCATGTGGGAGGAAATAAGGAGCCTGGGTAGTGCAGTGGTTACACGTTGGGGCTGCTATCCGCAAAGTCAGCAGTTGTTCCCTGGGACAAAGACTGGGCTTTCTGCTCCTGTAACGAGTTACAGTCTTGGAAATGCACAGGAAGTCCCATCCTGTCCATTTGGGCCTCTTTGAGACCAACATCGCCTCACTGGCGGTGAGTGAGTGATGGGGAAAAATAAAAAAGAACTCCAATCCATATCTTGCACCATATACAAGTGGTTCATATACCTAAATGTTAAACTATGAAACTTATTTGCAAAAAGGACGGAAGAGCGGATTGAGCCCCGGTGGCGTAGTGGTTGAGTGCAGGACTGCGGCCCACTGGCTTGGCGGTTCAAATCCAACAGCAGCAAGGCTGGGTAGCTCCCACAGCCACCAGAGGGCAGTGATGCCCCGCCAAAAGGACAAAAAAGGGGTTTTTTTAGGGGGAGCATCACTGCCCTCTGGTGGGAGTAGAAGGCCTAGACTCCTGGAGAGTTGCTGCTGGATTTGAACCGCCAACCCAGAGGGCCGCAGTCCCGCACACAACCACTAGGCCACCAGGACTCAGCCCAAAATACTTTAAAAAAACCCTCAAATCATTAATAAGACAATAAATAGCCTAATTAAAATGGGATAATGTTCTTCCACTTAACCAAAGAAGATACACAGGCAGCAAATATTGTATGCCTAGTCTATTCTGATGCATAGTGACTCAATATGACAGAGGGGAACTGCCCCTTGGGTTACCAAGCACGTTATCTGGACAGGAGCAGAGCACCGGGAGGCCAGGGCCTTTCTCCTGCAGAGGCAATGGTGGTTCAAGCTGTTTTACCACAGGGGTCTTCAGGTGGAAAGTAGGCATATGAAAGGATTCTCAACACTGTTGATCAGGAATGAAAACACGTTTAAATCATAGAGAGCTACCATTCCATGTGTGAGACTGCCTACAATATAAAAACTTGATCATACAAAGAGTTGGCAAGGGTGTGGAGGAACGAAAAGGTCATCCACTGCTGTTGGGAAAGTAAATGAGTACAATTTGGAAAACCATTCAGCAGTTACTCAAAAACTGAAACACAAATTGTAAGAACAAGTCCACTCCTAGTTATTTACACAAAAGAGTTGCAAGCGTAGGCTGACCTGTGCAAAGGCTCATGAGTATCCACTGCAGTTTTTAGTAAAAGTCCTAAACAAAGCAATGTAAATATTCATCAGTAGCCAATTACAGAAATAAACTCTCATGGTCATTGGGAATACAAAGTAGTACAGTTAAGTCTATGTTTCATATGAAAATCTTAACTTGAATAATGATAACAGTGTTATCTTGAAGTGCCCCAAACTGACACCATAAGCGTATTTCAACGGGTGAGTGGGTAATGGGCTACCAAATAGTCATATAGTGAAATACTACTTCGCAATAATAATGTACAAACAGCAGATAGGTACAACATGGATGAAACTCAAATGCATTGTATTTAGTAAGAGAAATCAGATATAAAAAGCTATATACCTACTGTAAGATTAAATTTATATATTCTAGAAAACACTCACAGGTATGAAAAACAGCTTATATAATTGTGCTGTTTCCTCAACTCCATCACTAACTTCTAACCCTAGAAACTAACACAGTATTTTATAGAAGATCAGCATTCAACAAATGCATATGAGTTCGGTATTGTCCTGCCCTAGGCCATAATTTTAAGAGACTACCACTGGCTACTTACAGGAACTTCCATTGCCCACATAACGAATAAATTAATTCATTAAGCCAAAGAAATCTACCCATCCAAAGTTTAGAGTGCCCCGTATCACTATCTGGTGAAAAGTTCCTTTAAAAAAGAACAAGGGCTGAGCCCTCGTGGCGTAGTGGTTGTGCACGGGACTGCGGCCCACTGGGACGGAGGTTCAACTCCAGCAGTGGGGCTGGGTCTCCTACTCCCACCACCGGAGAGCAGTGATGCCCAAATTAAAAAAAAAAGAAGAAGAAGAAGAAGAAGAAGAAGAACAAGGCTTCGGGAGACTGGAGTCCACCTCTGCCCGGAGCACAAAGCTCGGGAGGATCTCGGCTGGGGTCAGCCATGGGGACTCGAGGTAGCTGGGATGAGAGGCCCGGACTCGGATGCGCATGGCCTGGCCCCCCTGAATTTAGCACCCCCTGAAGGAGGAGCTCGGAAACTAAATTCCTTCCGTAGGAGTTAACAGCGCCTTCCCGGTTCCCGTCTTCTTTTCCAGATGCCGGAGGGCCTGGCCCTGTGCCGGGGTGGAGTCTGGAGACTAGAGCGTGTTCAGGGCACCTACCCCCCTGGAATTCTCTGTCTAGATGACCACAGGACTTCCATGTACACCTTTCCCAGCTCTGTACTGAGGGCAGAACCAGTTGCCAGTGAGAGAACTTCTAGAGGAAGTCACCACAGAATGGCTATTTTCAGAGGCATGGGCAGCCATTTGGATGTGGTCTGTGTGTCCTTGTATGAAAGTCCAGAAACAGGAAGAGACGGGAGAAGGTTAAGGTAAGGACTGGAGACCAACTCTCCCCACAGCACCACATTTTCAGTGTGTTACTCAAGGAGTCCAAGAATCCTGACAGTAACCCTGGCCTTCTAGATGATTACAAAGGTATCTTTGTCAAGGAGGCAGAACAGAATGTACCCTACGTAATAATGTATTTGCTTGATCTACAGCATTCAAGCATGTGATGTGTGCTTCTCCAGCTGTATCCTCTTACCCCCGGAATGCCAATGTTAGGTCAGGCTTGACCAAGGAAGTAAGGATTACAAAAGTCGGTGCTCTTACACTGTGGCAGTGGAAGGGGCATTTTCTAAAACGACTACTAAGACGTGGTAGGTCACCACAGCTTCGAGAGCCACAGAACAAACGTCTACGCGTGTCGATTCACTAGACGTAATTTATGTTTTGACCACCACACACAATTTGTTACCATTGACCCTTTTGGGATTTACGTGGGTAAAAATTTCCTTTCAGTCTTCCATAGTCCTAGCAGAAAACTCTCCCATTTTCTCAGCACGCCCGCTAGGAGCACGCCACGTTAAGCGACTTATCCCTGTTCTAACCGTTCCTTTCACCGGATCTGGCCAGGGCGGAATGGCTCACGGAAGGAGTTTTCGAGCTGGGACGATTCATCGGGCTTCCACCCGACGTTCCTCCGTATTCTTCGTGCAAACCTGAGCGCACGTTGAGGAAAACGGGGCCGGGGGTGGGTGTCCAGGAACGCCAAGGCGCCGAAGGCAACAACCAGCTTCGCTCTCTGCCCTAGCGGCTTGGCGTCTCCCTAGTAACCGCCACTTCCGGTTCCCACCGGAAGCCCGCGGAGTCACTCGGCCGGAGGTGCCCGCTCCCGGACCGGACCCAGAGGCCGTCCTCCCGACCCTAGGCGAAGGACTGGTGCGGGCGGGACTGTCGCCTGGGACCCCATGGACGTCTTCACTCACTTCACCAACCAGACGCAAGGCCGGGAGCGACTCTTCCGGTGAGTCGGCTGTGGCGGCCTCCTCCGCCCGGCACAGGGCCGGCCCCCCGGCGTCCCGAAAAGAAGACGGGAGCCGGGAAGACGCTGCTAAGCCGCCCGGAGGGAATTCGCGCCCGAGCCCGCCCGCACCTAAATGCAGGGGGGCCGGCCTCGCCTCGCAGCCGCCACGGCGGGCCCAGCCGACGGACCCTGGCCAGCTCGGTGCTCGCGCAGCGGCGGCGCCAGCCTCCCCGCTCCAGCCTCCCGAAGCCTGGTCTTCTTTTTTGAAGGAGCTTTTCGCCAGCTGTTGATGGCCAGGGCACTGCACCCTCCGGTGACCAAAATTACCCCGTGGGACACGGTACTTGGTGGGATAATATACACGTTTTACCGTCCCATCATTTTTCGATCCGACCCGATTGCAATCAATTGCGAAACAATACAGTAGAGGAGGGTTTCGGAAAGGACGAACTGCCGCCACACGCAGGGCTACTTCAACAGGGATTGTGTTGTTAATGCCACGAATGTGGTTGGTTTTTGCTCAGAAAGGAAAACCAAAACGAGGTCAGTTACAGTTTAACAGCACTTCTGATCCTTCTCAGTGTGCGAGACCAGTTACATCGGCCCTGTGCTAAGTTGGAAGCCAAGCATTACTGCTTTTAGTTTTTCTTCTTCTACTTTTTGTTTGTTTGTTGTTTTTGTGGCATCACTGCCCTGGTGGGAGTAGGAAGACCAGCCTTGCCCCTGGAGAGCGGCTGCTGGATTTGAACCGTCCTGCCTGTGGGCCGCAGGCCCGCACATAACCACTACGCCACCACCGGGGCTCAGCCTTACTTTTTTGATTTTTTTTTTTTTTACTGTCAGTGCTTTTTACAACTTTTTAACCTTTATCACAATTTTATGAGGTTGGCTTTGAAAGTATCCCCATTTCATAGCTGGAGAAACAGACAGGAGGAATCTAAGGGGGTACTAAGTGGAAGAGCAGCGGTTCAGACCCACACATTTCAGCTACAATGCTCGCTTCTTAGCTACCAAACCCTACTCATGAGTTCCACGTCCTCTTTCAAAATGATTTGTGCAGATTTCAAATGTATCCTATAAAGTTTGCCTGGGAGTTTGGTTTAGAGTATACGTAATTCAGCAAGCTGTGAGCCCACTCGTATTTCCCAGCCCTCTGGCTGATCACCCTGTACGCGTAAACGTTTAGAAAATGCCTGGTGTTTGGATCCACCCCTGGTATAGACTCAATCTGAGAAAGGAAGATTTGTTGACATGGCCAGCTTGAGTTTCACTCACCAGAAAGCATGACAGAGAGACTGACTGACTTTGTTTCCAATTCTTGTATTCCCCTTTTGCTTTATTCCCAACCACAAATTCACCATTTGGGAGAATGTTCCACACAGTTTTCAGACTGGGCTTTTCATTGGATTCTGGTTCAAGTTTCCATTTTTTCACATAGGTAGTAGGTTAACTTTGGTTAAAAAAAAATGTTCATTGTGAAGTCTGGAAATTATCCTACACAGAATACACTTATTCTACCCACTTCCCACGAGCACAGCCTAATTTCCTATAAAAACTTCAGTAATAAAAGAATGGATTTTGCAGATTTAACCCGAGGGAGAGTTTTGGACAGGTTCCCACACGGACTGCCTGTTCCTCTGCCAACAAAAAGGGCCTTCCTGCAGTGTTCCGTGGCATTGCCTCTGTGCTACATTCCCTTCACTTGCCCTGCCCTTTGCCCTGTGGACTCACTTGGAGAGTGCGCTATTTTTTTTTCTTTTTTTTTTGAGAAATCTCTTCTAAGATGTGTCTCTCTTTCCTGCCCGTCATGACTCAAGTTTTAATTTGTAAATCGTTCTCATTTTTCTTTTCCATTTCAGAGCCACTCAGTACACATGCATGTTACTTAGACATATGTTAGAGCCTAAAGCTGGCAAAGAGAAGGTGGTCATGAAACTCAAGAAACTGGAGTCCAGTGTGAGCACTGGCCGTAAATGTAAGTACCCTGTCTCTTGAGGGACAGTGACTCGGTTGACAATTACTGCTTGGTCTCAGCCTCCGTGACCTCAAGAAATACTTCCTAAGTCATGAATTTCTTGTTTATCAAGTTTGTTCACGAAATCAATTTGTAAGGTTGCCCTCATGGAATGATAGGCCAACAAGATTGACAGTTTGCAGGCTGAGCCCCGGTGGCGTAGTGGTTGTGCGCGAGGCTGGGCCTCCTACTCCCACCGCCGGAGAGCAGTGATGCCCCCCAAGAAAAAAGACTGACTGTTTGCCTGCACACCAGGCATGAATGCCTTCCTACATTCAGATGTGAAACTCAACCAAGTCTTTCTGTGTAACCATAAACACTGGGACCTAACAGTGCAGGAGTTCACCTTTAGTTTGTAGAATCACATATTTTGACAAGCTCAAACGTGAAGAAGATCTGGATGCTGAGAGCTCTTGGTGTGCTAAGTCCTGGAGCACCTGCTTTTTCCTCTTAAGAGGGACTGCTAGAGAAAGCGGATGAGTGAGTAGATTTTTTTTTTGTTTTGGGGCATCACTGCCCTCAGGTGGTGGGAGTAGGAGGCCCAGCATTTGCTCCGTGGAGCTGGAATTGAACCTCCATCCCAGTGGGCCGCAGTCCCATGCACAACCACAACGCCACCGGGGCTCGGCCGAGTGAGTAGATTTTATTAGGCCATTTGTGGGATGGTTTCAGTTGAAGTCAGTGTTTTGTACTCATTTAATTCACTCATAATAAATCGTACTGGGACAGCACGTGCTTTTATTAAGAATACTATGCCTGAAAGAACAAAATACTATGCCTGATCATTTATTATTTTTTTGATCAACTATTTTTGAGCACCACTCAATATAAGTTTATCACCCTAAATTTTATGGGAGAAATAAGGTGATCTGGTACAAAGGATAAGAAATTTAGTGTCAAGTCTAGTCGGCTGGAGTAAAGGAAAATAAAGGGACTTGGGGGGAGGTAGAACTAAAAAAGAAAGAGTATGCCTCAGAGTGATTTCCTCCAGTAAAGACTCAGCAGTTCAGAGCAAACCCTTGTTTTGGATGCTCAGTGAGGAAACTAACTTGACAGAAGACTGATATTGTGAAAACAGAATGGGGTGAGTATTTCTGGATGACATTAAAGCCCAAGATTCATTTGATTTTAAATTCTTTAGTATATTAGTGTTCAAAGGTCCTTCAGGGGTTCCCTAGTTTCAGAAGCCCATAAGGGGCTTATTCAGCCAGTGAATGGAAGTACAGTTATAGGAACTCAGGAATAGCTATGACCTATACTATTTTGTGTTATTTTTATAAAATCATATCAGACATTCTCTTGAAATCTTGGCTTTCTTATGGTAGTTACTTATGGGATGTAAGGGGTATTCCTTTAAGTTGAGGAACCTCTTTGGCATCCCTTATAATACTTAAGACTATGACTCATTCATTCTCGGTTGACACTTGGTAAGTATTTGTTGAGTGATGCATCCCTAGTTGATTGAATCACATACCCACCCAAGGACATGACATTGCAAGCTTTATTTAATTCTGTTAGGAGTCATATATAACAATGTTTCAAATTGCCTCATCTAAAACCTGGCATCTCTACTTTGTGTGGGATTTGGACCAGAGAAATGGCGAAGTGAAAATAGTATTTTTTAACACCTTTATCTAGAAAACAATAGACCTGTAAGACATCTGAGTCTCCAGGACCATGTTTCACCTGGAGTTCGTGTTCTCATGGCACCTTCCCTCTAGAGAGCTGTAGCTGGTGGTTCTCAAATGTGACAGTCCACATTCATGATCGGCCTTCCTAGAGTTCGGTTTAAGGTGTTCTCTGGAGTGAGGAGGTGGATTTTAAGACTCACTGCACTTTGTGCCTCCCAGGATCATTTTAGGTGTCTTGAACATACCGTAGAATCTCCTTTCCTGGGCAAAGACTGAGCCTCAGACAGAAAGCTGGTGTTCACCTCTCACTCAGATGCAGGGATTCTGCCTTTCCATTGAGTACGAATGAAGTAACTGTTAACCATTGTGGGTTCTTCTTACAGGGTTCAGACTAGGAAATGTGGTACATGCTGTCCAGGCGACTCAGCAGAGCACTCATGTCCCTGACCTGGTGCCCCGCTTATGCCTAACATTAGCCAACGCAAACCGTGTGGTCTATTCCATCTGTGACACCATCCTCTGGGTGAGAAGTGTAGGGCTCGCCTCTGGCATCAACAAAGAAAAATGGCGAGTGTGGGCTGCCCGCCACTACTACTATTCTCTGCTGCTGAACTTGGTCAGGGATCTGTATGAAATCTCCCTGCAGATGGAACAGGTTGCACGTGACCAGGCCAAGAAAGAGAAGTCCCAGAAACTTCTTGGGCACAGTGTGGCTGATGAGGAAACAGAATGGCTCCAGTCCTTTCTCCTTCTCTTATTCCGATCCCTGAAGACACATCCTCCCTTGCTCCTGGACACAGTGAAGAATCTTGGTGATATCCTAAACCCTTTGGACCAGCTAGGGATCTATAAGTCCAACCCCGGCATCATTGGCTTTGGAGGTCTTGTATCCTCTGTAGCAGGCATCATCATGGTGGCCTATCCTCAGATGAAACTGAAGACCCACTAGGGCAAGACTGGCACCTGCTTCAGAAGGTGGCCTACAAGTAGAACGGACATTTGCATTCATTACAGACTGTGTCATACCTAGCTTAAGGACTTGTTCATGCATTTAGCGACCTGACATGAGAAGAGGGGCCAGAATGAAGGCGAGGGGGAACATGGAAATGTATGGAGAGAGCCAGAGGGCCTCCTGAATCTGCTATTTTCCCTTTCTAACATGGAGGGTCTTGTGCATACACTTAAGAGCTTAGTAAGATTTCTTGAATGACTAAAAATGGGAAGATACCCAGTCAGGCAAAGAAGCACCGACATTCAGTACCTTTGGGGCTGTCGGGATTAGTGGTTTGCACAACTCTAATAGCTGTGGTGCTCAGCACTCAGATCTACAACAAGCCCCTCTGTGTGTGATCCATGACTTTCCTCCACCACAGATGCCAGTGGTCGCATGGAGGGGAGCTTTTTGACCCTGCCATTCCTGCATTTCCGTTCTTGCACTGCCCAGAAACAAAGTCCGGGGCATCTTCATGCTTTATAAATTGTATTTTTGGAAGAGGTCTGACTTGGAACCCGATTTTCTTTCCGGGATACCTCACGGCCTCTAGTTGAGCAGAAGAGTGAGAATCTCCTGGAGTCTGTGATTTATCTTCCATTCTACAAAAACTGAAGCCATAAATAACTTACCAGCTAAATTGTTAATATCAGAATCCTGTTATAGTTTGTACAATTTTATATTAAATGTCATCTGAATCGATACAGTAAAAAATTTATTACTAAACGAATCTAGAAGTATCATAACTTTAAATTCGACTTCAGGGGAGGTGGGAAAGAGAAATAAAGAGCCAGGGAAGAGGACTGGTGCTCGAACAGGGTCACCCATTGATAACTAGCAGAATTACAGTTATGAAGCCACAACGATGATAATTTTTGGTTGGGGGTTACCACAACAGGAGTCACGGCATTAGGAAGGCTGAGAACCACTGTGCTGGATTACGTGGCTGCTGGTCTGAGTATTGAATTATTTGTGATTACAGGTGTAGATTTCAGGGAGTGAGGTGGAGAACTAGGATACCATTAGTGGAAGGTCAGTTTGAGCCCTACCAAATACGGCCATCTCACGTATCTGAATGGAGAAAATTGCCCGTGAGTATGATGGAAAGTCTTAAAGATGAGACTCAAGTTTTTGGCGCAGTTTTTAAAATTTGTCCATCAAAACATGAGATTTGAGAAAATATGTTAGGAATTTTAAGAGCAATGAAAGGTACTCTTTATTTGCAGGGCAAATAAAAATGAACTATTTTTACATTTTCTGAGTCCTCTGAAATAATTAAATCTAATAAATTTCTAGACAAAATGAACTTGTTTCAGTGAATTTGTTCTGGGAATGGAAAAGCAATCCAGCAGATAATTCTTAATCTGAGTCTACACAGATGGAAACTTTGCTCTGATAAAGGGAGTTATGACGGGTTTATTTAGAGGTAGAGTCTAAGAGGGTTAAGGAAACTGTAGTGATCTCAGACCACTCCCCTGATGAGGATCCTTTACAGCACCCTGTCGGTGATTGCAGGACTTCTGCCTGGAGAAGTCTCCTCTGAACTCTTAGGTAAGCTCCATCTTAAGTTGGGATGGGTGGTGGGGCCTTTTCTTGTGCATCTTTGACCTCCCTCACCAACCTTTCCCAGTCCCAATTTCCACTATTCTCTAAGAAAACCAGCCAAGAAACCCCAACTAGTTTGTACAGACCAGCAGACCCCCCAACTGAACATTCTCCTGAGAAAAAGTATTCATTAGCACCAGATGTTTGAGTGTGGTGCTTGATTCTGGAGTTTTGCCTTGTGAACAAGGTAGTCCGGGCCCCTGTTCTGGGGCATGAGGAGGGAGGCAAAGGCATAAGAGAAGAGAATTGTTCTTCAAGCTGCTGCTGGGAAACAGATTCTTCCTTTCTCTGGCCCTTTCACCACTGCTCACCTCTCACCCACATTCCCCGCTCCCAGCTGAAGCTGCCAAAGGGTCAGCTTTGTCAGCAGAGCTTTCCTGCCCAGTGCCCCGTACTCCCTTTGGCCCAAAGCCACCAACCGCTCCAAAGGCATAAAGCTGTCTGTCCTTTCGCCCCGGTTTCTCTTCAGACGCTTGGAATCTTGAAGTCAGGAACAAAGGTATCGTTACACTTTAAAGAGCCAGGATAGTTATAATAATGAGTACAAGAAAGAAAATGTTCTAAAATTGTGACATAATTTTTTAAATAATCTATTGAATCATAAACTATGTGTCAATTAAAAGTAAAGGGCCAGTTAGATAAATACTAAATTTACCATGTATTTATTACTTCTTTGGGGAGGTGCCTGATTTGACTCCTCCCCCTTTTTATTAATAGTTTTAATGGAATATAATTCACATACATATTTAAAAATTGTACAATCATCACCATCAATTTTAGAACATACTCTCTTATATTCATGAATATTAGAGTCCCCAACCTCCCCTGCTATGCTCCAAGAAAAGTTAAAGGATTTTGTATATTTCACATACAAAATGCATACACCCAACAAAAACAAAATGAAGGGCTGAGCCCCGGCGGCGTAGTGGTTGTGCGCGGGACTGCGGCCCACTGGGATGGAGGTTCGATTCCAGCTCCACAGAGCAAAGGCTGAGACTCCTACTCCCAACACCTGAGGGCAGTGATACCCCCACCCCCCAAAAAAAAGCAAAATGAAACAACACCAATTGAAAACAAAATAATAAAAACTAGAACAGATTTTAAATAGGTCAAATAGAAAGGTGTTATATTTTGACCTAACTGCATTTGCAATAATCCAATTTTCTGACCTGGGCTGGTTCACCCCTCCTTAGGCAACCTGGCGGCCCCCCGCTCCCGGGAGGTCACCATATTGATGCCGAACTTACTGCGGACACCAGATCGGCATAGCGCACAGCAGCCCAGAACTTTGGACTCAAGCGATCCTCCAGCCTCAGCCTCCCGAGTAGCTGGGACTACAGGTGGGCGCCACCACGCCCGGTTCAATAATGCAATTTTCAAAACACCCTGTATGATAGAAGGAGGTCTAGTCACATCCCTAGTGTATGGTTAGAAGGATTAATTCATGTATTCCCACCACTACCCCCTTTTTTTAACTACTGCAACTTTAAAATGGTTCAAAAATGAGATCAAACAATTACATTTTAACCTAACTACATCTTGCCATAATCAACTTAACAATGATCTGATAACGAGCCTATTTACCTTCCTCAGCTGTGCATTCATCAGAAGTTTAATCCAGTGTGGACGGTGCAAACGGATTCTGAGCTTCCACCACCATCCACAACTTTCTGCAAGTCAGGGGTTTACAATTTAAGCTCTGGACTTGGACTTGGATTATATTATTTACAATCCTTGGATCACAAAGGGTGACATGTTTCTTGCATGTAGACTTAGTTGATGCCTCACTCAGATGGCAGTTTGAAGGCAAACCTTTTAAGACTCCAGATAGTATTTTTGCTGATAGCCAGGCACCATCTAGTTTCTAGCACCCATATCTTCAATGATAGCTTCATGATGGTGAGCATCAAGCTGTGCCATGTCTTGAAGCTGGCTTAGTTTTTTGTTTTTTTTTTTTTGAGGGGGAGGGGCATCACTGCCTTTGGTGGTCATAGGAGCTACCCAGCCTTGCTGCTGTTGGATTTGAACCACCAAGCCAGTGGGCCACAGTCCCTCACTCAACCACTGCACCACCCCCGGGGCTCAGCCCTGTGCCATGCCTTAAGAACTATTTTTTTTTTCTTAGATTAAGGCTAGAATGAAATGTGAGTCCCAAGTCCACTCATACATCTACGATTTATATATGTTTCCGATTCACTTTAGATGCATCATTTTTCATTAGAGGATATTAGCAAACATCCAATTTGAGTATAAGGTAATTCCATTGATCGTCATTAATTTAGCCAATGGCAGAGGATTTAAAACACTATTGAGAGAAGGAAATTATACAAGTATAGGCCAGCCACAAACTGTAATACATGAATTACTGACTTTTATAGATTAAACCCTGAAGTGACTGGATACTATTTATATAAACAATGAACGTTGCTGATAGAGCAAAACTCTCAATAGTGTTCATTCACAAAGGCAGAACCATGCCCACCAGATTAATACATGTCATAATAAAGCCAGGAGGGCATTAAAATGTTAACTATATGGTAATGTCCAGCTACCATTCACTGTGTACCCTCAAGGCAAGAGATCTGAAGTTCAATAATGTTCAGTTTTATAATCTGTGAAAGCAGTCACCCGCTTCTCACACGAGTGCAGTAGTTCTCAACCTTCCTAATGCTGTGACCCTTTAATACAGTTCCTCATGTTGTGGGGACCGCCACAATAAAATTATTTTCACTGCTACTTTGTAACTCATTTTGCTACTGTTAAGAATCATAATGTTCATATCTGATCTGCAGGATGTATTTTCTTGTTTGTTTGTTTTTTGGGGGGGCTGGGGATGGCATCACTGCTCTCCGGCGGTGGGAGTAGGAGGCCCAGCCCCACTGCTGCAATTGAACCTCCGTCCCAGTGGACCACAGTCCCGCACACAACCATTACACCACCAGGGCTCAGCCTGCAGGATGTATTTTCATTGTTACAAATTGAACATCATTAAAACAGTGATTAATCACAAAAACAGTATGTAAGTTTAGGAAAATATTTACTTCTAATTACAAATAATTAGAAACTTTGTCTTGAAGCAGGTGTAGCATAGGTAACTGTCTTCACACCAGGTACTTGTATGTGGGTATATCTGCATGTGGGCGGACCCATCTGGAGAGCAGCAATGTCTTGGTTCTTAAGACCATCAGAAATATGTGTGTTTTGATGGTCTTAGGTGACCACTGTTAAAGAGTCATTGCACTAAGGAGTGTCAGCCTTACATCCTACGACTACAGGGACATTTGGGGAAAAGTCCAGTTCACTTAGTGGGGTTGCTACGTCTAGTGTTTCTGATGTGACATCTCCCGTTCTTGACCTCTCATCTCTTGCATTGTTAGATCAGAGATCCAAATTTATCACCAACCCTGTGACCTGAAGCATTGTATCTCCCCACGTCTGCCACTTTCTCATGTTACTTGCAGCATACAACTGAATAGAGAGCTGATAATGGGTATAATTTTACCCACCAAAAGGAAAATAAGTTTTGTTTTCTTACTTTAAGAGGCATAGTTCCATCATCTTTGAATCCAGGAACTAAAACAGGGACTCTTGTCTCTTTCCTTGCTAAGAAAGGGATGGGAGGTGATTTTTGTTTGCGCCATTGATCAGTAATATAATCCTGGTCAACACTATCACTTCTCCAGACTTAAGAGAACAAGAATCCAGTTGACTCACTCACTGCATATTCTGGTGGCATCTTAGGTAAAATTGAATACACATCCTTGAACTCTCGAGATGTACAGAGATTAGAATTGCTGCCTCAAAGACTGTATTCCCAAAATTGAACCTTGAGCTCTATTTCTTTTTTTTTCACCAAGCAACTTTAATTCTGGGTTAAAAATCTTGCTATTAAAAAAAAATCTCACTATTAAACATTCACTCCTCTCATTTTATTGTGAACTTTTTATTAAATTAAAAACATTCACTCTGGGCTGAGCCCTGGTGACGTAGTGGTTGTGCGCGGGACTGCGGCCCACTGGGATGGAGGTTCAATTCCAGCAGTGGGGCTGGGCCTCCCACTCCCACCACTGGAGAGCAGTGATGCCAAAAAAAAAAAAAAACATTCACTCTCATTAGTCAATCATAAAGGATAAAGGAAACGGGTTGAAATCTGTCCCACTGGCCCCTCTATGGAAAAGAACTGAAGATTGCAAAATTACATGGACCCTTTGAGTTTATACATTTAATAGCACATGTCCCAACATCTTTCTGGAAAACAAGGTTGTTGTTGCCTGTTTTGTTTTTTATAATTGGGGGCCGGAAACATGTTGCAGAAATGAGATTTCATGCCTCCTTAGCCTGGATCTCCTGCAGCTCTGGGATTCACCTCCAAGTCAGCTGAATCTCCTTTGGGAAGTTAGGAAATGCCCAGGAGATCTTGGGTCAACTACCCATGGCTGGCCCCATGCTCTCTTCCTCCCTGCCGGCCTCTAACTGGGAGGTGTTAGCAGCATTGCTCAAGACTCCCTAGAGCTACTGGAATCACCACTGCCCGAGGAGTCATTCTCCAGCCTGGGACTCAGTGGAGCTGGGGAGGCGGTGAGCTGGAGTAAGGGTGGGGGTAGCAGTTGGGGGTGGGGGGAGACCTAGGGCATCCTTTTTACTGGGGGTTGTTTCTGAGATTAAAGGGAGGGCATTGAGAGTAAGAATCTGGTCTGGGTCACCTGAGAGGTTGTATGAGGGATGGGGTAATTTGCAGGAGACTACTGAGGGAGAGATTATTCTGGGTCCTAACCTTTTCCAGGACAAGAATGAAACAGCCGCTTTAAGAGAGAAGCCTTGGTTGGTGCAACAATTAAGCACTTGACTGCTAATTCAAAGGTTGGTGGTTGGAGCCCCCCAGCCACTCTGCCAAAGCAAAGAGCTGGTCCTGTGCCCTTGTGAGGATGAATAATCTATGTAACACCGTGGGGGCAGTTCTACTCTGCCCTGGAGGGTAACTTTGGGTCGGAATCGACTTGACAGCATACGACCACTTTTTCACCTGATTGAATGGAGAGTGACGACGATGACCACCTGCAGATATGCTTGCTTGGCAGTTGAGGAACTTGGACCCATGAGGCCTGTGAAGATTAAACATCTCCGAAAACCAAAGGGGCGGTTCTGCGCTGTTCTACAGAGTTGCTATGCGTTAGAGTTGACGTGATGGCCATTGAGTTTGGTTTGGCAGTTTGTAGGCTCCCTTTGAAGAAGTCCTGGAGGCATGGCTGCTGACTGTAAGGTCAGCCTTTAACCCACCCTGTTCAGGCAGGGGAAAAATGAGGGGTTCTCTTCTTGTAAAGACAGCCTCCGAAACCCATAGGGACTGTCCTATTTTCATCTACCCCAGAGGGTTGCTATGCCTCGGAATCAACTTGACGGCAATGTTGTTGGATGGGTTTTTTAAAGACTTCATCTAAAGCCTTGTCTCTCACCAATTACCCTTCATTTCTCACCCTGAACCCTTACAAGACACATCTGTCTTGACAAACAGGTTGTGGAGCAACTCATCCCTAGGGACTTCTTGTCTGTGCCAGTTACTCTCTGGCCTCCATCTCCTATTTGGGGAACTTGAGATCTTAGGCAGCCTGGCCCCAGTCGGTGGCCCGGAGAGGTAGGGAACTGCCCATGGGGATCTCAAGCCAGTGAGCTTTCAGATGAACCTAGGGCCTTCTGCTTTGCAGCTTGAAGTGCTGGAATGGCTGTCAACAAGTGTGCCACCATGCTGGATGAAGACCTCCCTGTAAGTAACGTGGCTTTATGTGGGACAGGGGATGGACCATGGAAGAAGGAGGCAAGAGCAGGCAGAAAGGCGAGGCTCAAGGGAATAAGAACAAACTGTATCTATATTATACCAGAGGCTCCAAAATGTTTGTGGAAAAAATTAATTCTCTTTTCATTCAACTTTTCCATGAACTTTCTGTAGCCTCCTTCTTCCTGTTCCCTAGCTCACTGACTTTCATCTCTTATTCTTGTGGTCAATACCTTTTGCAAGTGATGGTTAGAGGACCTGAAAGACAAATGGCACCTACTAAAAACCAGGCGCTTTGGGGGGAAAGAACAAATGCTGACAGTGGAGAGAATACTATTCTGAAAACCCTGGCAGGAGTGGGGCCCTCTTCACTGATCTACTGTGCAAGCATATTTGGCTATATTAATAGAGATCCTATTATGACCCCAGGGGGCATCCTTCAAATACCAGTCTAATTAAATGGCACCTACGGGAGTTTAGACTTGTGTCAGACCTAAAGAGTTCTCTTTTAACTTTTTAATTTAGAGCATACTTAACATTCATCAGAGGAAACAGAACATAATCCCTATGCACTCTTCACTAGCCGCAACATCCATTAACCCTTGGCCAATTCTGCCTCGCCCATCCACTGCCCTCCTTCAATTATTTTGAAGCAATCTCCAGCTATCAGGCCAATTAAAGCCTGAGTTGGAAGCCTGGCTCTGTCACTTACTGGTTGTGTAACCTTGGGTAAGTCACTTACCATCTCTAAGTGTATCTTCTCATCAGTAAAGTGGTAATGATAATGCCGACTGGCTATTAGAATTACCTAGACCAGTGTCTGGAGCAGACTAGGAAGGACCTAGAAAATTATGTTTCCCTAAAGACCAGGGTTGTTTTGTTTTTGTTTCACTAAGATTTGTAGGCATCCCAAAGTTTAATGATGTGACTACTGTCCCAATGTAGATACATCAATAGGAGCACAAAGTTTACTACTGAGCAGTGACATCATATTCCATAATAGCCACATACTCGGGCTATTCCTAGAGCACTGACTTCACATTCGAGTGCTTGGTTCTATGAGTGACAACTCCAGACTACATAGTGTCCAGAAGAGGCATCACCAAATCAGGATTGTTCATAAACCAAGAACTGGAACCAGTTAGCATGGAGTAGGACTCTCCCAGGGAGATATGTCTGCCTTTAAATATGTGAAGTGCAAGGAACCTTGGTTTTACTGCAGTTTAGGCATTTGGCTACAAACCCTAAGGCCAGTGGTTCAAATTCACAAGCCACTCTAAGGAACAAAGATGAGGCTGTCTTCTCTTGGAAAGACGGACAGTCTCAGCAACCCACAGGCACAGTTCTGCCCTGAATGGAGGGTTGCTATAGTCAGATTCAACTCTGCTGGCAGTGGGTGAGCATGTGAAGTTCCTGAAGGATGAAATTGATTTGTTCAGGATTGTGCCAAAGGTCAGGGGGTGGAGTAGTGCGTAGAGACAGATTTCAATTCAGCGAAGCTGTCCAACAACAAGTGAAGCTGTCCAACAAAGATACAGACCACTCTCTGAGGCGTCAGGTCCCATCAAAGAAGATATTCAAACAGAAGTCTACTAGAGACCCAATGGAAAGGACTCTTGCTTCAAAGTCCCCCTGAAGACTTGAGATTCTGTGATGTGGGCAGATCTATGCTTAGCCTCCTACTACCCCTGAGTGCTATTCATGCATTCAGCTAACATGACTCTGGGTAGGCCTTCTGCCAGGCACTGAGGATACAGAGATGACAAAGTCTCTGCAATTAGCCCATCAACTGTCAAAGTCACACAAGTGTCCACAGTCACAACAGAGATGACAAATGTAGAGGCACCCAGGAAAGGAAGGGGTGGCTGTGAGGGAAGCGAGGAAGGTAGGGGTCCAGCTGTATCCTATGGGAAGGGCACCTCAGCCAGCAGAAAGAACTATGGGAGGGCAGGTGGACATTCTAGGCAGTGAGACCACTTTACACAAGCAGGGAGATGGAATCCCAGAAAGGTCAGCAAAATGTGTGGATGATTCACCAATCCTGGGCAAACTCTGACTGGACAGGGATGCTGCTGCCCATACTCACTCTGGACCTGTAAATTGTAGGTAGATTAAAGTCTTTGGAATGGGATGGAAAGTGAGGTAAGATTGGCTTGGCCCTTGGAGTTCAGATGGCCTTGGCAGTTCTATAGATCCTGGATCGTGACCGGCAGGACATGGGAGATTGGCTCTCAATTTCCCTTGTGGGAGCCTTGACCAGGACTGGGGTATCCAGAGCACCTTCTGGTTCCTTCCTCCCAGATTGCTGGATTCACCCTATTCCCATCAATGAATTCCATGGCCCTGGGGAGCCTGGATGAGGAACAGGAAGGCAGGGTGATTTAAATGCCTCCTTCCTTTCTGTCCCAGGAGCAGGAGAATGTGCTGCAGAGGGTCCTGCAGCTGCCTGTAGTGAGCGGCACCTGCGAGTGCTTCCAGAAGACCTACACCAGCACCAAGGAAGCCCACCCCCTGGTGGCCTCTGTATGCAATGCCTATGAGAAGGGTGTGCAGGGCGCCAGCAACTTGGCTGCTTGGAGCATGGAACCCGTGGTCCGCAGGCTGTCCACCCAGTGTGAGTCCTTGTGGTGTCCTGCAAGCTGCCTGCCTGTTCACTGATGCTCATTCCTGCCTGCTAATCTGTTGAATTGCCTGGTAACTTGTGTGTCTGCCCCCACCCACCACCACCACCACCACCACCACCACCATCTGCCTGCCTGTGTAGCTATCTGTGACCCATTACATGGTCTGCCAAAGCATTTTCCTAGGATGGCAAGTATGGGTCAAAGAATCAACAGAGGGTGGAAGGATAAGCAGAGGTGTGCAGGCAAGACCCCAGTGGGAATCCCCAGGTCATAGCCTGTCTGAGCTTAATACGGCAGCAGCAGCAATAAGAATGAGCAGACTCTGGTACAAAAGCAGACAGAGAGTATTCAGGCTGACCTGGAAAGGCTTGGAGCAGAGGAGAGGGATGGGTGGGTGACTGGGGGTGGGGTGGGAGACACAGCAGAGAGTTGAGGACAAGGACTGGAGGTTACTGTCCATGCGGGCCTCACCCCCCTCACCTCCCTATCTTCCTCCTGACCCCTATCTTGTTCTACTTGTTCTACCTTATTTGAAAATATGACTCCAAGGCTGTTGACAGAGTTGAGGGAAAATCTGACCGAGCTAACTAGTCTAGGACCTCCCACCATTTTAATTAGAGAATACTGGGCATCTGAGGATTCTGCACAGCCAACAGAAGAGCCTGGGCCAGCCATCCTGCCCACAAGCTCCTTCATTTCCCAGACTCTCACTTTGTCCAAAGAGAAGATGGCCAACTCACGTGCACTGTGCCGCTCAGAACATTTCATGATGAAAAGTAAGGTATCCTGGGACAGAACACACACAGTTCATTGAAAACCAGAATGAAAAGTAATGGAATTTCCCCACGAACTTTCTGAAGCCCAGCTCCTGGGCAGGACCTCGGGAGGCATTTTTTTTCTCCACTGCATGGCCTGAGAGAAAGGCAACTCGCTCTTCTTCCCAGTGCCCTGTCCAAGCCCGCTATTCTTGGAACAGAGTGGTGAAAAGAAAGGCCAGGGAGAGTGTGGGGCCTGCATGGGCTGTGATTGGGAATTTGTCACCTGTAGACCCAACGCCCAGGCCTAGCCTAACAAGGCCCAGCCCAGCACCCGCTGCCTCCCACGCTCACACCTCCATTCTCCTTCCGAGCGCTCACCCAGAGCTCTGGGTCCTGGGGTCAGAGCGGAGGGAGGAGAACCAGAGAATCCATAGTTGGTGCTGTTTCCTCATTTCCATCTCCTGCACCTCACCACAGGCCTGCAGGCTAGCCACCTGTCCTCCATCCTCGTTAGAACCCAAGTGCCTGAGGCGCAGATAGGCTGTGTCTTGCCAGGATCCACACACTGCAGGTCTGAGGGCAGGTCTGACTAACCCCAGAGCTCCCATACAGATAGAACAGACTGCCTGGACTCACCGACTCACAGTGGGCAAGCAGTAAAGATGGCAATAGGCCTTGGGTCGAAAGAGCCTGTGGAGGCTGCAAAGCTCCTTCCTCCCTGGGCCCAGAGGATGCTGTGAGGTGTTTACAGTGGGGTGCGGGATTCGCCCCCAATGGCCCTTTGCTTCCAGTCACAGCTGCCAATGAGCTGGCCTGCCGGGGCCTGGACCACTTGGAGGAAAAGATCCCAGCCCTCCAGTACCCTCCTGAAAAGGTAAGCTCCCTCCTCTCATGTCCCCCCAGTCTAGCTCACGGAGGGGAAATGATGCCCAACTGCAAGTCTTTTTGTTTCTCTGGCAAATGCCCCCCCAATTTGGAAAGGGTTGCCCACCTATAGGGTTGCAGGCTGGGCTTCTCCTTCCCACCCACATCTCCTACTCTCACCCCACCCCCACCCCACACTCTGCTCCTTACCAAATCAAAGGCAGTTTGGTCTGTGTTTTTCTCCTGATAGGGACTGGAGAGTTCTCCAAGAATGGTGGGGAGGGGGCTCCACAATCTATGCTTGGTGGGGAGCATAAACAATCTCCACTGGGAGGGGCAGCTTTTCATCGCCCTGTGTACATCTGGGCTGCGAAGACGCTTCCTGGCATGGGCCCTGGGAGCAGAGCTCAGTGAGCTTTCACTGGATCACTAGGTAATTACATCCCCCTAAGACCATGGGTCACACATATCAGGATCCTTGTGGACCCTGAGACAGAGAAGGTCACTTCGACTACATACACAGTTGTTAGATTGTTGCCATGGGTATAGGCCCCCGAGGGAGTTTTGGGGAATGTAGAGAGCCTCTCATTTAATCCTCACTCAGCCCACTGGGAGAGAGGTGCTGATCCCCATTCTGCAGACGAGAAAGCCAGTGGTGGGCCCTGCAGCCTTAAGAGTAGGCCCAGGAGTGTCAGTCCACTTGGCCCCAGGCTTTTGCTCTTTGTCCCGGTTTCCAGATAAAGTCATGTCTTTGTCCCATTGGGGTTTCCAGATTAATAGGAGAGAAAGACAAAGTGAAATCCATCCAGACCAAAGGCAAAACCCATTTCCATCCACTTGAGGTTCGTTCCTAGTGATCCTATAGGACAGAGTAGAATGTATCCCTTGGGCTTTCCTAGGCTGTAATCGATCTGAAAAGAGCCCTGCAGGCAGAGCGGCTGCTAATTGGACTGCAATCCCTGCGGTCAGCAGTTTGAAGCCGCCAGCAGTCCCTCCGTGCCAGGACTGGGCTCCGGACTCCCGTGAGCTCTCAGAAACCCCCAGGGCCACTGACTGGAGGGCGATGAGTGTGGGCTTTTGTTAATCGACCAGGCAGCCAGAGCTTTCTCCTCAGAGCAGATGGGATTGAAATAGCCACCTTTCGATCAGAGGTAACTGAGCACTTTACCACTGCCTCTGGGGCTCCTCTGTATCCATCAACCAACACGAGTGCAGATGGCGTATGATCTATGTTCTCTGAGAAGGACGGGGCGCACAGAAAACGCCAGTGCGCATTGGAGTGTCTGGACAGGATGGTAAAGGAGGTGGCCTGTGGGACTGTCCTTGTAGAATGAAAAAGGTCTTCCTGGAAGCTGGGCTCAGGGGCTTGCAGGACCCATGTGCTGCCCCTCCCCCCTCCAGATTGCCTCTGAGCTGAAGGACACCATCTCCAGCCGCCTTCGCACAGCCAGGAATAGCATCAGTGTGCCCATCACAAGCACTTCAGACAAGGTCTTGGGGGCCACTCTGGCCAGCTGCGAGCTTGCCTGGGAAGTGGCCAAAGACGCGGCCGAATTTGCTGCCAACACCCGAGCCGGCCGACTGGCCTCTGGAGGGGCTGACCTGGCCCTGGGCGGCATGGAAAAGATGGTAGAGTTTCTCCTTCCTCCAGCCAAGGACGAGTCAGGTATCTACTGCTGGGGTCAGGACAGGGAGCCCCATCCCGGGGGAATGACAGGAGGCAGCCGGGCTCACCCAGACGTGGCTTTGGGCTCTGGAAAGGAGAAGGCCTTGTGGGATTCTCAGATAGACCCTTAATCGTTTAGTCTCCTGTAGTGAAAATGAGTTGTCCAATTACTAATGATCTGTGGTGAGCTAACATCTGTTTTCCAGCCAATACAACCCACGTTTTCCCAGCCCCTCTTGGATCAATTTTCCCTTCTTTTCCCTACACCCCCACCCAGTCCCTGGCCCTGGACGCCTGAGGGCCCAGAAGAAGTCTACCAAGGGCAAGCCAAGCCTGATGAAGAGGGTTGGTGCCCTGGCCAACACCATCTCCCAGCACACCTTTCAGACCACAGCCTGGGCACTGAAGCAGGGTCATGCAGCAGCCATGTGGGTCCCAGGTGTGGCGACCCTGGTGAGTAAAGGCTGTAAGTGAGCACTGACAGGCCCCTAGCCTGGCCATCCTGTGGGTGGTCTCTCCCTCCTGCTCTTCACTGTTCCTGGATTAGCTCTCTCTGCTGCTCAGAGGATGTTGTCTCTGCCAGCCGGGCTCTCAGAACATTAGTTTCTCAGGCAAGAAGCCATCAGAAGGATGGAGGGTGTGTCCACAAGGTGAGAATTTAGGGCAGGCTGAGCTTGCCACGAAGGTGGAGACCCACTTCTGTCTCACCCATGCTTCCTCGGAGCACCTTCCCCAGCTTCTGTTCCAAGTGGGCTCTTGCTGTGGTGCTCCCACCTCCGTGGAAGTAGAAACTCCTCTGCTGTCACTCCTCTTCGCACTGTAGAGTATCACCCTAAAGTAAACAAAGCACAAACCCCTGGAGAACCCCATCTGGCTTCGTGTCCCTGGCTTCCCCTCTAGATCCTTCTATAGTGTACTCCCACTTCTGTGGTGCACCACACTTAAGAAAAAGCTGCCTTGTGTAGGCCCCGGAAGGACTACATCTCCATGTCCTTCATCAAAGCGAGGTGGTGTTTTTTTTCATAGGGGCCTTTCATAAGAAACTAAGTCCAAACAGGGAAATGGGAGAAGGGAGACATCAGAAAGTGTATGATATGACAAAATAATAATAATTTATAAATTATCAAGGGTTCATGAGGGGGGTGGGAGCAGGGAAGGAGGGGAAAAAATGAGGCGCTAATACCAAGGGCTTAAGTAGAAAGAAAATGATTTCCTTTTTTTTTTTTTTTTGAGAATGATGATGGCAACAAATGTATAAATGTGCTTTGCATACAATGGATGTACGAATGGATTGTGGAGAGTTCTATGAGCCCCCATTAAAATAATTTTTTAAAAAAAGAAACTAAGTCCAAACAAAGGAACCAAAGACTATATAAAAGTTTAGCCAGGCTGAACCCCGGTGGTGTAGTGGTTGTGCGCGGGACTGCGGCCCACTGGGGCAGAGGTTCAATTCCAGCAGTGGGGCTGGGCCTCCTACTCCCACCACCGGAGAGCTGTGATGCCCCCCCCCAAAAAAGAAATGTTTAGCCAACAACAACAACAGCAAAACTTTAGCTAAGAAGACAATCACTTTTCAGTCATCACTTAGATGATACTTTTATTTATTTATTATTATTATTTAATCATTTTATTGGGGACTCATACAACTCCCCTCACAATCCATACATACATCTATTGTATACAAAGCACATTTGTATGCTTGTTGCCATCATCATTCTTGGATGATACTTTTAAAAGCATTATTAGTCATTTGAACCTACTATGTGCCGTGTGCTGTGACTACAGCGGGGAAAGCAGGCCAAGCGCTCCATTCTGTCCTCTGCCACTTTGGTTTTGGCCAGCACCAGGGTTATTTACCTTTGAGGGCCAAGGATAACCCTCCTGCCCTGCTCTGCCATCCCACACTGGGTAGAGTCCCTTATGTGATACTATTGACATAACATGGTGGTGGCCCCTAAAGTTACATCATATGGAAGCCTCTGTAGGCGGCTGAAGCTAGGCTCTGCCAATCAAGTCAGCTCGAACTTATGGAAACCCTCTGTGCTATAGTATATAGGGAACCACCGAACTTCCAGTTAGCAGTCTAACCCTGGGCTCCACATGGGGATGCCTACAGGCGCTGCATGTATCAAGCTGTGTTGTGTGAGCGCCAGTCCACTTACGTAGGTCCATTTCCTCCCATGCGGGACACTTGATGTTTCTTCGTCCTTTAAAGATGTGCCAGGAATATCTACTAAAGCTGACACACATTTATCTACCTGGTGACTAAGATAGTCCAGGCCTAGATGTAAACCCCACAGAAACAAGTATTTGTGTCCACCCCCTAAAGACAGGATCCCTGGTGGCATCGTGGCTATGTGTTGGGCTGTTAACCACAAGGTTGGCGGTTTGAGATCACCAGTCACCCCGAGAGGAAGATGAGACTTTGTGCTCCAGTAAAGGGTTATAGTCTCAGAAACCCACAGAGGCAGTTCTGCCCTCTCCCATAGGGTGGCTATGAATCAGAATGATCAGAATTGACTCAGTGACAGTGAGTTTTGAGAGATGAATAGAAGCTTCCTCTTTGCTTCATCCTTAGCCAAGATTAAGAAACAAATGTCCATGAGCAGCAAGATGGTTAACTAAATGGTGGCATAGTTACCCTGTCCACTATCACATGAATGAAATAGGAAGGAGCACCTCTCATATGCAACACCCCAATGGATCTCACAACAGAATGTTGAGCCAAAGAAACTATTCATGAAGTTTATATACATTACATGATGTCGTGTACACAACATGCCCAAAATACAGAAAATGAATCCAAGGCTATAGAAGTCAGAATGGTGGTCCCCTTGCAGGGGTGAGGGAGACTGGGAAGTTTGTGTGACCTTCTGGGTGGTGATGCACAGATGTATATCTGTAAAAACTCATGGAGCTGTCCACTAAACGTGTGTGCGTGTTGGTGTATCGGGGTTCTCACTCAATCATCCGCTGCGGCCAGGCTCAACTCCCTCCATTCCCACCCTCTGGGGCAGGAGGAGCTGGCTGCTGGGGCGATGATGCTGAAGTCAGCTGTCCTTCCCGCCCTCAGAGCAGCCTAGCCCAGTGGAGCACCTCAGCGGCCATGCAGGTGGTATCCCGGCGACAGAGTGAGGTGCGGGTGCCCTGGCTGCACAACCTCACTGCCACCCAGGAGGAGGATCATGATGGCCAGACGGACACAGAGGGGGAGGAGACAGAGGAGGAGGAGGAGGAGGAGGAGGAGGATGCAGAGGAGGAAAAGAAGCTGAATGAGGTGAGAGAGGAAGAAACAAGTGGAGGATGCAGGCATGGGCAGGGTCCACAAGTCATGGCAAAGTGAAGGGGGTGAGAAACGGGCCCAGGGTGACCCAAGAATCTCTGCTCCAGGGTCCTGGTGCCCAGGTGCAGCACCCTTCACAACATCCCCTGCCCCAGCTAACAAAATACTTCTGTGTCATCTCCCAGCTGACACCTCCCCCCCACCCCCACATAGGGTCAGGTAGGACAGAGATGATTTTCCTGTTGTGCAGCAGAAGAAACTGAGCTTCAGAGAGAGAAAGCAACTTTTCCAAAGCTGCCCGACTACCACAGAGTCAGGCCTAGAGAGAGTCCGTGTGCTTTCCCCTGTAGCTCTGGGAACAGAGCTAGCAGTGGAACTGGGGGCCTGAGAGTTGCTGCAGGTGGCACTGACTGACCCTGCTCTGGCCTCCAGGTAACAGCCCTGCCTGGCTCCAAAGGCCTTTTGGGCAGTGTGACACACACGGTGTGGACGGCCCTCCACAGTTCCCTCTCAGCTGTGACATGGGTGCCGGCTGCCGTAATGGGCATGGCGGGGAGGCTGCTGCACCACACACCTGCCCCCCAGACTGTCTCTTCAACCAAGAAGAGGGCCATGTCCCTGTCCGATGCCCTGAAGGGCGTTACAGACAACGTGGTGGACACGGTGGTGCATTACGTGCCGGTGAGTCCCACCCTGGGCCAGCCCTCCCTCTCCCCTTGGGACTGGATCAGGATGGAAAGTGTAAATGTGACAGGGGGGTCTGCAATGTGCCCTCTCCAACCAACACTCACCTACCCCCTAAGCCCCTTGGGAACCCTCCTATAATCCTCAGTGCCCCAGGTAGACTCTGCTGTGATGGGGTCTTGACAGTGTCTAAGGCCCCTCCCAGCGTCAAGAGGAAAGAAGCTAGGGGCCTCTCCTACTCGCTCCATGTGCTGGTGAAGGAGCCTCCTTCTTTCTGGGGCCCAACACTCTCCAGTTTCCAGTGGGAGAACCAGGCAGGTTTGCTTGTTGTTCCCTGGCAAGGGCTTAGAGGGAGACTTGTGGGGAGGGGCGGGAGTGGGGGTGGGGTGGGCTTGGAGGGGTGGACTCTAAGTCCCAGGGGACAACAACTGTCCCATTCTAATACCATCTCCGATACCAAAACCCAAGGACTGCGGATATCCCTCATAGGGACTCCTTAGGCACTTTCCAAAGCACTGCTGGGGGGCGGGTCGGGAAGGGACTCCCTTGTGAGAGGCCTGCGCTACTCCGTTAGTGGCTCACACCCAGAGGCCTGCCAGTCAATCTGCTCACTCTGAGCAGAGGGTCCCCAACTGCACCGGGCAGAGGACCCTGGCCCTGATTTTGGCAATGTTCTGCAAACTCAAGTCATTAAGAACTGCTGTCCCTCCACTGAGAAATCTGCCCCTGGAAACTTTGGGAGGGGCTTGGTTCACCTTTCCTGTGGAGAGCTTCAGAGCGCCTCCCACCCTGGAGTCGCCCAACCTCCCGCCGAGTCTGTGACCCAGCGTGGGGTGGGCCAGCCGGGAGGGTGCTGGGTCAGAGACCGCGAACGGAGGCCCTCGTGTGACCACCAGTCCCTCAGCTCCCTAGGTTATCACTGATGGAGCCGGAGAGCGAATTCCGGGATATCGACAACCCCCCCAGCGAAGCCGAGCGCCGGGGCTCCGGGGTCGCCGCCAGCAGCCCCGAGTCCTCGCCGCGCCCGGCGCAGTCCCGCGGCATGCTGCGCAGCGTGCGGGGCCTGAGCGCGCCCGCCTGCCCGGGTCTGGACGACAAGCTGGGGAGTCCCGTCGGGTCGCGCTCCGGCTTCCCCGGGGTGCCCCGTGAGAAGGCCGCGCGCAGGGTGAGCGACAGCTTCTTCCGACCCAGCGTCATGGAGCCCATCCTGGGCCGCGCGCAGGACCACCAGCTGCGCAAAAAGAGCTGAGGCGGGCGCTAGCCCTGCGCCTCCACCCAGCGCCAGGGCCATTTCTTTGTCAACTAGAGTCTGTGTATCCAAGCCACTTGTTCCCTCGCCCTTTTTTGAGACGCCTCCGAGCCTCATTTCTGAGACGCTGTCGTTCACATGCCAACCTCTTTGGCATCTGTTTTTTTTTTTTTTTTTTTTTTGGCATAGCTGGGAGGCCATATTTTAAGGGCAGTGGCCTCCTGATTCCATGGCTTGTTTTTATTTTATTTTTTTTCCTGAAAGAATAAATAGTTAATGTGAGGGTTTAAACAGGAGTTCTTGTCATTGTAACACCAAGTGCTATGTGGAATTAAGTATTTGGGCTCTCCGCAGACTGCTTTGAAGGAAACACGTCAGTGCAAGAGTTCTTGTCTGTTTATTTAAAATATTCATGTGGGCTCCTGGCATCCTTCACAGTCCCAGGACTTCTGCCCGAGCTCCATATTCCCACCCTTCCTAGTCTGGATGCATCTGGAAGCTCTGCAGAAAGCTGTGCAGTAACAAAGCTACCAGCACGCCGCCACAGACAGGCGACAGACGTCAAACCAGGCTTCCCACAGGGCCAGGTAGCCAGCCTCTGACAGCATCGTGGGTCTGTAGGAGCGTTTGTACGGATAGTGAAGTCATGGAAGACAGAAGAGAGAGTAAAATAAAGGAGTCGGGCACATTTTATGCTAGCATGCTCACCTGGATGGCTGTAATCTCAGCAACCAGGTCAGCGCAGAGTGTGAGTGAAGGAGAGAGAGATTTATTTCTAAGCAAGGCTTATAGATACTGGAGGGGGGGCAGCGAGTAAGGCCCCTGATTACAGGTAATGATATACGTCACAGGAAGGGGTTGGACCACAGTCAATACAACAATGGGAGGGGATGATCTAGAGGTGTACATGCAATAGAAAAAGGAGGGATTAGGGGTAGACAGGTGACAAGATGGGCCGAATTTATATTCACGATGGCAGCCTAACCTTGATCTTCCTTTGTTCTTTTTTTTTTTTTTTTTTTTTTGGGGGGGGGGGTGGCATCACTGCCCTCAGGTGGTGGGAGTAGGAGGATCTTCCTTTGTTCTGAGCTCTCCATTAGGAAAGCAATCCACTGTGTTTAACAGCAGGGAGTGAGGCAGACAATCGGGTCTGATTACTGTGAATGGTTGAATGCCTTCAAGGAGAATATCTCCCTAAGCATCTGACCTAACCCTGTGCTGACAAGCAGCCTCTTCAGTTTGGCATTTATTTGGGGGGAGACAAACTGGGGAAAGCCTTTTTGTAACCCACACACAAGAAGGTAAGACTTCCACCACTGAACCACTCCACACCACTGCCATACCTTCCCCCAAGGTACACACCATGAATATTTGTTAAGCCTAGAAAATGCTTGAAAAGATGTAATTGAAAAAAGGCAAACAAAAGTAAACACTGCAAAAGTGCATATATGTTCTCTGAGGTTCCCAAATACCCATTCCCCAAAGAATCTGGAGAAAATCCGGAGACCTCTAAGTCCTTTTAGGCATCCACCAATGTTGTTGTTAGAAGCCACCCAGTTGGTTTCAACTCACAGAGACCCTCTGTACCCCAGTTACACACTGCCCAGGCCTGCGCCTTCCCCAGCAGTGCTGTCGAGCCCACTGCAGCGTCTCTTGTGGCAATGCATCTTGGTGAGGGGTCTCTCTCTCTCTCTCTCTCTCTCTGCTGACCTTCTACACTTTACCAAAGCTTGTTATCTTTCTCCAGGTACTGTTTGCTCCCGATAAAAACACAATACTCACTGCCTATCGAGTTCATTCTGACTTATATGCTACAGGGCAGGACTGCCCCTGTGGGTACATTAGACAGAAAGCAAATCCTGAGACTAACTTTTATGGGAGTGGAAAGCCTCGTCTTTCTCCCCCAATGGGCTAGAGGTTTCAACCTGCTGACCTTACAGTCCAATTTGCCACCACTATGCCACCAGGCAGCCTTCCTGCCTAATATATCCAAAATATCTTAGCTGAATGAAATCTCACCATCCTTGCTTCTAAGGAGCATTCTGGTTGTACTTCTAACAGATTTGTTAGCTCTTCTGGAAGCCTGTGGTAATTTCAATACTCTTCGGCAATGCCATAATTCAAACATACCCATTCTTTTCTGGTCTTCTCTATCTTAAAGTTTTCTCTTTTTTTTTTTTTTGGCATCACTGCCCTCAGGTAGTGGGAGTAGGAGGCCCAACCTTTGCTCCTGGGAGCCGGAATTGAACCTCCGTCCCAGTGGGCCACAGTCCCGCGCACAACCACTACGCCACCGGGGCTCAGCCCTATCTTAAAGTTTTCATATGTATATGAAATGCAATGACTTCGGTCAGGTGCACCACACTCCTCAAAGTGATAGTTTCTCTCTAGCACTTTCAGAAGGCCTCTTGCAGCAGATTCATTTGATTTCTGACTGCTTCTTCCGTGAACCCCACAACTTGATTGTGGAGCCAGGTAAGGTGAAATCCTTGACCATGTCAACCTTTTCTGTTTATCGTGATGTTACCTATCGGCTCAGTTGTGAGGATTTTGGTCTCCTCTCCACTGAGTGGTAGTCTATATTGTGTAGTCTATAAGTTCTCTTCACTTTCAGTAACAAAGTTGTATCAACTGAATAGTACAGCTGCTTAAAGAGCTTTCCTCCAATCCTGATGCCACTTACCCCCTCCCCCTATAAAGTCAAGCTTCTTGAATTAGACTGAATAAGTATGGGGAAACGATACAACCACACAGCCTCCTTTGTTCTGTCGGAATGACTGCTTCTTGATCCAAGTACAGGTTCTGCATGAGCACAGTGAAATGCTTTGAAATGCCCATTAGTCTCAATTTTATCCATGGTTCGATATGATTGACAGTTAATTATAAACACAAGTAAACATCTTTCTGGAATTCTCTGTTTTTAGCTAGGATACACTCTGACAGCAACAATGATATTCCTCATTTTATATCCTCTTCTGAATCCTGTTTTAATTTCTGGCAGTTCCCTTTTGAGGTACTATTGCAACTATTTTTGAATGATCTTAAGCAAAATTTACTTGATGTGGTATTAATGCATTTTTTTTCCAATAATGCCCACATTCTGTTGGGTCACCATTCTTTGGAATGGGCACAAATATGGATCATTTCCATTTGTGAGACCAGGTAGCTATCTTCCAAATTTCTTGGCATGAGTGGGTCTTTCTTTTCTTTTCTTTTTTTTTTTTTTTTTTGGCATCCCTGCCCTCTGGTGGGAGTACGTGGCCCAGCCTTGTTCCTAGAGAGCTACTGCTGGATTTGAACTGCCAGCCCTGTGGGCTGTAGTCTCACGCACAACCACTACACAACTGGAGCTTAGCCCCGAGTGGGTTTTTTTAAAGCTATTACAACCGGAGTCCATGGGTGATACAGACAGTTCAGTTCTTGACTCCTAGTCAAAAGGCTGGTGCTCTGGACCCATCTAAGATACCTCAACAGACAGGCCAAGCAATCTGCTTCTGAAAGCTCACAGCTTTTAAAGCCCTCTGGACCCGCTCTATTCTCTACATATGGGGGTCACCATGATGGGCCAGAACCAATTAAGAACATAACAACAACCAAGATGAGGTGACCGGGCCCAGATTCATCCTGGCCAGTCTTCCTGGGACAGCTGAACAGTGAACAGTGCCTGGTTCTGTGGAAACACTCTCTGTCCTCAACCTCGCCCTGGGGCTCCAGAAACCATGCCCCTGGCCAAGCATGCCTCCTTTACGTCATACACGCTAGGCCATACTCCAGCAGGCAGAGGAGCTGCCCTCACAGCAGCCCAGGGGCTCAACAGCCTGCAGCATACATGCACATGCTGGCCCGACCCAGGAGCCTCACTGGACCTTGGGCCTTATAGAACAAGATGGTCCAGAAAAAAAACTCTTTAAGTCATACAAGTCCTTTTCACCAATAAAAGCCTCTCGATTAAGGGGAATTACTGCCTGGCCTCAGTAATTCTGAGCATGTCTTGGCCAGGCCTGTGCATCCTTGGTGATAGACTGGCTGTCATGGGAGGTGCTTTGGGGAGCCTTTGTTGCCATGGGAGTATGAAGGTATATTCACACTGTGCACCCTCAGTAGCACTGGGGTGAGAACATCAAAGGCTCCCCTCCTGACAGAGACACTGCCAACGGAACCACAACTTTCGGTGATAGAAAAAGGACTATTATCCCGCATTTAGCTCTTTTCCCCTCTCTTAACAGACATTTGCCGGTGAGCCCTGGTTACATAGGAAGTTTCTTACTGGGTTGCTGACCTTCAGGTCAGCAGTTTGAAACCACCGGATGGTCCACTGGATAAAGACGAGACTTCCTATTCTCACAAAGAGTTAACAGTTTAAAAAACTCAGAGACAGTTGTACTCTGTCCTGCAGAGTCACTATATGTCAGAATGGACACGATGGCAGTGTTTTTGAGAACAGAGAGTAACATACAGTTACACTTTCTGAGTGTTCTAACAGTTGAGGCACTTGCTTACTCACTGAAAAATGGTTGGTGGTTTGAGCCCACCCACAGGTATCTCAGGAGAAAGACCTAATGATCTAATGCTGAACTATCAACCATTGAAAACCCACGAAGGGCAGTTTCACTTCAAACCACATGGGGGCACCATAAGTTGGACTCGACTCCAAGGCATCCTGTTTGGATTGCTTGAATGTGTCTTAATTCTTTTTTTTTTTTTTTTTGGCATCACTGCCCTGGTGGGAGTAGGAAGGCCTGCCTTGCTCCTGGAGAGCAGCTGCTGGATTTGAACCGTCAACCCTGTGGACTGCAGTCCCACACACTACTACTGAGCCACCAGCGTTCAGCCTGAATGAGTCTTAATTCTTTTTTTCTTTTTTTTTTGGGGAGGGGGGCATCACTGCTCTCCGGCGGTGGGAGTAGGAGGCCCAGCCCCACTGCTGGAATTGAACCTCCGTCCTAGTGGGCCGCAGTCCCGCGCACAACCACTACGCCACCGGGGCTCAGCCCGAGTCTTAATTCTTAATCAGCTGTGCCCAAAAGTAAAGCTTTCAGTGCTTTCAGTAACAAATGGTACATGTAACACGAAAGGGATAAAGAGGGCCTTCTCTGAAGTGTGCACCCCACCTCTTACAAATTAGCTTTAAAGACAGAAAACTCAGGTGGTGCAGAAAGCCCCTGTATGTCCATCCTCTGGTTCCCACGCTCCCTACCCTCGTCCATTAGGCATGAACAGGCCTGAGTTCTGTGGGCCATGAGACATCAGGGAAGAGCATTGGCAGAGTTCCCAGGCAGGTTTTCTTTCACCCAAGGAGAGCACCCATGACTCTGCTGTCTTCCTCTGGACGTTTTGTGTCTGAAGTTTATGCTCTGACAATAGCAAGGATGGGGCTGAGCCCCGGTGGCGTAGTGGTTGTGCGCGGGACTGCGGCCCACTGGGACGGAGGTTCAATTCCAGCAGTGGGACTGGGCCTCCTACTCCCACCACCGGAGAGCAGTGATGCCCAAAAAAAAAAAAAAAAAAATAGCAAGGATGGCAGAAGGAGGGAGTCATCGATTAACCAGGATCCTTGACAATGTCTCCAATTCGTGGGCCTGATCTTGGGCCCTTTGGTCTCCCTATCAGAGAGTTAACTACTGGCCTAATTGATAAAAGTCACTTAGCATTATGGTTTCTGTTGCTTGGGGTCAAGGGTTTCCTAGCAGCAATCTAGCTGCAAAGAGAGAATTTTTATAGCCCTGTGTTATATAAAGGGAGTCCTGGTGGCATAGTGGTTCTGCACTGGGCTGCCAGAAGCAAGGTCAACAGTTCAAAATCACCAGCCACTTCCCAGGAAAAAGAGGAGGGTTCTACTCCCCAGTCTTGCAAACCCCAGGTGCAGCTCTACTCTGCCCCACAGGGTCGTCGTGAATGGGGATGGACTTGATGACAGTGAATTTGTCATGCTTCTCCATTCTTCAATATACATAATAAATCTCATGACATTAGAGTTAGCTATTTCTGATGACATTTTATTATTTTGTTGTGGGCATCACTGCCCCCTGGTGGGAGTAAGAGGCCCAGCCTTGCTTCTGGAGAGCTGCTGCTGTATTTGAACACCAACCCTGTGGGCCGCAGTCCCGCACACAATCACTACGCCACTGGGGCTTAGCCCTCTAATGACATTTTAAGTGACAAGTACATGTTCAGATTTTAATGAGAATCCAACCTGTATAGTGTGCCCTGTAAAGCAGCTGGGGGCTTGGATTTTTGAAACGGTAAGAAGTAATGTATGGAATTAGCATATGGGGTCTGGAAACTCCAGAGAATTGACTCCTTGCTGGTTTCTTCAAACCCAGTACACCAAGTTTCACCGGGTTATCTTAACTGGTGAGTCTGTTGTGGCTTGCTTTTGGTCTTGGGGTGTGTGTGTGTGTGTGTGTGTGTGTGTGTGTTCAGCCCTTGCTGTCCTGTTCCACCCAAATATTTCTAATACAAAACCTCCATTAGAGATTTCTCAGATGAGGACTCCATTTCCTTAAGCTTGGGTGTGCACAGCCCCTACCTCACCAGGGGCCAAACTTCCCTAGACAATGACTTATGGCATGTGCAAATCATTTTATAAAATGTTCAAATGTGAGAATATGCACGTCTTTTTTAACCTGGGAAGATGGACATTTCCTCTTTGCTTTTTGGCTGGGGATGGGATTGGTACTCCAAATTCCAAATTCACTGCTGTCTAATAGCAACTGTGTACTCCAAAACAGAACAAAAACTCCAAGAAAACCATACTCACTGCCTTCCAGTGGATTCTCCCTCACAAAGAAGGTAGAACTGTCCTTGTGGGGTTTTGAGACTGAAATTTTTCAGGGAGTTGAACTCTTGCTCCCTCACTTATTGTCAACATGGACTCATAGTGACCCAATAGGACAGGGTAAAATTGCTCGTGTGTTTCCAAGACGAACGTTGTATGGGAGTAGAAAGTTGCGTTTTTCTCCAGCAGAGCTGGTGGTGGTTTTGAACTGCCAACTACGAGGATCACAGCCAAGTTCATAATGCTATGGTAGATATCTTGGGAAATAGAACTATGCCTCAGTCCTTGGCTCCGCACAAAAAAGAATTTAAACTGAAACCTGGTTTGTGATCCAAACAAGTTTTTTTTTTAAAGTAATTTTATTAGGGGCTCTTACAGCTATTATAACATTCAGTATATCACCTGTATCAAGCACATTTGCACACATGTTGCCACCTTCATTTCCAAACATTTTCCACTTGAGCCCTTGGTATAAGCTCCTCCTTCCCCCTCCCGACCTTTTTTTCCCCCTTTTTTGGGTGGGAAGGGCATCACTGCCCTCTGGTGGGAGTGGGAGGCCCAGCCTTGCTCCTGGAGAGCTCCTGCTGGATTTGAACCACAAAGCCAGTGGGCCGCAGTCCTGCACTTAACGACTACGCCACTGGGGCTCAGGCCCCCCCCCTTTTAATGAATAATTTTATTGGGTACTCATACACCTCCCCTCACGATCCATACATACATCAATTGTATGCAGGCCTCATTTACACAGTTGTTGCCATCATCACTCTCAAAACTTCCTCCTTCCACCTAGGCCACCCCTTTCCAGCTCCCCATATTTCCCTCCCCCCTCCCCATGAACCTTTAATAATTTACAAATTGCTATTGCTTTTTCATATGGTACACTGTCCAATGTGTCCCATTCACTCACTTCCCTGTTGGCCTTGCCCCAGAGAGGAGGTTATATGTAGATCCCTGAGATTGATTTCCCCTTTCTACTCCACCAAGCCTCCACTCTCCCAGTATCACCACTCCCATCACTAGTCTTGAGGGAATATCTATCTTAAATTCCCCATGTTTCCGACTCCGGTGTACATCCCCTGCTCTAGCCGGACTTGTTTGGTAGAACCAGGAGCATGATAGTGGTTGGGAGGAAGCATTTGAGAACTAGAAGAAAGACGCGTATTTCGTTGTTATTACACTGCACTTTAACTGGCTCATTTCTTCCCTGCAACCCCTCTGTAAGAGTATGTCGTTACACCTATTGATGGGCCTTGGGTCGCCAATCTATACTCCCCCTTATTTATAATGTCTGGTGTCTTAAAGGCTTGAGTAAACAAGCGACCATCCAGATCAGAAGCAACAAAGCCCACATGGATGAAGCACACCAGTGTGTGTGACCATGAGCTGTCAAAGGGATCAGTTATCAGGGTTTAAGAACTAAAAATCATAACATTATATGCTCACTTTCCTGATATGATCGCTAATGACAAATGGGTACATAAGCAAATGTGGTGAAGAAAGCTGATGGTGCCCGGCTATGAAAAGACATAGCATCTGGGGTCTTAAAGGCTTGAAGGTAAACAAGCGGCCATGCAGCTCACAAGCAACAAAGCCCACATGGAAGAAGCATACCAGCCTGTGTGACCATGAGGTGTTGAAGGGATCCGGTGTTAGGCATCAAATAAGTTTTATGAAAATTAAAAGAAGTTTCAGGTTTACATCGGCAACCAGGAAATCCCTCACCCCCATCTGCCAGCTAGGAGAGCTGCTTGAGAGAGAGACGTGATTATTTCCAGGCGGCAGCCTGGCTGGGCTACATTGCAGAGCAACAACTGGGAAAAAGCTTTTTTTTTTTTATTTTTTTTTTAGAGCCTAAAACTTGGCAGTTTTCAATTCTCCCGCAGGGAGGTGTGGTTTACGACCCTGATTGACCCCATTGGGTTCACCTGACCAAGGGAACCAATCCAAATGTACCATTGCTGACTGGAAACCATGCGCAGTGTGCCATCGTGTTTTTTTTTTTTTTTTGATCTCTATTGGATGCCCTTTCCCTGCCCTGGCTACCTATCAACTACACTAGCAGGGCTCAAGTGGAAACAAGAGATGGAAGAAGTGGGGACTCTGAACTGGGCCCAGGGTTGTCTCGTGTCCTCTCTGGAGAGGTGACTTCTAGAAGACAAGGAGATGCCATCCATGGGACTTGTTCCATTCCCAGGCATGCTGTATGCATTTTGTGGCTATGGTGTGAGGCTAGAAGCCATGTTGCTAGTTGCCATGGAGTTGATTCAAGTTCATGACCCAATGTATTCAGAGTAGAACTACTCGATAGGGTCATGAGGGCTGGCTGTGACCTTTCAGAGGAAGATCTAGAAGTGTGTTTTTCAGAGGGCCCCTGGGTGGGTTAATAGCTCTGGCGTTTTTAACCCTTTGGGCCATACAGGTATCCTTTGTATAAGTCATAATGACCAATAAGTCTGCATGACAGACAGCTGCTAAAGGTGTACAGCCTCAGAAGCGACTGGCTGGCTTACCAGAGGAAGCCCGCCTCTGATACATGCATCACGGGTTCGATAGGCGCAGTTGTACAGCGATAACTTCTATTTGTTATGGTGAAGTTATAGAGACCATGAGATGGAGAGAAATAATAAGAGTCCAACACAGATCATGGTAGCATGCTCACCCCAGCTCTGTCTGGTGAGCTTTTCAGCATCTCCGAGATTTCTATTTAACCAAATTGAAATAACCTTTGTCGGGGGACAGCCGAGCCCCGTAGTTAGAGATGAAGACACGTCATCAGGAGGGGCTAGCCCATAGGTCAAACAGTAATGAGGGGACGTATCAAGGGTGGATGTCATGGGAGAGGGAGGTTACTGGAGTCAAGATGGGCAAATCTAAGATTCTTGATATTGCTGCCTGACCCCTTGTCGTTGGGTGGGGGTTGGTTTAGCTGAAGCTTTCAGGGGCAGAGACCCATTAACCATAGGTGGTGGTTTCTATCTTTAGTGTGAGACCCAAAGGCCTGTAATTGCTGGAGCCATTAGGGAGAGTAATTGCTAAAGGTTTGGGTCTCCCTGTCTCCTGGGAGGAAAACCTCTACTGTAAGCTTATCAGAAGTGAGTGGAGCTCCTTCGTGGTGGGACGATCTAGACTCTGGTTGTGGTGGGTAGCTAATAACTCTCAGAATAGGTCCTGACCGACTTCGGTTGACCTCCAGGTGCAACCATATATCTCGAGCAGCTTAGGGTTGGCTTAATATTGGGGGGAAATGACCTGGGAGAAACCTTTCTTTCCCACACTGGTTGGGGTTTATTTCGGATGTATCCGGGGTCTCCAGCTTAGCAAACTCATCCTTTTACTCTCTCGGCCGGACAAGTCTCCTCACTCATTACAGCTTGCAGGGAGACTTGCGTGAACTCGGCGGGCCTTGCTGTCGGAACCCTCCGAGTTTTCATGCGCGCCCCGGCTAAGGCTCGAGGCAACGCTGGGAGCGGAGCGAACGCGTAGCTCCGCCCATCAGGCCCCGCCCCCGACGGGCCCCGCCCCGTCTGCGGGCCGACTCGGCGGCACCGCCCGGCCCGCGCCTCCCCCTTGCCTAGCGCAGGCGGGCGGAGTTGAGGGTGAGGGGCGGGATGTGTTTGGGGCGGGGGTCCAGATGACGGCATCGGAGCGCGCCTTGCTGGAGCTCCGAGGCGGACGGCTTGGCCCGGGGGCTGCCCTCGTAACCCAGCAGGTGGGTGCTGCCCAGGATCGGGTGGAGGCCGAAGACCCGGTGGGATCGGGGAAGGCGCGCAGCCGACCCCTTCGAGCGCCGCCGTGGGCCGATGGCGCCTGGGGAGCTCTGAGGATGAAGGGAAAACCTTCCTCCCGGTGTCCACTGGCCTTCGTAGGGCCCGCCCCAGGCGAGCGCGCCTCTCCCAAAGAGGGAGGGCTGACGCCGGGGTCCCAGGCCTGGCCCGCAGTGGGAATCACTTGTGCAAAACTTTCCGTGCGGTCGCTGCGTGGAACACTGTGCTGGGAGCGGGGCGCGGTGGAGTGAAATAGGAAAGGATTCTGGAAGTTAGTGGAATCCGGGGGTGGGGTGGGGGGAGCGCATGGAGGCCGAGTTACCTCCGTGCCCCAGGGCTGGACACCCTGCAGGGATTGAATGAATGCGTGAACTTGTTCTGAAGCAAAAACAGTAAAAATAATAAAGTGTTGTGGGCCTGAGGGAGGATGGGGTGATTCTTTGGATAAAGATTCTTAAGTCTTTGCTGAGCAGCTTCTACGTGTCAGACCATGTGCTGGAGGCTAGAGGCTAATAGAAAGGAGACAAAGAGGGCCCCAGCCCTGGGCTCCCAGTCTCAAAGGTAACCAGAGTGGTCAGTGGCCTAAGAGGGTGGGGTGGGTGGGAGCGAGGGAAAGCGGACTGGTGGGAAGCTGAGCTTCTCCCTGAGATCCTTATAGGAGGATATGCCCAACCCAAGCCCTCAGGGGTGAGAGCCCTTTGACCACATAGATAGGGAAAGCTGGACATGGGGTGATAGGAAGAAGTGAGGTGACGGGATCGGCAGGTTTTGAATCCCAAGGGTATTTATGGTTGGGGATGGCATGATCTCACTGGCATTCTTGGAAAGATGCTTCTGGCTGCAGTGAGGGGTCATGGGGTTTGAGAATGGAGAGAAGCTGGTAAAAGTGGGTGACTCTGTTGTACTGGCCCTGTCAAAGCTCCAGGGCACTGGCAGCAGGCTGTGAGAAGCTGGTAGACTTGATCTTTAGAGGCTGGACTGGGCAGGCCTTGGTGGGAGGAAGAGAAGCCCTGGGGCAGAGGTGGGTTATGTATTGATCTGTCAGGGGAGCCAGCCCCTATCAAGGCATCACTGGACCGGCAGGCACAATTGTACAGCGATAATATGAAAGAGTATTGTAAAGTCATAGAGAGTAATAGAGGAGAGAGACTAAAATAAAGGAGTCAGACACATTTCATGGTAGCATGCTCACCTCAGCCCCACTTGTGGTCCATGTGGGTCTGTGGAAGGTGGGAATAGCAGGAGAGAGAGAGCAGGGAGAGAGGACAGGGGGAGAAGGAACAGGGGAGAGGCGTGAGGGCCAGAGGAGAGAGGAACCGGGGACGAGGGAGAGAACTTTATTTCTAACCAAGCTTATATATCTTTTGGGGCATGCAAGCCCCCTAATTACAGGTAAAGACATACAGGAAGAGGTTGTTCTATAGGTAATTCTGCGGGTATACAAGAAACAGGAAGGGGAGGGAGTGGGAGCACACATGTGACAAGAGGGACAGATCCTAGATCCAGGATGGCAGCCTAACTGGATGTCACTGAGCAGGGTTGACTGCTTCTCTTTCTCTCCATGGGAACGATTACTATCCTCATCAGTAGGGTGTGCACCCCAGTCATGGTGGACCAGACAGCATTCTGAGGGCTGAATGCCTTCAGGGAGAAGCTCTGTGAGCATCTGACCTCCACCATGTGCTGGCAAGCAGCCTCTAAGGTTTGGCTTATTGGGGGAGACAAAGCCGGGGAAACGTCTTTTTATATACCACAATCTACTACCCTGGAGAGCAGGAGTTTGAAAACCAACGGCCACTCCAAGGGAGAAAGATGAGCGTCCTACTCCCGTGAAGTTAGTCTTGGAAACCTATAGGGGCAGTTCTATAGGCTCCCTACAAGTCAGCCTCGACTTGATGGCAGCAGTGGATGTGGTCAAGCAAATGGAGACGCTCTGGGACATCTGGGAGGGTGTTAGCGAAAGGCCTTCCTGGGAGCTGAGGCCTTAGTTTGCAGCAATCGCACAAGGCACCTGTGTGTCTGCAGGATGTTGCCAGCAGATTGTGTGTGTGTGTGTGTGTGTGTGTGTGTGTGTGTGTGTGAGATGTTCTGAACTTTGATCTCTCCTCTGCTCTCTGCCCTACCTTCCCGGCTAGGACCTTCTGGGTCACCTTTGGGGCAAGTCCAGCGCCACAGTTCAGGTGCTAATGGCAGAGAACTTTGCTTCTCTCTGCAGGGCCCGGAGCAACCCCCCCCCCCCCACCTCTGCAAATGGGGCTGGAGGCCCAGAGACTGCCAGGGGCGGAGGAGGCCCCAGTGAGAGTGGCACTTCGAGTCCGACCCCTGCTGCCCAAGGAGCTGCTGCACGGCCACCAGAGCTGCCTTCATGTGGAGCCGGGATGTGGCCGGGTCACTCTGGGCCGCAATCGCCATTTTGGCTTCAACGCTGTGCTGGCTGAGGACAGCAGGCAGGAGGCTGTGTACCAGGCCTGCGTGCAGCCCCTCCTCAAGGCTTTCTTTGAGGGCTTCAATGCCACCGTCTTTGCCTATGGACAGACGGGCTCTGGGAAGACGTATACCATGGGGGAGGCCAGTGTGGGTGAGTGACCTTCCCAAATTTCTGCCCCTGCCCTCTTGCCCCCAAATGCTCTTGAAGGTGGGGGCTGGGGCTGGAGGAGTGCAAGCAGGGGCTGTGTGCAGAGATCTGCAGCCCAGGTGGCACTGATCACGGGGGCCAGGCAGGGCAGTAACCAACCTTTGGTGCCTCACTGGAAACAAGAGCTGGGCCACACGCTGATCCCAGGAGCCAGCCAGAGGGTGGCATGTCTGGAGGTCACCAGATGGCTGTGATCCATCAGGAACCTGTGTTTCAGTTGCACAGTTGGAAATGGGACTGTTTGGGGGGAGCTGTTGAAGGGACTCCCCCCTTTGAATCAACATGAACGACTTTCCCTTAGGTTATACATGTTGATGGTGGAAAATTAGGAAACTACCGAAAAGCCCACTTGAAATCAGCCTTTCGGAACTCACTCTGTTAGTTTTTGGTCTGAGAACATCAATAGACTTTTCAAAAAGGGGATTATATCGCACCTATTCTTTTGTGTCCTGATGTAGTTCAGTAGGTCGGGGTCATGTCTGTATCACAGCACAGTCTTCAGTCTAATTGTTGAGCGACTGCCTAGCATCCCTCCGTGAAGGTAAAGCCCCCTGTCCCCACCATGGGCCCTGTGGCATCTTAGGATGGCCTCTTTTTTTTTTTTTTTTTTTTAAGATTATGTAGAGTATGACTGAATATCCTGTCACTACTTTTTTTTTTTCCCTGTGGCATTACTGCCCTGGTGGGAATAGGAAGCCCAGCCTTGCTCCTGGAGAGCTGCTGCTGGATTTGAACCATCAACCCTATGGACTGCAGTCCCACACACAACCACTATACCACCAGGGCTCAGCCTGTCACTACTTTTTTTAATTAAAAAAAATTTTTTTTGGGGGGGGGGGCATCACAGCCCTCTGGTGGTCGTGGGAGCTACCCAGTGCTGCTCCTGAGAGCCGTTGCTGGATTTGAACCGCTAAGCCCGCAGGCCGCAGTCCCGCACTCAACCACTTATGCCACTGGGGCTCAGCCCCTTTTTTTATTTTTTATTTTCTATTTTTATTTATTTATTTATTTTCTGTCACTACTTCTTTAGGATACTTTTCTTTGGAACATTTTATTGGGAGCTCTTACAGATATTATTACAATCTACAGTTCCATTAGATCAAGCATAATTGTATAATTGCTGCCATCAT
>PVJH01001213.1:100385-165357 GCA_004026705.1 Nesogale talazaci
TTTTTTTTTTTTTTTTGTAGTTTCTTCTTGAACTCCTTATCAGCTCCCATTTATCCCTTCCCTACCATCCCCTTGATCCCTCAGTATATATGTTATCATTACTGTCTTTATTTTGGGGAGGGTATAACTTTCACCATCCCATTTATCCAATCTCCTAAAATTCTGATGTCTGTTCCCTTTATGTAGTGGGGTTATATAGTCATCATTGCTATCAGTTCCTGTCTCCACCCCCGCCCCCCTTCTCTCTTCCTGTATCCTAAGGGAGTCCTTACTCCCCTTACTGTTCCTGAGGGGTTTATCTATCTTGACTTTCATGCATTGAAAGATCTTGATTGTGCCAATGTATAAACAGGTCTAGCAGAGTAGGAAGCTAAAACTAAGGCCGTAATAGTGGGAGGAGGAAATCTTCGAGGACTAGAGGATAATTGTGAGTTTCATCAGTGCTCTACTGCCCCTGGATATACGGTCCCTTCTCTAGGACCCTTCTGCAAGGGACTTGTCTCATTATTTTACAGGTGGGCTTCACATTGCCTGTGTTTCTTCATGCCATTTGGAGCTTCTGATACCTATTTCTCATTGACATCTCATGTGCACACTGGCTGGCGTGCTTCTTCCATGTGTGCTTTGTTGCTTCCCTGCGTGGTGGCCTTTAAGACGCCAGATGTCATAGTGTCCCATGCCAGAGCAAACTGTAACCCCAAACCATTGCCCGGCTTTACCCCGTGGCCTTCAGGCACTGAAGTGGGTTGCTCAGGGAAAAAAAAAAAGACTCCAGATGCTCTATCTTTTGTTAACCTGGCACCATCTTTGCTTATGCACCCACTTTGTCTTCAGTGATCATGTGGGGAAGATGAGCATCATACATTGCCACATTGTTCAAATAAACCATTCTTATACTAAGTAGTATTTCAGTAGAGACTCAAAGTCTGTCTGCTTGCTTATTACGTTTACTTAAATATACATACATAGATAAATACACCTATCTTTATATTTTGATATCTTTACATAGCTACATTTACATCATTTTTACTCCCTGGTTGTTTGCTTCTTTTTTCTTTTGCCCCACTATCATGTTTGCTCATCGCTCATCTCTCGGTAATTCCTCATGTGATCCAACATCACCAGGGACACTGCACCCTTCTCGCCATCAGTGTGATCCCCGACATATTTACCCACCATTCCCTTCCCCCCTCCTCACCCCCCTCTGTCCCTCCATCCCCCAGAACCATCAGTCCCATTGTCTCCTTGAGATTGCTTGTCCTAGCTTATAGAAATACACATTCTGCTGCTAACTGCAATGTCGGCAGTTCAAAGCCAGCAGCCGCTTGTTGGAGAAATCTAAGCATGAGACGGCGCTCCTGTAAAGATCTGTGGTCTCAGCGAACCTAAGAGCAGCGCTCGCTGTCCTGTAGGGGTCGCTGTGAGCTGGACTCCACATGCTGGTGGTGTGTTTGTTTGTTTTCCTGGTTTAGAAAACGGAGTTTAGTTGATGGAAATGATGTTCCGTTAGCAGGACCTGATCTCTGTTGGGAATGTAGAGTGGAGGGAGTGCTCGTGTCACAAAAGGGGTACTTGGATCCATTAGAAAGCCCAAACGCTCACTGCCATTGAACCGATGATGGCATTAAAGTGACCAGATTTTAACATTGGTAAAGCAGGACACCATTGATTGGGGGGGCTGGATTGGGCTAGAGGGGGGATATGCCCTTCCCATTCTCCCGCCATTCCCTAGCTTGTCGTGCTTTCTTTCCAAAAATTGGGACTTTTTAAAAAATGCCGTGGGCCGCAGGAAAGATTGTTTAAAATCGGGATTGTCCCTCCAAAAGTGGGACGTCTGGTCACTTTACTCATCGTGCCCTGTTGACTAGGGTTGAAGTGACCTGTGGTTTTCTGAGACTGACAGTGCAGGATTAGAAAATCACCTTTTCCCCCATGGAGCCACTGGTGATTCAAGCTCGTGACTTTATGCTTAGCAGTCAGACGCGTAGTTCATTGCACCACCAGGGCTCTTCGTTGATCCCAAGAGCTTGTTCCCAGTTCTGAAATGCCACTGTTCTGCCTGGCCTGGCCCCTGACGTCTGCCCAGTCCATGGTGACTTTGGCGGCTGCCTTGCCCACATCAGGGTTCCAGCCTCTAGCCTTGGCCAGCTGCAGCCAAGGCTACCCGTGGTGTCCCCCCAGCCTCCCTCCATGAGGATGAGCAGGGCGTCATCCCAAGGGCCATGGCCGAGGCTTTCAAGCTTATTGACGAGAACGACCTGCTGGACTGCCTGGTGCACGTGTCCTACCTGGAAGTGTACAAGGAGGAGTTCCGAGACCTGCTTGAGGTGGGCACTGCCAGCCGTGACATCCAGCTGCGGGAAGATGACCGAGGCAATGTTGGTAGGAGCTTGCTCTCCCTCTTCAGGTCGGGTTCGAGAGGGACACTTGGCGTGGGGAAGCCTTATCTCTGCAAGGGGACTTACCTGTGTGGGAGGGGCACCTCTCCTGGCTGCACAAGTTCAGTGCATATGCTACTCCCAGAGTGAGTGGCATGGTGGTGGGCCTGGGGGCACACGGGAGCCAGGTGGGAAGGATGCTCTGTGCATGGTGTGGGGACGGAGGGCCTGGACCAGGAAGAGCAAGTAAAAGGCGGTATGGGGCAGCCATTACCCTGGTCTCACAGTAGGCTGTGCCCACAGTGCTCTGTGGGGTGAAGGAGGTGGACGTTGAGGGCCTGGACGAGGTGCTCAGCCTCCTGGAGATGGGCAACGCGGCCCGGCACACGGGCGCCACACACCTCAACCGCCTCTCCAGCCGTTCGCACACCGTCTTCACTGTAACCCTGGAGCAGCGGGGGCGTGTCCCCACGCGCCAGGCCTCCCCAGCCGCAGGCCAGCTGCTCGTCTCCAAGTTCCACTTTGTGGACCTGGCGGGCTCGGAGCGGGTGCTCAAGACCGGGAGCACTGGCGAGCGGCTCAAGGAGTGCATCCAGATCAACAGCAGCCTCTTGGCGCTGGGCAACGTCATCAGCGCGCTGGGCGACCCCCAGCGCCGCAGCAGCCACATCCCTTATCGGGATTCCAAGATCACTCGGTGAGCCAGCCACCTCCGCCCTGGCCCTTTCCTGGTCGCTGGGGTTTGGGGCGTCAAGCCTGCTGGCAGGGGGTCGGGTGCTCCCCGGCCCCGCTGGCTCAGTATCCCAGGCCGCAGAGGTCTCCGCACAGAAGACAGCTGGGGCTGGTCGGGCTTGGGCGTGCCTGATAACACCTTGCCCCTGCACCCTCAGAATCCTCAAAGACTCCCTCGGGGGCAATGCCAAGACGGTGATGATCGCCTGCGTCAGCCCCTCCTCGTCTGACTTCGACGAGACCCTCAACACCCTGAACTATGCCAGCCGCGCCCAGAACATCTGCAACCGCGCAGTCATCAACTGGCGGCCCGAGGCTGAGCGGGCGCTGGAGGAGGCAGGGCCGGGGCTTCGAGGGCCGCCGCGCCACCGCTCGGAAACACGCATCATCCACCGAGGCCGGCGCGCCCCGGGCACCGCCGCTGCCGCACGCCCGGACGCCGAGTGCCCGCGCTGCCGCGCCCGCGCCGACGCCGCCTGCAGCCTTCTGCGCCAGCTGCGCTCTGAGCCCGGCCTGTCGGGTGTGGCTGTGCGCAAGGTGCGCGACTGGCTGTGCGAGGTCCAGGGGGGCCGCAGCGCCCTGAGCTCCGCCTCTGGGCCCGACAGTGGCATCGAGAGCGCCTCCGCCGAGGACCAGGCTGCGCAGGGCCCACAAGGGCGAAAGGTGGCCGAGACCGGGGTGGGTCCAGACACTGGGCAGGAGGGGCGGAAGGGCCGGGAAAGGAGAGGGCTTTTAAACTGTGCGCTGTGTGCTTGCTTCCTGCCCCTTAGCAGAACTCCTTCAGAATTCAGTCACTTTTGATGACTTTTTTTTTAGCCTCAGTCGGCACCAGGGCCGACCTCTGTGAGGTGGGTTACCTGCTCACCTGGGAGTTCTGTGAATGTGTAGCGAGAACCCAACATGCTCATGAAGCCTTAGCCCATTCTAAAGCAGCAGGGACATTAGCCATGAAAATACGATTCCTTAGCCGAGGCTGGCCACGGGGAGGTGAGGGGGGTAGGGAGGGTGTCAGGCGCCCTCGATGCAGGCAGGGCCGTCCCATGTTCCAGGGAGAGGCAGGTCTGCCAGGTCAGCCCTGTCCTGAAATTGTGCTCTCTGCCCCCTAGGAAGCTGAGGGGGGCCAGCAGCTGCAGCTGCTGCAGAGCCAGGTGGCCCGGCTGGAGGAGGAGAACCGAGACTTCCTGGCGGCCTTGGAGGATGCCATGGAGCAGTACAAACTGCAGGTGCCATCACTTGGGGCTGCTGAAAGCTGCGCCGAGAGGGGGAGGAGGGCTGCCAGTCCTGCTGCAGGTGCAAAGGCATGGGGGTGATGAACAGGGCGTGTGGATGAGCATCCAGGTGGCATTGTTGTGAGGTGGGCACGAGTACGTTCGACAATGTGAGGGCAGTAAGGTGCCTTTTGGTCCTTAGTGACCAGAAGGTCGGCCTTGGCACCCTCTGGCGGTGGTTATTAGCAGTGGTTGGATGATGGAGGGATGGGGCGGGGCAGGGTAGTGAGATTGGACCCTGTGGCCTCGAGGTGACCAGGATGGGGGACATTATAACCTCCTCATCTCTGGTCATCTCTGGCCTGTAGCCCAGCGTTATTAGTGCTTAGCTTAACCCCTCACATTGGCTATGTGGCCTTGAGGTGTCCAGGTTTACTTCTCCCTCTGTAAAAGGAGTGTACACGTATCACTCTCCTTCCTGGCCCAGAAGCCTCATGTGTGGGTTTTAGTCCAGGAAAGGCTAGGCTGCCCCAGATCTGTTCTTCAGCCTTCCTCATCTCTGCCTGTTGGTAGGCACCTTTGGCCCTTCTGCCCCCACATCCACACCCTATCTCAGTGCCCCTCTGTGCCTTGCAGAGCGACCGTCTGCGTGAGCAGCAGGAGGAGATGGCGGAGCTGCGCCTGCGGCTGGAACTGGTGCGGCCCAGCTGCGGAGCTGCGGGGCTTCTGTGGGGCCTGTCTCCTAGGTCTCCTATGCTCCGGCCTCACACAGCCCCCCTGGGGGTCGCTCATCCCCTCCCCCTGGGGACGGTGCCTCCTGCCTGCCTTTCTGGAGAGGAAGTTGGTTCTGAACAGTGGGGAGAGGTGAGACGGGCTATCAGCTGGGCAGGGCTTGGGGCCAGCTGTGAGACAAGATGTCCTGTCAGGTGCCCCTGGCAGAAGGGCTGGGAGACTCTTACAGAGGTCAGATACTATTGGGTGGTGGGTCCCTGGGGTGGGTTCTGGCAGTGAGTGGAAAATTTTTACACCTGCAGAGATGGAGAGCCCCCCCCCCCCCCCCACCAACTCCAAGTCTTTGGGTGGCTCTTCGCACCTTCACTGTTCTGAGCTGTAGTCTGTCTCCTGCTCTGTCTGCTTTGACCACACGGGCTTTTGGGCAACCCCAAGTCCCTGCCTGGTGGAGGCTCTGGGACTCAGTTTTAAAGGCCCACAGAGCCAAGGCGGGAGGACTCGGGTCTGCAGATCTGTAAAGAGTGGAGTAAAGGCACGCAGCTCCACTTTCAGAAGGGCATTGCTGCTTGTGGGGATGCCGATGTGAGAGAAGCCTCGGGGGTAGACAACTGGTGCTCAACACGGGAAGGGTGATGGTCACTTGCGAAGGGCGGCATGTGGGATGTGGAAGGGCTTCCCAGAGGTAAGAGACGTAGAAGGGAAGCATGCAGGATCAAGGCGGCAGGGAGGTGGGGAGGCCGTGCCAGGCAGGCACACAGCGGCCCAAAGATGGCCGATGAGGATGAAAGCATCTGTTGTGAAACTGTCACTCCTCTAGCAGCTGACAGGTGACGGTGAGGCCAGTGCTGGCTTGCTTGCGGAGGCAGACAGGCTGGGAAGTGGCTCTTCAAGTACATCGGAGGAGGAGCAGGGGGAGGAGCCTCCAAGACGGAGCTTACACCTGCGCAGGTGAGAGGGAGCCCTGCCTGAGTCTGCTGAGCATGGCCTGGAAGGGTTGAGACCCACCTGCTGCCTCCACAACTAACAGCTGAAGCTTTCACACCTGCAGGCCCACGTGCAAGCGCGGGCGGGGCTGTGGGCTCTGAGCTGAGCACTCACTGGGGTGGGGTGGGATTGCAGGGCGGCCCTTAGTGTCCCCAGTTGCCAGCCTCTTCCTAGGCCGTTTGGTGAGCTTTGCCCCATGGGTGGCATGTGACCCGAGGGTGTGGGTGAAACAGTAGCCTCTCTCGCCATCCCAGTCTGGGAAGTGACTACGTTGGGACACAGTAGGGAGCAGTCTACAGCCCTGCTTGTGCCTTCCAGAAATGGAATCAGCATCTGGAGCCGGAATGTGGGATCCCACCCCAGGACTCTGCCAGACAGAAAAGGCCCAGAGCTTCGACTTGAAGAGTTGGGTGTCGCCCTCCCAGCACCCAGAAGTGAGCTGAGTCTGGTGCAGTGAGGGCACCTTCCCCTTGCTATCCTAGGCTGTAACTCCCCTTGACCCCCCTGCCTCCCACCCCTGGCCCTGATCAGTCTGCCTCTGACTGCCTTTGCAGTCGTTGGAGGGAGCAAGGCCCCCGCTCGGCACCGCCTGGCCCCCGCTGCCATGGCCTCCGAGTGGCGGCTGGCCCAGGCCCAGCAGAAGATCCGGGAGCTGGCCATCAACATTCGACGCAAGGAGGAGCTCATTGCAGAGCTGGTCCGCACAGGTCAGCGGTGGCCCCTTTCCCCGGCTGTCACTTTTAAGTGTTTAGAGGATGCTGTTGGTTCTGTGCTCACCTAGGGGATCAACATCCTGGCTGTGCGTTTTGTCAGGGTGGAAAGAGCTGGTGGCACAGCCGCTAAAGCACCTACCTGCTAGCTGAAAGGTTAGAGATTCCAGCCCCCCAGCATCTGCAGGAGAAATCGTGGTCATTTGCATTTGTAGAGATTGAAACTTTGGATATCTTGGGGGCAGTTCCACTCTATCCTGCAGGGGCTGTGGGTCGGGATGAACTCCATGGCAGCGGGTTGGCAGTGTGGTGGTAAACAGCAGGGATGCTAGAGCTAGCCGCTCCCTGCTGGGTGACCTTCAACAAGGACCTCTTCATAGGATTGCTGGGCGGGGGAGTCGTTGGTCCAGGTAAGTGCTTACGGTAGCGCTCCATAAGCACTGCCTACATTTTGTCTCAGCTCACCATTTTTCCTTTGCAAATCCCAGGTGCGTCAGATAATTGTATCTCCACGCCTCTGTAAATGGGACCTCCTTTTCCACCCCAATTTAATGCCCCCAGGCCGCCTGTCCCTTCTGGAACATCACCTAATGAGCACATGTCCCGGCTTACCCCACCGTGCCCATTTCCGACTGGTTTGCTGGAACCAGGCTGCGGCCAGTCCCACACAGTAAACGTGCTGATCCGCTCTCCAGAGCTCCTCTTCTCTCACCCACGGAGACCTGGAGGATACGCCGAGCGTTCTGGGCCTATCTCTTTCCTTTCTCATGGGGTCAGGCAGTTTGCTCCTCTTTCCTTCTCATGTTTACTGAGGAAATGGAAGTTAATTCTAGAGGCTTTCTTAGAAGCAGGTTCCGGCTAAAGGTTTTCTGTGTTAGGGAAAGGACAACTAAGGGCGGTGCTGCCGTGGAGCGAGCCGACTTAACTGGTGGTGCACATACCTGGGAAACCTACATAGTGCCTGGGGACATGGATGCCAGATCTCGTGGCCATGCGTAGGGTGCTCAGGTGGAGGGGTGGCCCGTGGTAAGGCGGCTCAACTTCCAGGGAAGGCAGCCCAGGCCCTGAACCGCCAGCACAGCCAGCGCATCCAAGAGCTGGAGCAGGAGGCAGAGAGGGTGCGGGCTGAGCTGCGTGAAGGCCAGAGGCAGCTGCGAGAGCTGGAGGACAGGGAGCCTCAGGACGCTGGCGAGCGCTTCCAGCTCCAGGAGTTTCGGAAGAAGGTGGCCGCAGCCCAGAGCCAGGTGCAGGTGAGTGTCTGGGTCCTGACACCCTCCAGCTCTCCGGGTCAGGCTGGCTCAGCTTCAGCTCCACAGAGGAGACAAGTGGAGGGGTATGTTGAGTGGGCACTTGGACGAAGCCCACCCCATAGTAGAGAGCAGGCAGCCTGGGCTGCCTGGGTTAGGATCCCAGTCCCCCGTATTGACCATCCTCGGTCACACTTCCTAGCTGCTCTGTGCCTCCGCTTTCTAATCTGTGGATAGGGGCTGTAACAATCATACCGGGTCCTGGCGAGGCTGTTAGGATTAGTGTCCGGCGCACAGGAAATGCCCTAGAAGGGTTAGCTACTGGTGTTGTTAACGTCCCCCAGTCACCTGCCTGCCTCCCCATCTGTCTGCCCCTTGATCCATTAATCCCCCTTGGTGGAGCACCAGGCTCACGGGCGGCGATATTGGTCCCAGGTACTGAAGGAGAAGAAGCAGGCGACAGAGCGACTGGTGTCACTGTCAGCCCAGAGTGAGAAGCGGCTGCAGGAGCTGGAGAGGAATGTGCAGCTCATGCGGCAGCAGCAGGGCCAGCTCCAGCGACGGCTGCGGGAGGAGACTGAGCAGAAGCGCCGCCTGGAGACCGAGATGCACAAGCGGCAGCACCGCGTCAAGGTGGGGCCCAGAGCTGTAAGGAGCCCGCCCGGGTCCTGCCACTCACAGCCTTTTAAACTTAGAAAAAGCAGGCCACTTAGCCTCTCGGAGTCCGTCTTTTCCTCTGAAAGTGGAGTCAGAACATACAGGCTGGGTGAAATATCAGTCTGGCACCCTGTGGCGGGCTGTCGGGAGGGGGCAGGGCTGTGCTGAGGTGCTGCTTCTCCCCAGGAGCTGGAACTGAAGCAGGAGCAGCAGCGAAAGATCCTGAAGATCAAGACGGAGGAGATCGCAGCGTTCCAGAGGAAGCGGCGCAGCGGAAGCAATGGCTCTGTGATCAGCCTGGAGCAGCAGCAGGTGGGCCCTGGGCTGAGGGCCGGGCTCTCCTGGTGGGGGCAGCTTGTGGGCAGGGCCTCTTTCCATCGTACCTGGAACGAAAGCTGAGCTGACCCTCCTCCGGCCCTCAGAAGATCGAGGAGCAGAAGAAGTGGTTGGACCTGGAGATGGAGAAGGTGCTGCAGCAGCGCCGTGCACTGGAGGAACTGGGGGAGGAGCTGCACAAGCGCGAGGCCATCCTGGGCAAGAAAGAGGCCCTGCTGCAGGAGAAGACAGGCCTGGAGAGCAAGCGCCTGCGGTCCAGCCAGGTGAGGTTTCTGACAGCTGGGCTCATGCCTGCCGAGATCTAGTGAGAGGAGGCTCCTCCAGGTGCTCTCCCTGCCAGGTGAAGCTCTGTCCTGCTGGCTTCTAGTCTCTGGATTCTCGGGGAGCGCAGAGCTGTCGTGTACGATGACGGCGTGCGGACAGCGGAACCTCTAAGTATCCTTCCCATAACCACCTACTCAGGGCCTGTGCAGGCAGCACCTGGAAGAGCAGGTACAGAAAGGTGGTGTGGCGAACCAAAGAGCCTGGCTGGCGAAAGAGGTTGGAACCTGACACCACTGGCCTCCTCCCTCCCTCTCTTTTCTTTAAGAAAGCCAGATAGGAAGTCCAATGGTCAAATGAGATCTTAGATTGTCAGATGCAAACCCAGTGTTCCAGTGACAGGTGCTTGTCCTGAAAGCCTTGACCACAGCACTCAGGAACCCCACCTGACCCTCGTGGGTACATTCTGCCACGTCCAGGCAGCTTCATGCTGTAGCTGGATCGCCGATAGCTGGTTCCATAGCTAGCCACTTGGGCCTCTGCCGTGGCTCAGGAATGACTTGTCCTTATCCTCCTGGCCACCTCTGGGGCCCTTGCTCTAATGCCTGGGCCCGAAGTTGTCTGTACAATTGACGGCCAGAGCCCTCCCTGAGCAGCATGCTCTGAGCTGCTGTCGGGGCCACTTTTCTGCAGCTGGTTGTTGGTGTGGCTGGAAGGCCTATGCATTCCCCGACCACGGTGATGGGGGCTGTTGGGCTATCTTTGTGGTGCCCTGCTCATTCCTGCTTGCTGCCCCAGGCCCTCAGTGAAGACATCGTGCGAGTGTCCAGCCGGCTTGAGCACTTGGAGAAGGAGCTCTCTGAGAAGAGTGGGCAGTTGCGGCAGGGCAGTGCCCACAGCCAGCAGCAAATCCGTGGGGAGATTGACAACCTGCGCCAGGAGAAGGACCTTCTGCTGAAGCAGCGCCTGGAGATTGACAGCAAGCTGAGGCAGGGCAGCCTGCTGTCGCCCGAGGTACACTATTGCCTTCCCATCTGCCCAGCAAGCAGTGTTTTGCTTGACCTGCTGGCTGAGGCTCTCTGTTGGCCGCCCGGCCTGCTTGCCGCTGCACCGACCCCTCTGCCCCAGCTTGGCCCTGAGTCTGTAACACAAAGGAGTTTGGTCTGCCCGACCCTTTGCCTGCCCTTCAGTTCTTTCGCAGCTGGAATGTGGGCTCATTCTCATCGGACATCTCACATTCAGCTCAACTCCCTGCACAGGTGTATATGTGGCGTATGCTTCGTGTACCTCGTGGCCCACGTAAATAGGCTTCCACACACTCCCCTCAGCAGTCCATGGCACACATTCCTCTACTGGGACTGCTCTGGGCCTCCTGTGTACACATTCCTGCAGCCCCAGTGGTGCTGGCTCTCACTTGTGGGCAGAGAGCAGAGCTTGTTCCGCCACGGAGGGTGGAGAGAACCTTTCTCTGGGCACACTGACTCCTCGGGATGAGATAGAAAGGCACTTTGTGGTCACGTGTTGACCTAGACCTTCTTGTTGAGGAGTGCGTGTTCTGAGGTGGCAGGAACCCTGCAGCTATCCCCCCCCACCCCTTTCCTACAGGAGGAGCGGACGCTGTTCCAACTGGACGAGGCCATCGAGGCCCTGGATGCTGCCATTGAGTACAAGAACGAGGCCATCACATGCCGCCAGCGGGTGCTGCGGGCCTCGGCCTCCTTGCTGTCCCAATGCGAGATGAACCTCATGGCCAAGCTCAGCTACCTCTCGTCCTCGGAGACCAGGGCGCTCCTCTGCAAGTACTTTGACAAGGTAGAGCCTCTACCCAGGAATTCGTACGGGAGATGTGTTCGTACGGGAGATTCGTACGGCAGCGCCAGCCCATGCCCATCCTCCCACTCTGGAAAACAGGCAAACGGGCCTGCCTCAATCTCCTCTTCAGAACCTAGTGTTTGTGATGAAACTGAAACCTTGTCTTGCCCTTTCTTCATTGGCCTTGCTGACCGATGTGCAGATGCTTTTCATTGTTAGGATAGTGGGGCACATGTTACCTGCAGCCTACAGGCATCCTGTCCCTCACTGTCCAGGCCAGCCCTCCATCACAGATAGCTGACCCAGCACGTGCTCAGACTGAGGCAACCCTGGCCCCAAGCTCAGTAGTTTGCGGCTGGGTTTAAAGCAGGGACAGTAATTCAGTTTCAGGTCGACCCAACTGACTACTTAGGACTTGTCACCGAGAAGGCGGCACCTGAGGCCCAGCAGGAAGGGCAGACTCGGAGGCTTATTGTTGATGTCTGTGTGAGGGCTGCTAGGTGGAGGAGCTGGTGGCGGGGCCTGAGTCTGGTCTGCCTTGGCGCAGGTAGTGACACTTCGAGAGGAGCAGCACCAGCAGCAGGTTGCCTTCTCAGAGCTGGAGATGCAACTGGAGGAGCAGCAGCGGCTGGTGTACTGGCTGGAGGCGGCCCTGGAGCGGCAGAGACTGGAGATGGACCGGCAGCTGACGCTGCAGCAGAAGGAACACGAGCAGAACATGCAGCTGCTCCTGCAGCAGAGCCGAGGTGAGGCCCTGCTCGCCCCACCTGCCCAGCCCGGGTCTGCAGCCCTCGCCATTCCTCTCTCCCCTCTAGACCACCTCGGGGAAGGGCTCTCAGACAGCAGGCGGCAGTATGAGACCAGGATTCAAGCACTGGAGAAGGAACTGGGCCGCCATGTGAGAATAAACCAGGAGCTAAAACAGAAGCTCGGCACTTTGAATGCTGCCCCTGGCCAGAGAAAGGGTAATTTTTTTTTTTAAAAGAGAACTTTTTTTTTTTTTTTTTCCTGTGTGGCATCACTGCCCTGGTGGGAGTAGGAAGCCCAGCCTTGCTCCCAGAGAGCTGCTGCTGGATTCAAACTGCCAACCCTTCAGGCTGCAGTCCCGCACACAACCACTATGCCACCAGGGCTCAGCCAGCAAGGGTAATTTTTACCTGGTGTCGCTGAGCTGTACTGTTTTCAGCCCTGCACTGAAACCTTCTATTGGGGGAAAGCGTAGAGGCCAGCCTCATTCCGTTCTTACTGGGTCATTCACAGGTGGCTTGTGGGGCTGGGGCACTGGGAAGGTGTTTGTGCCTCTACGGTTGACAAAGGTATCATCTTGGTGGCAGGTGGTGAGAAGAGGACCCTAAGCTTGGAGAATCGATCATTCCCTGGAAATGAGGAGCCTCACCCTGCCCCAGAACATTCCTGGCAGCCCTCCCTCACTGAGGGTGCCCCCCGAACCTTGGTCCAAGCTCCACTGCCGGCGACGTGGAGGCGCTCAAGCCTGTGCACTGACGAGCAAGGCTGTCCTGTGGAACTCAGACAGCGGGAGACAACCGAGACCCTTGTGGGGTGGGGACTGCCTGGGGCTGAGGGACCCCTGCCCAAGCCCCGGTGGGAGCTGCGGAGAGCCAGCCCTGGGATGATCGATGTCAGGAAAAACCCTCTATAGGCTTTGGGGCAGACGGCACATTGGAGGAAGAGTCTGGTCCTGCTGGGAGGCACTCCTGCCACCATGTTGCTTTTTAGGACAGTCCTTCCCTCACACCCTGGTCTCCTTTAGGTGAGTAGGAGGCAGCCAATTTGAGCTACAGTCCAGAACTAGACTCGGTTTAAAAATAACCCACAAATTGCCTACCAGCACCTGGTGGCCACGGTGGCTATTGTTCAAGGGTGTCAGAAGGGCAAGCCCAAATTCAAGTGGAGTCCACGTCCACACACCCACAGTTAGGGGTGCATAAAACACCCTCCAAATGGTCAGTGACCACAGGTTTGTGTTTTAAAGGGTCACCTATGCATATGTGTACACGTATATACGGGGAGCTTCAATACTTCACACGTTTTAAAAAGATTTTTTTTACAAAGCCATTTTATAATAAACAGCATGTAAAGGAAGGAACAGGAGTTTTACTTTGAGGTTTATTCATAATAGTATACTTCAGTGGGGGAGCGCTGCATCTAGGACAACAGGCTCAAGAGCTTTCAAGAGATTAAGATGGTTTTAAATCACCTTCCCTGCTAGCCAGATGTCTAGCCAAGAGTGACCATCAAACCGGTCTGAGGCACTCTGGGTGACGTGGAGGCGCTCGAGCCTGTGCACTGACATCAGGATAGTCCTCTACTGACTTGGGTTGACTCTAGGAACCATCAAAGCTGGACCATGGCTAGCCTGAAACTGGCACATCAGACAATTGAGCCAGAGACAAGTCTGCTGTCTTACAGAGGGAATACAAAAGTTCATGCGGTCCCTCCCCGCACAGTGGGGCTCCACATTCTTGTTTGTACCATTTACAGAGCATTCCCTGTGCCATAGCTGTGGGGAGACCACCACCCTGGTACGGTCTGGTCTCCCATTTCACAAGCAAGGGAGGCATACATACAGCAGTGCTCTGACTTGGTCCCGATGGGTGAGGGGGACTCTCAGCAGTAGTCCCTGCAGGGTTTCCTGACCTCCCAGGCTGTCGATGATTTTAAGCACCAGCTACAATGCCCACTCTCCTTCGACCTTCTTACTGAGGGGCAGGCTGAGGGAGGATAGATTCCAGGAGGGGAATTAAACCCTGACGCCCTGTAGCTTGACTCTGAAAAAGATGAAACGAACCCAGCAGTGGGTGAGGCGGGGGCTTGTTCTGGATTGGGCTACGCAGCCCTGGTGGCTCAGGCTTAGGTGCAGCAGGCCCTGAGCTTGCACATGTGGAGCAGGAAGGCCTGGGTCGGATGAATTGCAGTTCTGAGCACAGCACTAAGAACTTTATGGTCACAGTGTGGGATTTTTGGTAATCCAAGGGACACAGCCACTCCCACACCCACTCGGTAGTGTTTCTGTAATTATTAGTCCCAGGCTAACTAGCTGATCAGCTTCTTCCGCGTATACGTTCTGCTGATGGGGCGTCTCCTGGAGAATGCACGGTTGAAGGGAGATTCTTCAGCCTTGGAGGAAAACCCATCCAGATCCTCATCTAGAAAGAGGTAGAGATTTAGAATCCAAGAAGTAATAATGGAAGGCAGCACAAAAGAAAATGGGCTTAAATGGCAAGAGGCTTTCCCCTGGGGGTGTGCTTGTTGGCTATTGCCCCCAAGTTACCCATGTCTTACCACCCACCACCATTTATGCCGCAGCACCCAGCTCCTGACCCTGGGGGAAGAAGTGTTGAAAACAGTCATTTCACCTCCTACCACACGTGTCTTCTCCCCCAGTTCTATAGCAGGAAACCCCTCAATTCAGTGCCCTTGACAAGTCGGATGTTTTCTCCCCACGGGAAGGGAGACATCCTAAAGCCCATTGTCATAGCCTGAATACACCAGAAGACATGGGCGTGAAGCCACTATGGGGAAATGCTGTCTCCCAACATGCCCTTCAGCACTCCTGTGCCTCAAAACTCAGATTCTAATTTTTTTTAAAGTTTTTTTATTAAAAAAAAATTTTATAGGCATCACTGCCCTCTGGTGGTGGAGTAGGAGGCCCAGCCTTTGCTCCTGAGCTGGAATTGAACCTCCATTCCAGTGGGCCATAGTCCTGCACACAACCACTCCACCACCGGGGCTCAGTGCAAAACTCAGATTCTAATCATCGAACTAGTAATAGCAACATACTCTGATCATGGCAGAGTCTAGCACATCTGTTTCCTAGAGACAGTACCTTTTTCAGTATGAGTTTGAGTGGGTTTTTATGGAGATGCACAGTTTTACTAAAGGGTCTCTCTGGGAAGGGTACATGACACTGGTGGCAAAACTCAATTCTAGCATTCCCCAAGACCCAACCCCAGAAGCAATTTGCCCGACTACCTGAGATAATTCAGGAATTCCCCAGATCCTGGACCTTTAACAGACAAATTACCTTTGGCATCTTTATGCTGTGAGGAAGGTGTCCTTCCCTGGAACAGCAGTGGAGACTGAGTCAGCGCCTGGAGACCACTGGCAGAAAGGCAGCCCCGTACCACAAAGCTGGAGGAGGGCGGGGTGGAATCTAGATAGAGTGTCCACAGTTAATACAGCCATGCAGACCAACACACTGCCAGCCAATGAATTCTGCAGGACAGAAGGGACTGCTCCACAGAGCTTTCCCGGGCCATAAATCTTTATAGGAGCAGACAGTCTCATGTTTCTCTTGGCAGGTGGCTGAGGGTTTGAACCCTGGACCTGGTGCTTAGCACTCCAATGCTCAGTTCACAAGGCCACCAGGTGCTGGATACTTCTCCCACCAGAAACCACTCAAAAGTGGAGTTTCACAAACTTACCTGACACAAAGACGCCTTCCTCGATGGAGGAGAGCTGCCCACCACTGGCACTGAGGGACCTCTCTCCGCTCCCTTCCGTGTCTTCTCTCTGGCTGTCACAGGTGCTTTGGGCCCAACCCTCAGCTTCTTCCTTTGCAGAGGGGCATCTCTTCAGGAAACCCCATCCACACTGTTTCTGGGAGAAGGCGTCCTCAGCCATGGGTAAACTGTCCCTGGGAGGCGATTGGTCTGGCAGCTGACATACCCCTTCAAGTTCAAAATCTGCCAAGACTTGAATCTTGCCGAGGGGCCTCTCTGGCCCTAGTTCCATCCTCTCCTGCTCGGCTGCCCTGATCCCTGGAAGATCTGAGGTGGCCTCACCCCTCCCCACACCACCTGCGCTGCAGTCCATTGCCCTCTTTCTCCGGGGCCAGTCTTTAATTGTATCCGGAGGTGTCTTCCCATTGTGCTTGGGCGATGGTGTCCAAGGTAGCCCAACCTCTGCTTGAAAAGGAGAAGGGGTGCTGGAGGGGCAGCGGGTTGGAGTCCAGGCCTGGCAGATATACATCTGCCCCCCGCTCTTGCCGGGGGTGCTGTGCGAGGTGCGGAGGCAGGGGGGTGACAGGTAGCTGCTGTCGGGTTTGGCAGAGGGCCTGTTGCCCCAGGAGCCCAGGTCTGGGAAAGCGCTCTCCTCTCCCAGCCAGCTGTCCTCCTTTCTTAGGGGAGGTTCGACATCTAAAAAGGAACCTGCTTCAACCTTTTTAAACCGAAGCTTTGGGAGGCCAGACGCTTGCATCTCTAGCTCAACCTCATAGGCCTTTGGGCTGGTGGAGGCATTCTGGAGTTCTCCGTGCACTGCTGCCTGGTCCCGATTTTTGCCAGCCGAGTGGCTGGTGTGGCAGGGAGGCAGCAAGGGAGAGCTGGGCCCAGAGGCAGAGGATGATGGCGGAATCCCCTGGCGAGACAGAGAGGCCGGTTGGTCACAGACTGCAGTCTGGAGCACCTGGCCTTGTTTTGGTGGCATGCTCTTTTCCAAGTGGTCCCTGTCATGGTAGGCCTCCTCAAGGGTGAGGTACTCTGTGTCACTGGCAATGAGCAGGGGGGAGAAATGCCAGTCTCCTCCCAAGCCATCCCTAGGGTAGCCGTGGCTTCCTGGAGAAGACATTGGGGAGAAGCTTTCTCTCTTCTGGTCAACAGTCATGCTACCTACAGGGGACCCCGAGGGATTCGCCTGGGGCCCTGGGAAACCCCTCTCCCTGGGGTTAGGACTCTTTCTGTTCCTTTGGGCAGTTTTTGAGGGAGGTGGAGGAGCCAGGGTGTCAGGTTGAGGCATGTGTGAGTTGTGTGTGGGGGTTGAGAGCACTCGGGGTGACTTCTGGGGCATTTCCCAATCCAGTTCTCTAGCAGGGGGTGAGTTCGTACACGGACTCTCCCCAGAAACATCAGCTGAAGGAGAACAAACTGGCTCCTCTGGAGAAAGAGGTACGGAGGAAAGCACAGGTAGATTCTCTGCTCTTCCTCGGGCTTTGACCAATGTTTCCCTTAGTGTTTGTATTGGTTCTGCGTCCTGGGAAGTTCCAGGGACCTGGGGAGCCTGGCTTTGCCAGTTACAGTGGATGTCCACTACAGTCATCTCACCTAGCAGCCCCGAGGCAGCCGGTTTCAAGGGCTTTCTAAGACAGTCTCTGACAGGAGTGAGGCCCCCACAGCTGGTTTGCACAGTCGGGACTGGACCGGAAGGCACTGACTCTGAGCAAGCGCCAGTCTGCAGGCTCTCGGCGGGCTGAGCAGCGCGCCCTTTGGGAGTCCGTGGCATCTTCTTTCGTGGAGGACAGGCGAGGCCTTGTGCCAGCAAGTACCCTTTTTGAGGAGTTACTGTCAGCTCAGAGGGTGAATCACAGTCAGAGAAGGAAGGGTCCTTTAGGGGCTTCTGAAACACTGCCTGTTTTCTAGGAGTGACTTCTGCAAGGGGTTCCAACAGCCTTTCTGAGGTGTAGTCTGAAGCCTGTGGGCTCCGAGGGAGCCTTCCTGGCGTGGCTATAGAAGATCTTGGGGATTTCCAGTAATTCTTCTTGGGTGTCTGTAAAGAGAGGTGCACATCTCAGGGGTTGACTACCATAACTGGCAGCCTCTAAGGCAGTGGTTCTCAACCTCCCTAATGCCGTGACCCTTTAATACGGCTCCTCATGTAGTGGTCACCCCCAAACAGAAAATTACTTTTGTTGCTACTTCATAACTGCAATTTTTTTTGGGGGGTGGGGGGCATCACTGCCCTCAGGTGGTGGGAGTAGGAGGCCCAGCTTTTGCTCCATGGAGCTGGAATCGAACCTCCATCCCAGTGGGCCGCAGTCCCACGCACAACCACTACGCCACCGGGGCTCAGCCCTAACTGCAATTTTGCTATTATGAATCATAATGTAAATATCTGATGTGCAGGATGTATTTTCACTGTTACAAGTTGAACGTAATTAAACAAAATTAAAGCATAGTGATTAATCACAAAACAATACGTAATTATATATTGTGAAATATTTGTGTTTTCCAATGGTCTCGACCCACAGGTTGCGAACTGCTGCTCTAAGGAATGCGTTAATCATTTAGAAGATGGTTAGGAAGGTCGATAAAGAGCTTCACAGTCGGCCACAGGAATGAGCCTTCCCTCCCACCTCCCCAACACTACAGTTTGACTTGTGTTCCTTCTCTAGCACCAGCCCCTGTAGCCAATTTTAGTTCTCCTAAGAGTAAATACTTTGAACAACTTGCATAGTCCACTGACAACATACTTGGCCTCTAACCGGATCACTCTGCTGCTGACAGCCATCCACTGCTCTTTGCCTTTCTTCAATCAAGGCAGCCAGTTCTGCTCTTTGCCCAAAGGAGCCTCTGGGCACCACCTCATGTGCTCACCCTCATTCAAGACGGGCAAAGTGGCGCAAGTGCTTACAGGTTCTGCTATTAGGCCTGAGGGTGGCTGGTGGTTCAAACCCACTCGGATGAATAGATCTGCTTCTCAAGACTCCGTGGAGGGGTAAGCCCCGGTGACGTAGTGGTTGTGCACGGTACTGCGGCCCACTGGGATGGAGGATCAATTCCAGCAGCGGCTCCACAGGAGCAAAGGCTGGGCCTCCTACTCCCACCACCAGAGGGCAGTGATGTCCCCCCAAAAAAGACTCCGTGGAGCAGTTCACGTGGCCCAGATGGGGTCAGCGTGTGTGGTGACTGACATGATGACACCATCACAACGCACTCTTACTAAGCAGTGTGTATGCTGAGAAAGGGGAGGCAGTACTATGGACTCTATGCGCTAAGTCATAAAGTATTGTTACTGGGGGGTTCCAGTTTATACACCCATGGGTTTACTCCAAATAAAACTTGTTTTAAAAGTCTCTGAGATCAGTGGATGACTGAAGACATGTTCTATCAGGAACCCACTTGACTTAGTCTTATTGGGGTGCATTCACAAAAATAGTCTAACAAAATGATGGGCTCCAGGTGATCAGCTGAATTCAAGAGAGCCAGGGTGTCTCAGAAGGTAAGTTGCTTCTGGAAAGATCACAGCCTAGGAAACTATGGAGCAGCTGTACTCTGTCACACAAAGCACCACGAATCAAAGAGTCAGTGGCACACAATGACAATGACGAAAAGGACATGCACTAGACAGTACGGAAGCACAGCTGGGGGAGTGGGGGTATGAGCAAAGGCACAGAAAAGATAAGTACCTGATAGGTGCCAGCCAGTGTTGCTGGGAGGTGGAGGGTGAAGCAGGCTGGCCAAGAGTTAGGATGGCCAAGACACTGACCAGGGCTCTAGACCTCTGTGGTTTCCAAAAGCCCTTCCCACAGCTCCATGTCCTCCCCCATCTCCCAGTCATTTCTTTGGTTCCCAAAGAAATATTTTTTGAACCAAAGTTTCATTTTAGAAAAACAGAACACCCTGCTTTAGCAGACAGCAAATTTGTAGAGTTTCACATCAAGTGACAGTCAGATGAACTTTTCTAGAGGCCACTTGCTCTGACCTCCGCGAAGGACAGATTTGAGAGGGCAAGTTCCATCAAACAGTTCCAGGTAGACCTCAGGGAAGAGTCTGAACAAGAGCAGGAATTGCCAAGATGAAGAAAAGGGGAAGAGCATGAGAATGTTTTTCTGTAAAATGGGCAGGACTGGATGGACTGGGCAAGGGCGAAGGGTGACTTCCAGGATTCTAACATGGTTGACTGGATGGAGTGGACAGTGCAACTCAAACAAACTTACTGTCCGACGGGCTTCAGAAGGTCTGTGGCAAAATGGAATGAAAATACTGGATTTTCTCCAGATCCTTGGGAAGTCCCTTATGTCTTTCACAATGAGCTTCTGGTGAGGTTAATTGGTGGATGGAGTCACTTTCATCACCTCCCACTATACTGGCCTCAATTAAACCTGCTGTCTTCAGTCCCCACCTTCCCAACAACCATTCCTCTGAACCAACCCCAAGCCCAAATTTCTATTATCTAGCTGCTTCTTATTCCATAAGGTATTCTGTGGGTCCTCTTGGCCATGCCTCAGTATCCCCCTAGAATACCCCACTTTGAACATGCTGGAAGTAGTATACCTGATAAGTTGTGGGTATCTTAGAATCTGTGTTTCTTGAAGGCCTTTTAGACTGGGCTGAGACCTTCTCTGAGGGGCTGGTCATTTCAGACAATGCCCCAAAAAGAAGTCTTTTGGGAGACCGAATACTTTGAACTGGAGAATTTTCTCTTTGACCTAGAAAAAAAAAAACAACACAAAAAAACATTATTTTATTCCTTGTCAACTTCCACCTTCTCAATACTATTACAAAAAAATTAACGTCCTTGAAAGCTACTGGGAGCACAATCCTACTAATTGTATCAGCAACTGCAAAGACTGACTCTGAATCAGACTTCACATCAGCCCCAGTCCAGCCCATCAGGAGGACATGTAGGCAATAGGGAGGTATGGAAAGCAATTTGGCCTGAGAGCCCTTGAGAGGTCCACCATGGAGGTGTTTCAATAATGACTAAGCTGGAGAGGCATGATGAGGTTTGATCAAAACTACATAACGATGGAATGTCATTTAAGGGCCACAGAATCACTTCTGACTCACAGCCCCCCTGTAGCAGCCCTACGTACAACAGAAACACTGCCCAGTCCTGTGCCAACCTTACAAACGCCAATCGTTTGAACCCACTGTGGTAGTCACTGTGTTGCAGTCACAGCTGAGGGTCTTCCTGTTTTTCCCGCCCTCCACTTTACATAAGTGTGATGCCCTTTTTTTCAGGGCTGGTCTCTCCTGATATTTTCAAAGTCCGTGGGACAAAGTCTCATCACCCTCACTTCTAAGGAGCATTGTGACGATAGCTCTTCCAAGACAGATCTGCATGCTTTGTCCAGCCATGTATGGTATAGTGACTATTCATCACCAATACTAGAACCAAAATGCATCAGTTCTTCTACGGTCTTCCTTATTCAGTGACCACCTTTCACATATACATGAGGTAATTGAAAATACCAGGACTTGGGCCAATGGTCCCTTAGTCCTCAAAGTGACATCTTTGATGATAGTGTGAACTTACTTCACTGTAGGAATCCAAAACATCTGTTCATACAGTCATGGCCTGCACCTCAAATATACAAGCCTATTCTACTATGCACTTTTCCAAAATCAAAGGAAGAAATGCTGCATTTCCTATCCCCCAAAACACTTTCTACCACATCAGCTTGAATCGATCATGTCAGGTGGGTGCCGTGTTACCTGACTTGTCCTGCTGAAAGGAGTGAACTCTCTGTACACTTCGAGACTTTGGGAGAGATGCTGAGTAGAAGGAACAAGAAGGTGTCTTGTTGGCTAATAATTGCTTGATTCGAGGACTTCGTCTCAAATTCAGTTCTACAAAACCAGAATCATAGTCAGTACTACCAAGGAGAAGGGAGAGCTTCACATTTCCCCACAGTGTCAGAAATGGGTAGGGATCATGCAGTACCAAGTCCAAGGCAGAAATGCTAAAGGCACGGCTTCAAGTGCACCCAGGCTCTGAGGTTTCACATATGGCCTCACAAGGTGCACTTATGCACTGGACTGTCATCTTCACAAGCCTTATCAGATGCCACATTCCAGCAAGAAAATCAGGTATGTGACTTTCATAAAAAAAAAAAAAAATTAGGTTTGCACAATAGGTTTTACATGTGTTTGTATAGAAAGAATATCAGTTCAAATATATGCTAAACCATTAACAGTATTTCAGGGTTGTGGGATTCCTAAGAGAATTTAAAAAGAGTTGACATGACTAAATTTCCTGATTTCTACAATAAACAGGAGATTTTGCACAATTAAAAAAGATTCAGCTTCTAGAAAAGTGACCTGAGCATAAAAGAAACTATGCTAAAGCACAGGAAGTTGAAATTATAATTTTTCACTCATTTATTTGGATGATTTTATATGTGCTATGTATCTTATAATTTGATAAAAACTGTAAGATATATAGATTTTATTTATTTTTTTTGGCATCCCAGGGTAGGCTCGAATAGCTTTTATTTTTTAAGAAATTTATAATTGTATTATGAGGCAATATGTAGAATTAGGATAGTTATTAAAGCACTGCAACTTTATTTTGAATTGTTTTGAAATATATCACACAATGAAAATTTCTAGTAATTCTTAAAAAAAAAGGGGCGAGAGATAATTTTGTATTGGACTTGGCCTCCTATTGGTTTAGGTAAGCTGCAGCATCTAGCACGGCAGAGTTTAGACTTTACCCTCCATCCCATTTCTATTGGGTGAAAACATTTCTTCTCCAGAAATTCTCAGTAAATTCAATGTCAAATAACATTCTGCTATGGACACACATGGAGCCAAAATGAGGGGATCCGAAGTGGCACCATTTCTGTTAAACACCTTAAGATCTGGAAGTAACAACATACGTGCAGAAAGGCTGACACAGAAACTAACACAATGCAGAAAATACACTAAATGTGGGTTATGCTCACCAATTTCTCCTTTTTCAGGGGACTCCTCAACAATGCCAATGTCAGGACCAGGATCAGAGGACCTTGAGGAGGGAGACAAGAACATGGGTTGTTCATGCCCCTCAGAGAGACGCAGTCTGGCAAGTACACGAAGATCACAGGGCTGCCTACCATTGGTGTTGACAAGTACCCTCTTTACATTACTGTTCAGCAAAAAATTGTTAGAACTTTTCCTTGATAATTAATTTTGCAACATCAAGATTAAGCCATCATTTTCACATCTAGTAATTTAACATCCAGCACAAGTATGATTGTAGATGAAATGGAAGCACAGTGCAGGAAGAGCAAACATCGTTCACGAGCCCCAGGCTTGGTGTGAGCTTGGCTGTACCAAAGTAGTCCAAATAAAGCAAGGAGGTAAATGGCAGTGAATGGTGAGGTTGGACAGGGAAGCCCTGGTCAGGAACATTGGGAAGAAACCTGATCTCACATATAGGTTTTAAAATTACTCTGCTTCTGTGGTTTGGATGGATGGGCGAGAGAAACCAGTTACAAAGCTACTGGAAGAGCTTCACAGAGAAGACGGTGGCTAGGAGATGGCAGGATGTGGTCTTCCTGGGGAAAAGAACTAATGTCAAGTATATATGAGATGACAGAAGGGAAAGAATTAAAGATGACTCTTAGAACTTTGTTTTGAGGAATTAGGCAGTTAACAGTGCCATGAAGTGATCATGTCAAGACCATGTGTTGGTAATGAACAGGTTGTGAATCTGTGTTATATGGGAACAAGGTACCAATCTGTGTTGCTTGAGAACAAGGTGAGAAGGCTGGCCTATTGAACATGAAAATTTATGAAGCAAAAACACTTACTATAGTATCCTAGTATATTACAAATGAAACATAAACATGGAGTGTCAAACAGACCAAAGCATGTGTGAAAATATGAAAAACGAAAGAAATGATATTGCAACTGTGAATAATAGAAAAAACCAATAAGCCAAAAAAACTAGCATAAAAATAATGAATTATGCATTCAGTAAACAGTATTTCAGATACAAACATGAATTTTCCTAAACTGGGAGCTAAAACACATGTCACACTAATGGATATATTTAAATAGTCACTGGAATTACATATATATATATATAAAACCAACCCCCAAAGCCAGCTCACTGCCACCCAGTGCATGCAAACTCAGCGTGAGCTCCCGCGGGTCTCTGTGACTGTAACTGGTTATGGGGAACAAAGCTCGTCTTTCTCCCGGAGAGCTGCTGGTAGTTTTGAACTGTTGACCATGTGGCTCACGGCGCAACTCTCAACACACACACACGCACAGGAAAGATGGTAAGTATCGAATCCAGCATGTAACTAAAATGTGAAGTGTTACCAATGGGTTTCAACTAAAAACATGAAGTTGTTTGTTTGTTTGTTTTTTGGGGTGGCATCACAGCCCTCTGGTGGTCATGGGAGCTACCCAGTCCTGCTCCTGAGAGCCGCCGCTGGATTTGAACCGCCAAGCCAGCGCACCGCAGTCCCGCACTCAACCACTTATGCCACTGGGGCTCAGCCTAAAAATAGGAAGTTTTAAATTTACCTTTATAATATGAAAATTTGTACCAGGAGTGCTCACTTTTTCAGAATGCGAACTATTTATAAAATTATCAAGTCACCCCCCAAAAAATGATTTATTAAAAAAAATCATTGGAAAAAAAAGGAGGAGGCAAAGAGGAGCTTATACTAAGGACTCAAGTAGAAAATATTTGGAAATGAAGATGGCAATATGTGTACAAATATGCTTGATACAAATGATGTATTAAATATTATAAGAGCTGAGCCCTGGTGGCATAGTGGTTGAGTGCGGGACTGCGGCCCACTGGCTTGGCAGTTCAAATCCAGCAGGAGCAAGGTTGGGTAGCTCCCATGACCACCAGAGGGCAGTGATGCCAAAAAAAAAAAAAAGCCATCAAAAAATAATTAGAGCTATAAAAGCTCCCAATAAAATTATTGGGGAAAAAAATTATCAAGTTAAAATGACCTACCAACTACAAAAAATGCAAAACATACATATATTTTTTACTTATTTATTATACGTATTCATAAAAGCATTGAGTTTTTTATATGTACAATGTATGCTTATGTACCTTGCATAATCACATTAGTCCACATTGCACAACACATCACAATCAACTATGTCCATTTTTTGTCATTCCTGAGTTGACTCTGATGACTTGCACTGAATGGAATGAGCCAGGGATGCAGAGTCCAGACAGTAGCTGCTGACAGCCAGCCTCACGCACTCTTCCTTGATCATCAGTCACGGTGGGACGGTATTTGACCTTAATGCTCTTTATGTAGGAAAAGACTGGCTCACATAAATAGTAGAGCCAAATAATGCGGTCAAGGAGGAAGCACATTTTCTCATGCGTGGGCACTTTCCCTCTGTGAGTAAGTTCCAGAACTGTTCATGCGCTCTGGACTTCAGCTGAATGTGGGCTTTTAGTGTCAAAATCTCCCTTTCCATATGAAAGTGATACGCTTGTCTTCTTACTTCTCCAGCTCTCCCACTCATTTTGATACTTTTTCTTACATTTAAGAGAAAAAAATCAAGATCTAAAAATCAAGATCTAAAAATCAAGATCTAACTTAGCTTGTCAGTTTTCCTGCCCTTCATGCAGTTGTTTGCGCATGTGTTTGACACCAACATTGCATCTGACTGTGCTGTATATCAATTAAGTGACGGGATGGATGATAGGCTTGCATCTATTTTTTTAAAGGCCATGCGATCTACCCACATTACATTTGCAATCGACTAGTAGATTGCGAATGATGTATTAAGCACCCCTGATTTATATAATTTATTTGATAATGCTGTAAAGTATTTTTTAAATTATTAAATAATTCACAAAATTTTACTCTAAAGACAAAATGTACTATTCAGTAGTCTTTTTTAAAAATTATTTTTTTTAAAGCATCACTGCCCTCTGGTGGTGGGTAGGAGGCCCAGTCTTTGCTCCTGTGAGCTGGAATTGAACCTCCATCCCAGTGGGCTGCAGTCCCGCGCACAACCACTACGCCACTGGGGCTCAGCCCTCAGTAGTCTTTTTTAAGCATGTTTTTTTTTTTTTCGGGGGGAGGGGGAAGCATCACTGCCCTCTGGTGGTGAGAGTAGGAGGCCCAGCCTTGCTGTTGAATTTGAACCTCCAATCCAGTGGGCTGCAGTCCCGCGCACAACCACTACGCCACCGGGGCTCAGCCATTCAGTAGTCTTTTAAAAGTATATTTATAGTTAAGCAAATCTTCACAACTAGTTTCAAAACATTTTCCACATCCTTAAAAGAAAGCTTGTATCTACTGACAGTCACTGCCCATTCATTTCTTCCCCAACACACCTGGCATCCATCAATCCTCTTTCTGCCTCCATGAATTAGTCTATTTTGGACATTTTATGCATTATCATCTCCATATAAACGTTGTATCACATAACATGTGGTCTGATGTTTCTGGTTTCTTCCACTTAGTGTGTTTTTAAGATTCATTCATGTCATAGCATGTCTCACTTATTTTCTTTTGTTTGGTTCATTCATTTATTTTCATGCTGAGTCATATTCCATTGTAAGTATCTTTTATTTGTTCATGGTTTCCTTAGTCATTCACCAATTGTTGGACATTTAGGTTGATTTCTCTTCTTGGCTACCATAAATAATGCTAGCTATGTACATTTGTGCATAAGAGTTTGTGTAAAACAATTTTAAATAATGTTGGAAGTGGGACTGCTGAGCCACATGGTAACTGTGTTTAACTTTATGAGTAATTGTCAAAGTGTTTTCCAAAGAAATGGCATTACTGTATATTAACAATGTGAGGGCTCTACTTTTTCCTTATCTTTGCCAATATTTATTACTGTTCGATTTACGTTTTATAAATTCCTATTGTCTCCCACGACCACCAGAGGGCAGTGATACGCCCCCCCCCCCAAAATAAATAAATAAATAAATAAATTACTATAGCTAATTTATAATTAATAGTTAGAGAGAGGTCAACAATGGTGGCTCCCGGAATGAGCTCCAACATAACAACTGCAAGGATGGTACAGGGTGGGGCCGTGCTTCATTCTGCTACTCAGAAGATTGTCCCGAGCCAGAATTCACCCCAGGGCCCCTAAAAAAGTATCCTAATGCAGTGGTTCTCAATCTGTGGGTCACGGCACCTTTGGGGGGTGGAGGTTTCAAATGAACCTCTCACAGGAGTCACCTAAGCCAATCGGAAAACACGTATTTCTCATGGTCTTAGGGACCAAGAAATGGCTCCTTTATCCATCTACAGGCGGGCCTGCCCACATGCAGATACACCCACTTATTAGTAGCTGGCATGAAAACTGTTACCCATGCTACACAGTACTTCAAGACAAAATTTCATTTACTTATAATTAGAAACAAATATTTCACAATATATCATTACATAGTTTTTGTGATTAGTCATTATGCTTTAATGATGTTCAATTTGTAAAACTGAAAATACATTGTCAATACCACGTATGTACATGACAATTCATTACAGGAGCAAAATTATAGTTATGTAGTAGTAACAAAAATAATGTTATGGGGGCTGAGCCCCGGTGGTGTAGTGGTTGTGCGTGGGACTGTGGCCCACTGGGTTGGAGGTTCAAATCTAGCAGCAAGGCTGGGCCTCCTACTCCCACCACCAGAGGGCAGTGATGTCCCCAAAACTAACAAAAAAAATATTATGGGGGTCACCACAACATGAGGAACTGTATCAAAGGGTCGCAGCACTGGTAAGGTTGAGGACCATTGTCCCTGTGTGATTGTTTTTTTTCCCCTTCTCACTGTGGTTTTATCCACATTTTGTTAACATCTAGTAAGAGCTTTGGTGCTACAGTGTTAAACACTTGATTCACTGGAAGGTCAGTTGTTTGAACCCACCCACTACTCTGATGAAAGGAGGAAAGGGCAGTCTGTTTCCATAGATTCCATAGGCTTGGAAATTCTGTGGCCAGTAGTTCTACTCTGTCCTACAGTCACTTGAGAAATAACTTGTCAACATTTTATGCTTGCTAAAAATACTAAGAGGGCTGAGCCCCGGTGGCGTAGTGGTTGTGTACGCGACTGCAGCCCACTGGGTTGGCGGTTCAAATCCAGCAGCAGCTCTCCAGGAGCAAGGCTGGGCCTCCTACTCCCACCAAAGGGCAGTGATGTCCAAAAAAACAAAAACATAAAACAAAAAAGAAATCTCAAAAAAAAATACTAATAATGCTGAGAACCTGTTAAGTACAGATTGGCCATCTGTGTATCGTCTGTAGAAAAATGCCTAGTCAAATCCTTTGCCGACTTTAATTGGTTTATCAACGTTTTCATCACTGAGGTGTGAATCTTCATGTTTTCTAGATTTAGCCCCTTATCATATACATGATGTGAAAATATTTTCTCCCTTTCTTTTTACTTTAATAGTGTCCTTTGGACATGAAACTTTCTAATTTTGAAATAATCTTCTTCTACTTGCTTTTTGGTGCCATATCTAAGAAGTTAACACTTAATCCAAGGTCACAAATATTCATGCCTATGTTTTCTTCTGAGAGTTTCTTCTGAATGGCTCTTTTCCTACGTAAGTCTTGAAATGGTTGTGAGTTACTTTGTTTATCTAATATAAAGTAGCTCTACACGAATTTCATAATCATGTTCTTTATTGGGCTATTTACACTCTTTTGTAACTTCAAAAAAGAAAAAGAACCATTGAATATAGCTTGCCATTTCTCAACTCAAATTTGATAGTAAAAAGCAATGAGATCTATCCAATTCATAGACTAGACTTTAGTGGAAACACACTACAATGCAAACTCAATGTATGGATTATAAGGTTACTGATTTCTTCACAACATCCTGACATTAATTGCTCAAAGCTGCAGCAAGTCACATATTCTATCTAGTTTCACTTTCTCTATGGTCACTGCAACTGTTTTACCTGCTTTGAGGATTACAAGAATCAAAAGAGATGGTTAAGTAAAACATCCTGTACACACTTTGAAATGCCCTATGCTTATACTTTGTGACATTACGATGGTTAAGCTGAGTAACTCCTTGCTCTCCAGTGCACGGAATTTATAGAATGGTTTTTGATTACATGTAACAGTTAAAACCTAAACCCAATGTGGTGAAGATATGAGTCAAGCCATGAAGAAGACAGTGGTTCACAAGATTGCTAGAAAGTCAGTGTGGGCACTACTCACCTGCCCTTGATTTGTTTATGGAGCAGTCTTTTGGAAATTTGCTTATGTTCTGGAGTCTCTGCCACACTCTTAGTCAGCAGTTTATGATATTCTAAAATGTAAAAATAGCATTAATTTATAAATTCCACATAGCTTGCAACAAACCTAAGACAGCAATTTGAACTTAACACATGGCTTATTTTTTAGCTGGGGTGGACCCTGGTGGTCTACAGGATAACATCTAGACAGTACTCAGTAACATGAAACAACAATTTATCAGTACTTATTGCGTACTTAACTGCTTTTATTAAAACTAACACATTCATCATGAAGATGGACTTTATGAAGAAGGATCAGGACTAGAGGACAGCTCTTTAACAACCTGTAAAATACAGATGACACAACTTTGCTTGCTGAAAGTATTTACTGATGGAGGTAAAAGGATATAGACTTTAGTATAGGTTATAGAAAGACAAAAATCTCCAACTGAACCTATAAATAACATCACAATAAACAAAGAAGAGACTGAAAGTTTCAAAAATTTCATTCAGTTGGATCTACAATCTACACTCATGGAAGCAGCAAGACATCTTTAAAGTGTTAGAGAGTAAAAAAGTCACTTTGAGATCGAAGGTGTGCCTGACCCAACCTATGGAATATTTAATTGGCTCATATGCATGTGAAAGCTAGAATATAATGTTGGTGAAGAATAATGAAATCACCTTAGGCTTCTAGAAGAACAAATACATGTATTTTGGAAGAAGCATAACCAGAATGCTCTTTAGAAGCAAAGATGGTAAGATTTTGTCTCAAGTACTTTAGACATGCTATCAGGAAGGATCAGTCTCTTGAAGAGATACCATGGTCTCTCTGTAGAGGGTTAGATATAAAAAGAGAGACTTTGAATGAGATGGATTGACACAGTGGTTGCAACAATGAGTTCAAACATGAACAAGATTTTGAGGTGGGTATAGAATTAGGCAATGTTTCATTCTGTTGTATGCTCTCACTGAGTTGAAACTGACTCAATGGCATCTATCAACAGGACCAGAAGCATACCCATCCTGCTAATTCCATGGTTCTTAACCTTCCGAATGCTACGACCCTTTAATACAGCTCCTTATGCTGTGATGACCCCCAACCATAAAATTATCGTTGCCACCTCATAACTGTAATTTTGCTACTGCTATGAACCGTCATATAAATATCTGATATGCGGGATGTATTTTCAGTGTTACAAATTGAGTATCTTTTTAAAGCATAGTGATTCATCACAAAAACAATATGTAATGATATATTGTGAAATACTTATTTCTAATTAAAAATAAGTGAAGTTTTGTCTGGAAGCTTGGTGTAGCATGGGTACATGGGTCTTCACACCGGCTACTCATATGTGGGCATATCTGCAGGGTGGGTGGACCTACCTGGAGACAGATAGAGAAGTCATATCTCGGGTGCCAGGACATCGGAAATATGTGTTTTCTGATTGTCTTAAGTGATCCCAGTAAAAGGATCGCTTTGACTCCCTTTTAAGGTGTTGAGACCCAGAGATTGAGAACTCTAGTTAGTTGTTCTTCTACTTATGATTAAATGTATGAACCAGTTGTCAGAGTTGATTCTGACTGTTAGTATGTATCACAGGAGAGCTGAGCTCCACAGGGCTTTCAAAGGTTACTTTTCTAGAAATAGATCACCAGGTCTTTCTTCTGATGCATTTGGGCTAACTGGAACTTCCAACCTTTCCATAAACCATTTGCACCACTTTGGGGCTCCTCACACCTGCTAGGATGGCTATAAAAAAGGACACACAATAGTAGGTTTTGGTGAGGATGTGGAGAAATCAGAAATCTCATTCACTGTGGCTGAGAATATAAAATTATGCAGCTGCTTTAAAAAAAACTAAGCAATTTCATAAAAAAGCTAAATACAGAGTTACTTTATAACCCAGGAAGTCCACTTCTAGGTATATACCTAACAAAATTAAAAACTTTAAATTTCCATATAAAATCTCATACACAAGTATTCAGAGAAGCATTATAATAGATAAGAAAATGCCCATCAGTTGCTGAATGAATAAATGAAATGTGACAAATCCCTACAATGGCATATTGTCCAACCAAGAAAATAAATGAAGTATGCTATCCCAGGAATGAACCTTTAAAACATTATGCTGAATGAAAGAAGTTGCCACCCACAGGCCACATATTATATGAGGAGGTTACAAAGCGTTCACAAATGGAATAAAAAGACCGTGGAATTTTTCCCACACAATTTTGGCAGCCTCACATATGATTTCATGTATAAAAAATGATGAAATGTCTAGAAGAGGCAGATCCACAGAGACAGAAAATAGACTGGTGACAGCCTAGGGCTAGGGGGAGTGACTATTAGTGGGAACAATTTCTTCTTGGGTGAGGAAAATGTTCTGGAATTGGATAGTGGTGATGGTTACATAAATTCTGTGAACACAGAAAAATGACCAAATTATACACCGTCAAGGGAAAATTTTATGGCACAGTCTCAATTTTTTTTAAAAAGATGAAAAGGACAAGGTGGAAAAAAAAACTGACAAAAACAACCAGTCACTTGTACACAAAAATTTGGGTACAACTGGTCAAAGCCAAATACTAGTCTTGTTTTTAATTGGTTTTATTAAATAGAAAATACTTTAAAACTGAAATCACGTTCAAAAAGCACTATATAAAAGTACACAACCAGAAAAATGGATACAGAGGCAAACAGAGTAGAAGAAACGATGGTGCTCAGCTACCAAATGATTGAACGTCTGGAGTTTCAAAGACTTGAAAATAAACGAGTCGCCGTTCAGCGCAGAAACAGCAAAGCCCGCGTGGAAGAAGCACACCAGCATATGTGATCAAGAGGGGCTGAAGGGAGCAGGTACTGAGCATCAAAGAACAAGAATCACATCATTACGAATGAGGGGGAGAGCAGGGTAGGGACCTAAGGAGCTGCTGGAAGGATGGTGAGAAGGTGGGGTAGAGAGATGGAACCAACTGCAAGGATATACACATAAGCTCCTATTTGAAGGACGGGCATCAAGGGAGTGGGTTGGGGGAGAGATCGAGCAGTGTTAGATATGACAGAACAATAACAATGTATAAAGTATTGAGAGTTGGTGGGGAAGGGAGAGCAGGGGAAGAGGGGAAAGGATGGAAAGGCCGTTATCAAAGGTTCAAGGGGCAAGGCGGATGTATGGAGAATGATAGCAGCAGGAGAAAAGAAAGAGAGAAAAAACTAGACATGGGTAGTGAGGAAACAGGACAGGAAGGTAGTGTTTTTATCTTCACAGGAGAGTAGAAAGAAGGACCACACTTCAAGCTGGTGCGCCAAAACATGAATATAACATACTAGCTTGAAGCAGGGAACCTGTAGAGAGGTCTGTGGGGCTGGCCCCAATCCCAACTATGTGGACCCCTGCCCCCAGAAGAATGCATTATAGAAGACAGCACTGAAGCTATAGCTCAGGAGAGTACAAAGGAGCACACAAAGAGGTAAGGAGAGAAAGTGGAACACACCCGGTCCACCAAACCCCGAGGATGATATTCCTGCTCAGAGCGGACACTGTACAGAGAGGACACAGGGTCAGCCCCCCCAATGAGACAGTGTGGGAACTGTGCCTGATCTGACCCCACCACACCTGGGCGAGATGCTACGGCCATGGAACAGAGCAGCAAGGGGAGCAAAGCAATGAAGTTTCCAGGGAATACCAAAAACAGACTTTGGGGCCAGAGCACGGCACCCCATCAGACTCCACTAGAAAGCATTTCTAAAGTCAACAAACAATGGATAGGCTTTTCTTTTTGGGGAGGTGGGTTTTGTTGTTGTTTTGTTTTTCTTTGTTTTGTTTTTACACGTATTATTGTGTTTGCATGTCTATCTGGAGAAGACAGGCAGGAAAAACAATCCAGAGGAAAAAACAAGGGGACCAACATTTCTAGGTAGACACAGGGGAAAGGAAGTGGATATTAACAAACCCAGGGACCAGAAAACAACAAGTGATCTAAATTCGATGGCAAGAAGGAGGTGGGATGTAGGTTTGATCAAGTAGCTGAGGGAAAATTACTGAAACCTGAATGAAGGACAAACATGATATTGGGACAAGAAAAAAGCAAAAGGAAATAGAGGAAGGAACAAGGAGGCAAAGGACATTTACAGAAGAGGTCTAAACACAGACATACCCATAGTAAATACATTTACAACAATAGGGAAATAGATCTACATATATATTTATAGGTTAAGTATTAAGATAGCAGATGGACATTGGGTCTTTACTCAAGTACTCCTTCAAAGCAAGAATACTTTGTTCTAGTAATCTGGCATTCTGTGATGCTCACCTTCCTGACAAGATTGAAGACAAAATGGGTATATAAGCGAATGCGGTGAAGAACAATGATGGTGCCTGGCTATCAAAAGATACACTTGGGGTCTTAAAAAGGTTTGGAGATAAACAAATGGCCAGCTGAGAAGCAACAAAGTCCACATGGAAGAAGCACACCAGCTTGTGTCATGAGGTGTACCTGGAACCGGGTAACAGGCATCAACGAACAAAAAAATCATATCATTGTCAATGCGGGGGAGTGCCGAGTGGGGACCCAAAGTCCATCTATACGCAACTGGACGTCCCCTTACAGAAGAGTAATGGGAAGAAGATGAGTCAATCAGGGTGCAGTATAGCAACAATGAAACATACAACTTTCTTTTAACCCTTTAATGCTTCCTCCCTATCATAACCCCAATTCTACCTTACAAATCCTGCTAGACCAGAGCATGTACACTGGTACAGATACAAGCTCACAACACAGGGAATCCAGGACAGATAAACCCCTGGGGCAGTAATGAAAGTAGCGATACCAAGAGGGTTAAGGGAAAGGCAGGGAATTGATCACAATAATCTACATATAACCCCCTCCCTGGGGGGCAGACAACAGAAAAGTGGGTGATGTGAGACAGCGGTCGGTGTAAGGCATGAAAAGAATATTAGAAATTTTCAAGGGTTCATGAGGGAGGGAAGGAGGAGCTAATACCAAGGTCTCAAGTAGAAAGAAAATGTTTTGAAAATGATGATGTACAAATGTGCCTGACACAATGGATTGTGATAAGAGTTGTAAGAACCCCCAATAAAATTACTTAAAAAAAATAAAGGCTTAGTTTTTCCATTAATTTTTTGCTGATTAGCCAAGGCCAGTAGTTTTCAACCAGTAATGACTTTGACCCAAAGAGGATATTTAGCTATGCCTGAAAACATTTTTGGTTATTACAACAGTGGAGCTTTAAGGAAGTAGGGTATGGCATCTGAGGGGCAGAGATCAGGGACACTAATTAACATCATACGATGCACACGAGTCCCCAGAACAAAAATTAACCAAACCTCTTCTCCCACCTCCAAGCCCCTAGTCCATTGCCATCAAGTCAATTTGGACTCATAGTGACTGTAGGACAGAACTGCCCGAAGAGTTTCTAAGGCTGTCTTCTTTCTAGAAATAAAATATCACAGCCTTCTCTCAAGGGGCAGCAGGTGTGCTTGAACTGCTGACCTTAAGGTTAGCACCTGAACATTTAATGAGTGTTCCAGTCCTGTCACTGATGCCAATTTGAGAAATATCTGCCTTAGAGATTAATCTTTTCTATGAACTTCCAAATGTGATTGTGCATCAGAATTACCTTTAGAGCTTTTAAAAATAGAACTCCTGGTCTTAACCAAAGACGCAGTGTACCAGAAGCTCTGAACACGGGAACTTAGACTCTTATTTTTTAAAGCGTTCCTTAGGTAATCGAGGGATTGTCTTACTAGATTTGAAGCCTTTGGACCAGTCTCATGGGATAACTTGGCTAATAAGAGTAACATAGTTTCTTGAGTTTCTGTTATACATCCTAAAAGCTTTCAAGCAACCATCTATATAGAGCTACTGGTCTCCACTCAATGTGGAGCAAAAAAGAATGAACGAAAGCAAGGACTCAAAGGAGAAACCACCTAACAGCCCACATGAACCATAGCCTTATCTACCCTGATTGCAGAAGAACTAGATGGTCCAGTTACCAACCACTTAAAGTCAGTTGACAATAGATGGCCCCAGATTTGGGGGGGGGGGGGGGGGGGGGGGGGGGGGGGGGAGAGGGCACGCAGAGAACAAAACTCAAATTCTTTTTTTTTTTTTTTTGGCATCACTGCCCTCTGGTGGTCATGGGAGCTACCCAGCCTTGCTCCTGGAGAGTTGCCGCTGGATTTTAAACTGCCAAGCCCCTGGGCCACAGTTCCACACTCAACCACTATGCCACCTGTGGCTCAGCCCTCCAATTCTTATCTAATAAAATAGGCCAGACCTACTTGTTTGGTAGAGACAGAGGAATTCTGACAATGCCAAGATAAAACTGTCATCCTGAGGCACTATAAACCTAGAGCTGAAACCACTTCTGGAAGTCATCTTCTTGCTAACTAATAGATTGCTGTACAAAATAAACAGCATCACCTGGGAATTTTTTAAAGAAAAAAAATTACTAGATCTGAGATCAAATGGTAACATTTAGTAAAACAAAGATAAGGTAAAAGGGGTGAGGTTGCAAGGGAAGCTACATTAAGAGAAACAAAACAACCAGATTAGAAATGCAAATACGGACACATTTGCAATTTTAAACTTCCACCCAAAACACAGTATTTAAAAAGAAACAATGTCCCTAAGTGATTTTGATGCTTAGCCAAGCTTATAGGAAAGCAGGTTCTCACAATAGGTATTGAGTATTTTAAGGTTCATGCTTTTTTTTTTTTTTCAAACAAGTCTAGTCTCCTTTAGATGGGAAATTCCTCTAAGAGAGGACTATATCTTAAAACTCTTCAGGCCTTCACCATCGGGTATTGTCCCCAACATACAGTAGGCAGCAGCACTTAATGGTTTTATTTGTATTATGCCATGATAGTTTTCATTTTCTAATGTATTCATTTAAGAAATATGAATTCCACCTTACGCGAATAACTAGCTGAAATTGCAAAACAAAACAAAAATGATGTAATTAAAAGCTTTCTAGAAGGTTCATCTGCCCCAGCTTACCTCCTGAGGAGGGTGTGGTAGTTGCAATTTCATGTCAACTTGATAAAAGAACGAAAGGGTAGGGCTGAGCCCCGGTGGCATAGTGGTTGAGTACACAACTGTGGCCCACTGGGTTGGCAGTTCAAATCCAGCAGCAGCTCTCCAGGAGCAAGGCTGGGCCTCTGACTCCCACCAGAGGGCAATGATGCCATTCCCCACCCCCTCACCAAAAAAAGGAGGGGTGGAATATAGCTTGTCAGTCAGGTCTTACACTCTCTCTGTTTCACCTTCCTGTTGACAAGGCACAGAGAGCATGCTGATGGCAGCCAGAGTCTAGGAGATGCATCCACTGCCATTGGATCCACAGGACTTTCCACCCACCAGCCAATGGTCTTTCTGCATTCAGCATCATCACTGCAAGAGTTGTGTAAGTCTCAAGAGGAATTCATGGTCTAATATCAGACTTATGGGCAAATATCAAACTTATATACTTGATCTGGACTGGGATTTTATTGAAGCATAATTAGTTCTTGATTTACAGTTCTTATACATACATGTCTCTGGATTTGTTTTTCTAATCAACCTGGACTAACAGATGGCTGAGACACCTCCTGCAGGAAAAGGGCTAGGCTGAGTCCTGAGGTTCCCCAGAGTTAAAAGGATTACTGGAGATGTTCTGCCTGGATAGAAGGGCTGTCTTCCAGTGAAACAACTTGAGTCTTGGATTTTCCCCTTATTGTAAATTGGAGTTAGGAAGAGAGAAACAAGAGGCAGACCATGGGAAGTCTATCTTAGAATACTGTCTAGATGTTTTCCTAATACCCTCTTCAAGACCGGAACTGCATTGAGTACAATGAAGCTTCGGTAATATACGTTTCCCTACAAGGCAAGCATGAAGCAAGTCGCTCTGAGCTCATGGGCCCAGGTTCTATCTGGTTACAATCCGCTCGAACCTCATTTTTGGTGATGACAGATTTAAGAGGACAGCATGTGGCTGTGAAATTTACTTTCCTGCTCAGGAAAAATGCCACAGAAACTGTTGTGATGTTGAACACGGCTTACAAGGACAGTTCTATGGGAAAAATAGTGTACGAGTGGTTTTCTCAACTTCTCAAACAGACAAAAATGTTGACTCGTAATGCACTTGGAGTTCATTCTACCAGGTCAGAGTTCTATTTAGAGGTTCTGAAAAGAGTGTGTAAGTGTGCAACAAAAAAGGCCTCATCTGTGACTAGGAATGGTTTTGCCTCCACGACAATGCATCTGCTCACACAGTCATCTCAGTGCGCCAGTTTGGGGCAAGAAACAGCATGCCTCTCTTAGTCCACACATTTCATGTTGCTCCATGGGACTTCTTTTTGTTTCTTTAAATGAAGGACATGAAAGGACAGAGATTTGATGGCATAGAAAAAAAAATCGAGGGAGGTGTTGTCAGCCATCCAAACAAATGAGTTTGAAAAATGTTTCTAAGTATGGAATCGCAGATTTGACAAATGTTTTAAGTGTAATGTACTTTAAAGGCGATAAGGCTGTTTTGTAAGAATATTTAAATATGTAACTGAAAAAAAATTCTGTGCCCCCTCATATAATATTTCCCTATAGAGATGAGAAGTCACTATGCTTATCTGTAGGAGCTGGGAGTGACCAGGATTAATTCTGTATCCAAACTTGGAGGAAGATGTAAAATTTACCCAAGGTAAAATTACCCTTGGCAGTCTCAGAACAGAGAAGAAAACATTGAGAGTTAGTGAATTTTTGCAACAAAAAGTTTGAGGAGTGGTTTGGGTTCAAGAAACTCCTTCTCTTGATTCCCCTAAAATGTAGTACCTTTAGTTCTCTTGAAATTGTCAGGTCTATACTCCAGACCCTCCACAGCCGACAGTGAGTGGCTTCGAAGCAACCCCTGCTGTCGTGATTTCTTTGAAGGAGACAGCATTTCCCGGTTGAAGAGATTTCTTCGAACTTTGGTCACTTCTGGAAAAATAAAAGTGCTCATTAGCAAATGCCAGGTCTGAAATGTAAGCTGTTTAACGAAACCAGTCTAGAGATTAATTGCTATATTCACACTACTGATAGAATTGTACTCCCTGGTACATGTAAGAGCCCTGGTGGTGCTGCCAGGCAAGCACGAGTCGCGAACAGGAAGCAGCAAAGATGAGGCAAGCTGCTTGTGTAGAGACAGCTTTGGAAACCCTATGTAGGGTCCTCAAGAGTGAGATCATTTTGATGCAGTGGGTTTTTTTCCTTTAAACTTTTTACCCCTTCAAACTTGATTTAAACTCAAGTTTTGAAGCACACAAGCTCATATTATCTAAATGAAAAGTTTTCCTCCTTACATGGTTATATTCTTTAGAAATAACTTGGCTAATACAGGTCACTTATGGCCCTTTTAACATATCATAGTTTTATGATTATTCTTCTTGCCTCAGTACAGAACATGTTCCTTTCAATTTCCAAGATTTCATTCCCTTTCTTAGAATTATTCGACTAATGTTTTGGGTTATTTTAAATTCTGTTTTGAGTGCCAAAATAAAAGCAATTCTATGATCACTTAGATAGAACTGAAATTAGAAAACAACACTGAAGAGGGGGGCAAGATGACAGTTATCAGGATGGCATCACCATGAGTATGGGAGGCAACCTACAAAGTTATTAAATGTAACACACACACGCCCAATAGTTTTACTGGCACATAATTTACATATCATACCATTCAATAGTTCAGTCATCTTAAGGAGAATGGCACAATCATTACCACATCAATTTTAGAATACCACTCCATGGTTAACTTGCTTTTAAAATGAGTTGTGTATTTCCAATTAGTTCCAGAACTCCCTCCCGCCTCCTGCTTATTTATTCCTGAATCCCTTTTCCTTCCCTACCACCCACCCCTGGACCCCGATCAACTCTTGTATCAGTTATTATCACTGTGCATTCACTCCTCTTCTGCTTCACAAACTGGGAAACCCAAGAGAAACAATAAAAACCAAAATCAAAATAAGGTGATAAGGATTAAATAATAATAACATAAGGCAAAAATACAAATGATGAGTAAGAAAGAAAAGACCCTCGACAACATCCAAAATGGCAGAGGAAAAATTTCTGTCATGGAATAAAAGATACTTGCACCCAGAACCAATTCAGGTGGGATCTACAGGGAGGTCAACTGGCTCAGTTTGGAGTCCAAGCCAGCAAAATCAAGATTACAATGGTATCTGCCTGGTAGTAAGGCTGATAAACTTGTCTGGGTTAGAGTGGATCTGCCAGAGACTCAGTCTGATGAGAGACTGTGCAAATGGGTTTTAGGTTTCCACTGTTGATAGCCTTCTACAAACTGGGTATTCATAACTTTACCTCTGATACTTTTCCCTTTGCCATATCTGACTTTTTTAATCTTTGGTATGCTTCTTCCATGTGGACTCAGTTGACTCCTCACTTATTTGAATCCGAGTCTTTAAGACGGCAGGCACGATTGTGATAGATAGATGGGCACCATCTACTTTCTTCATTGCACTTTGCTGTAGCACCCTTATCCTCAGTGACCATTTCCTGAGAGTTACTAGCAGGCCCATATGATCAAAACTGTTCTTGAATTAGGGCGAGTGTTAAGTAGGAGCCCAAATTCCATCTGCTTGTCCATGCGGTTTGCACATCTTAGGTTTATTTTAGCAGTCATAATATGACAAAATCAAAACTACGAGACCAACTGCATCAATAGTAGCTATAAGCCAACCAGTAACCAAATAAACAGAACACATATAAACCCAAAAAAGAATAAAGGAAGGCACAGCAAAAAAGCAAAAACCCACATAAATGAAGTACAGCATTGTCAATCACCTCCCCTGGGGTATTATGTGAATGCACTATTATCACCATCAATTTTTCCAATCCCCAGCACTTCACACACTGTCGGTATGATGCCTATGCAAGTACAGTTCCACCTTGAGCTGTAATCCTGAGTTTTTGTCCAACACAAGTTTGAGCTTTCATTTGGTTGGTCTCTGTTGATTCTAAGTATGGGGAATGATGCCCGGAGGGGCCCTTCCTGGATCAATTTTTTTCAAGTGCAGATCCCTGTAAAACAGTTCACAACCTATTGTGCTACTTCAAAGTGGCCATTGAGAAACTACTTGTATGGTGAGCTTGGGTCTCTTTCCATTGGATACCCACCCAGCCGGGGGTTCACCCTGTTCCAATGACAGGCACGTCCACATTCCTGGGGCAGCCACTCTCTGCTTCTTTTCCCATCCAAGTACCCCAGCTCTCGAGGCAGGGCTCAGTTCATTCAGCAGGGCTTCTATGCTAAACCCTTCTGGTGTAGGCCCTGTGTTCTGCCATGCTGCCTGCAAGATCAGCTTCCATAATCAAGGATATATTCTTCTTTGAGCAACTCATTTAAATAAAACTCATAGGAAGGTGTACCTATTTACCTCTCACCAATACAAACATGAATGTGAATGAACAACACCAAGAGCCAGCACTAAAGTTTCAAAAACTTTAGGTTTTTTCCTCTCCCTTATGAGATCTGTCATCTGATTTAGGTGGTCTGGAAAACTAGTTTATGACCTGAATGCCACATTTGATTTGCTATTTTCTCTCATTCCCCTCGACTTTCAAATAATGTAATAGCTAAAGAAAATTTCAAATACACTATATACACACCTTTCATCAAAATGCACCAACTGTTGACATTTGCCCCACTCTTTACACATATACATCACCAACCATGTGTGAGTAAGTTGTACACATCATGCCCCTTCACCATTGCCCTGTACTTTAGGACATATCTTTGAATTACAGGGTAGTCTCTCATATTACCACAATGTCATTATAATACAACTGAAATTGATATAATTGAGCATAAATTCATATTTAAATTTCTTTAGATGTCCCAAAATATCCTTTAAAGCTTCCTCACCCCCAAATTTAGAATCCAGACAAGGATATTGCAATATACTTTGTTGCCAGCCTAAATACCTTTTGCATAAAACATTTACCCTTAAACACCTTTCATGTTAAATAGTTCCTATTTTTTTAAAAGATGTTTTTTTGGGGGGCATCACTGCCCCCTGGTGGGAGTAGGAGGCCCGGCCTTGCTCCTGAATTTGAACCACCAGCCCAGTGGGTTGCAGTCCCGTGCCACCGGGACTCAGCCCAAAATAGTCCCTGTTTTTTTGTCTCTCAGGATTTTATCTATTAAGATCTCAGGTCAATTATTTTGCAGAATGCAAAACTTTGAGATCACATGAAAACGGTTTTCATTGAGCATTATATTTGGACATAATTCATTAACCAACAGTTACATAAACTTCTAATTTATAGCTGCATGCATAGGCTTAAATGCATGCACCCGGGCTGAGCCCCGGTGGCATAAGTGGCTGAGTGCAGGACTGTGGCCTGCGGGTTTGGTGGTTCAAATCCAGCGGCAGCTCTCAGGAGCAGCACTGGGTAGCGCCCACGACCACCAAAGGCAGTGATGCCCCCCCCCCCAAATGCATGCACCCATAATTAAATTTAGCATATGGTAAGTATGTACACCGAGTAAACAAATACCTTGTACTGTTTCCTTCACTGAGAGTGGAGGTTGCTGAAGAATAGAGTGAGAGTTCTGGAATATAAGGAAAATTCAATAAGAAAAAAAATCTAAAAGCAGCTATTTAAAATAAAGTGAACACAAAACCCTGAAATGAAACCCTTTCACCTTTGCATTTCCACTAGTGGGAATCGACAATAGAATGGTTGTTAAATGTGCAAAACCAAACCGCTTACAAGGATATATACTACCTGTTGCTGTACGGCTCTAAAAATATAAAATCCTATAGCTCCCCAAAGAATGAAGCAATCAATAAATTGATAGACCCATCTGATGCATGCATCAGGGTAAGTCAAAAAAATGAGGATGTTCTTTGTAAATCTTCACCCAACATACATTAATAAAGAAAAAAGTACTGGGACACACTTATTGAAATTTTTTTTTTTAGCATCACTGCCCTCAGGTGGTGAGAGTAGGAGGCCCAGCCTTTGCTCTGTGGAGCTGGAATCAAACCTCCATCCCAGTGGGCTGCAGTCCCGAGCACAATCAATACGCCACCGGGGCTCAGCCCACTTATTGAAACTTTTATTAAACAAAAGTACTAAAATGTGAAATTACTGTTTCTCTGTGTATCTTATATCTAGGTCTGTCTACTTCTGTAGGCAACATTTCCAGATTTCTAACCCTTCCCAGAAGAATTCTCTCAATTTGTAAATTCTGTTAAGAGTAATTTTCCCATCTTGGGAAACTCAAGTCACATTCCTTTTAAACATTCTTTCGAGATTTGAGAACAAAAAAGATGTTACCTCGAAGGGGCAACATTGAGGTTACAGAGTGGATATGGTTTTCTTACACAATTCTCGAGGACATTATGGGAGTGTGAGGGGAGGTCTTCTAGTAATTTACCAGACTTTTCTTACCAATGTAGCTTTAATTTTTCTGAAAGCTTCTTCATTATAAGCACCTGTGAATATCCTGTGTCCTTTGAGAATAAAAATCTATCAAGTGTACCCTTTTCAAATGCCCAATTGCATGGCAGTTACTTTTGGAAGCCACTGTCTAGAGTGAACCTTTCAGAAGGCAATCTAACATGTATCATATATACTCAAGTATAAGCCCACCCAAATATCAGCCAAGGCACCTGTCTTTTACCACAAAACTGCATAAAAGGGTGCTGCAAAACTCGGCTTATATGAGTATATATGGTCTATTACTGAAAGAACTTGTCTGTGGCTACCCCACTGCCTGCAAAGGTATGTTTAAACTTGTTTGTTGAGAATAAACCATTCATATTTTTAAGATTATTTTTTGTTACCCTTTAATGTATACAGTGTTTAATTTTAACTAAAAGATGACTAACCTACTATACTTAAGTCTGCAATTTTCTACCTCATAGACATCTTTCTTTGTTAATCCCATATGCATGCAGGAAAGATGCACACACTCACACTCTTACATGTTTACATGTTGGCGTAAACAGAGAAAGGTGCGTGAAGATATACAATATATACATTGTTCTTAAGGATTACTTTTGAAAAATGGGTGGCGTCACACTAGCTTTTAACTTAATATATTTTCAACTTTTACATGATTATGAATATCTTTTACAATTTAAAAACAAGTGAAAGCCCATCAGTAGAATTCTTTTCTTTGACGCAAGAGACCCGGGTTCAATTCCCAACAGTTGCATCTTCAGTGCAGCCACCACCTATCTGTGTACACTGCGCGCTGTCATGCTGCTTTTCAACAGCTCTCAGTGCAAACAGGACAACTATCAGACTAACGTAGACTAAGAAGAGAGATGCTGAAAATCCACTTTTAATAAGCTGCCAATGCAAACCCTATACTGGTAACTAATTATACTGATTCTTCAAAGCACTCTGATTTCGTCTCAATATCTAGTCTTTTATATTGACTGTCACATGTCTGTAGTACAACTAATTTTAATATGAGAAAGCATTGTTTTTTAATAAAAATTAAAACGGAGTCGGCCAGTCTACAAGAAAAGTTCCATAGATTAATACAAGAAAGGGTAGTAAGTCATTGTAAAACTGATGAGAATGGAGGGCTAACAATCACTATCCACTTTTGGATTCACTTTTGCCATTCAGGATTAAGGGCTGTGTCTTACTTGTTGCTAAATTCCATTAAGAAAGAGAACATAACTAACTCTTTAAAAGAAATGCCACGCCTCAAGTCCAAAGGACAACCCGAAGTACCCAGAAACAGAGCAAATCACTTTCCCCTCTTCATTTTAACCTTTCCAATGTTACTATCTCAGGAGCCCTAGTGATGAGCAGTTCTGTGGGAGAAAGACTGGGTTTTACTCCCACACAGTTACAGACACAGGGGTGACGTGGTGTTCAGCACTGACTTGATGGCAGTGAGTGAGCGAATTACTGTCTCAGAAGAATTGAGATTATTGATCTGGGCAGTTAAAAAGTGTTAAAGCATTCTTAGTTTCTCTTCTTTCCTTAGCAAGACATTAATTCCACTTAACAAATAGGTTCCAGTTGGGGATTCTTTGGTAACCAACAAAACTTTCAAATTCTTAATAATAAATAGAAAAGCAATGACTTCCCCAACTTTGTGACAGTCTTTTCATTGTCAATTTGTTGTTCAAGCACACATTCTGAAAAGTACTTTGCAGTGTATAATCGACGTACTACTACGATTATATAGTCTAACTTCAATGACTTCTTTGTTTATGCTAATTACTAGTTTATGAATTTTTCTACCTATTTTAACAATTGCAAAGTCATTTGATCATTCCAGCTCTTATTTACTTGGTTTTTTTGTTTTTTGGGCATCACTGCCCTCTGGTGGTGGGAGTAGGAGGCCCAGCCTTTGCTCCTGTGGAGCTGGAATTGAACCTCCATCCCAGTGGGCCACAGTCCCGCGCACAACCACTACGACACTGGGGCTCAGCCCCTTACTTGTTGTTTTAATTAATCGCTTGGTAAGTATTTCTGTATTTCTTGGATCACAATTTTACATACATGAAGATGTTTACTTTTACATCTTTAAATGTCCAATTGTTTAAAAGTGGAGACACTGTGTCAGCTGGAGCCAGAATGAATAATTTCAGGGTGAGAGTCAACTCACGTTTTTTGCAGCTCTCTTGGACACTTTGGGGATTTCAATTTGTCGAAGATTCTGTGAGCCTTCTGCAATGCTTTTATGCCGGATTAATGCATTTTTTCTTTTCAAAGCAGAAAGAGACAAATTTAGATAGATGTTATAAATAGCTCAATCAGAATGGAACTGAGATCTTAAAAATAAATAAGCATTAAATAAATAAATAAATAAATAAATAAGCCAGTTAGTTGGCCTAGACTTAAAAAAGCCCTCCTGCCTCCCTCATCCGAGAACTTAAAAAAAAACTGCTATAAATTCAAACATATGAAAAGTGGAAAGCACCAAGGAAAATTCAAAAATAAGCAAAAAATCCTACACTTATTTCATAAACAGCTCCCACAGTTCCTGGATAGTCAAGAAGGGCTATAAAAAATAAAATGTTTTATATAGATTGAGGGGAAAAATGAGGAGCGGATACCAGGGGCTCAAGTAGAAAGCAAATGTTTTGAGAACAATGAGGGAAACAAATGTACCAAAGTGCTTGACACAATGGATGTATGTGTGGATTGTGATAAGAGTTGTACGAGCCCCCAATAAAATGATTTAACTAAAAATATACGAAGCTTAAGTGGTGCCATCGGTTAGCGCGTGTGGAACTTTATATATATAAATAAATAAAATAGTGCACATTTCCTGTGTGATATAGAGTGCCAGATGGTCATTGTTCATTTAGAATACCTGCCTTGGGCTTCAGACAGGCAATTATTCACTCAGTAAATGATAAGGACAAAGACAAGTGGTACACGGTTAAAGATGGTCTTTGGCAGTTCTGCTAATAGCAGTTCCTTGATGCCTACCTTCTCTTCTTGGCTGACCTAGTGCGAAGCTCCTCCAGTTGGTTGGAATCAGTGCTGCCTGGTGGCACTGATCTGTGAGTGCTTGGTAAAAGAGGCACAGAAAGTTCTGGTGACTTGCTCTCCTGTGTCATGGAGTCGTCACTGAAAAAGTCTGAAGGAAGGACACTAGCCAGCTTCTCAGGAATTCCAAACCCGAGGCTGTGGTAAAGATTTCCCAGAGTCACTGGGACAGAGTCAATATACCTGTGAAACAGAACGGTTAAATATAAAACTGAAAGTGATCTTCTTTCCCCTCTACTCATGCCCTCTGGAAGCCCTGGTGGCATAGGGGGTTACATACTGAGCTGCTAACCACTGGAGGGTCTTGGTTTGAACCCACCGGTCTTACAAGAAAGATTTAGTGTCAGAAACCCAAAGAACAGTTCTACTCTGGGTCCTTTGGTGTGAGAATTGACTCAATGGTGGTGGGCTTGGGTGTGGGATCCTCCCCCAACCTCCTCTTGTTCGCAACTAACAGTGCCCTTTTGATTACAGAATTCTAAGTCAATGTCATAAGTATGTAACTCGTGGTATCATAATTTTTTTTTTGAAGTTGAGAAAGGCTTTATTGAGGCAGACAAATAAAGGAAGCGAGAGCAGAAACATGGTCGGGAGCATCTTGAACTCCCGAGCGGGTTCTTGGTATCATAATTTTAACATAACCCTCAAACTTACAATCCCAAAATTTCCTCCAGAAACTTTGCTAGGTACGCAGAATCCTCAGTTAAACACACTATGCGCAGCAAATCTGCCACCTGCAGGAGATTACAGAGAATTACCACAGGCCCTTGTGCAGAAGAGCTAGGAGCATTGATGGTGCACTCCCAAGCCTCTCACTAAGCTGTACACTTGCCTCCTCCACTACTTGGTCCATATCATCGGCACTTTCTTGAATTAGAGGGCACTGTCGACACAGCTCCAAACGAAGAAATAATTGAAGCTGGCACCTTTAGAGAAAGAAACACTTGGTCATTACACTCATTCTTAAATGAATAGCTCTATTCTCAACAAAAGAAATCACAAAAAAAGAACGTTATTAGGTGACTGGATTATATAAAAATCAGGAAAAAACCATCTTCCAAGCAATTGGCAGTCTACTTTAAATTAATATATGCAAAAGTTGGAGTTTTGCTTTATAGTAATGGTTTAAAATTTTTAAAAAAATACTTACTCTCTGACTTTGACTTCCTTATCCAGTTTCTTTCCTAGATTCTGCCGAAGATCTTTGCTGGTTTTTAAAAGGTTACCTCTTATTTGCTTCAAGCAGTTCATCTAAAATTTAAAAAAATATATTAATTTCATTGGAGACTAAGTTACAATATTATAACATTATTCCTTAACTATGTTATTTTTAGGACCATACAGTCAGTAGTTTGAATCCACCAGCTGCTCCTCGGGAGGGAGCTGACTTTCTGCTCCTGCTAAGGGTACCATTTTGGAAACCCCAGGGAGCAGTTCTACTCTGTCCTACACGGTTGGTAAGAGAATTGGCTGAGCCCCGGTGGCGGAAGTGGTTGAGTGCGGGACTGTGGCCCTCGGGCTTGGTGGTTCAAATCCAGCAGCAGCTCTCAGGAGGAACGCTGGGTAGCTCCCACGACTACCAGAGGGCAGTGATGTGCCCCCCCCCCCCACCCCAAAGTGTTAGAATTGGCAGTGAGTTTATGTTTTAAAATCATCATCATCATTATTATTTTTAATCATTATTTTTAAGGGGCCCCAGTGGCACAACAGTTGGTAGTGCAGGCACAACTGACTGGTCTGCAGGAGAAAGGCGTCAAAGATTTGGTGTTGTGATAACAGAGCCAAAAAACCACCAAAGACCAGAGGGGACAGTTCAACTTCATCAGAGTTTCTTGGAGTCGCAACAATGTGGCAGCTTATGACATTAACTACAATATGTTCTTTCATTTCCTTTATAGCTAATACCTCTCTATAGGGAAGTGAATACTCTCACAAATTTGCCCCTTCTTTCATCTGAATGACAAATAGTGAAATTGGTATTCTCCTCCTTAAAAGGTCTGAAAACAGGATGCAATTACAGTGCTCCCGCTTGTGAAAGTGCTGCCATTATCCAACAGAGAAAAGACCATGTTGGTCATCTTTGGCTTTGCCTCCATTGAGGTAAAATCATCATCCATCATCAGGCACAATTCTGAGAAAAATACAAACAAGTAAACAAAGAGCTTTCCTGGTGGCAGTGACCTCGAGGTCAGTTAAGCATAAAGTGAATAGTCTGAGTGCTCTCATCAAGATTTCCAGCCTTGGAAATCCGATACAGTTGCTGTGAGTCAGAATCAGCTCAATGACAGGGATTTGGTTGAGTATATCTGCTAAAAAAACACGACACATAAGTCCTTGAAAACTAATGGCAAAAGCAAATGATTAAACAAATAGAAAAACTACCATTCCTTATAAAGGAGAGCTCTGGTGGTACAGTGGTCACACACTGGCTGTGATCTGCTTGGTTGTCGGTTAGAAACCATCAGCGATTCCTCACGGCAAAGACTGGGCTTTCTACTCCCTGCGGGAGTTAATCTCAGCATTCTTGGGGGCCGTGATGAGTCAGCGTTTACTCCATGGCGGTGAATGAATGACTCAATATCGAAGAGTCCAGATTTTACAATGAATAAAATAACATGGCCTGAAACAGTGACTTACAATATTCTGTGCATAAGGATCATCTAAAAAGTTTTTCAAAAGTACTCAGACTCCACCCCCCTAGAAATCAGTAGAACCCTCTGTGGCATTGGAACCATCCAAACTCTATGCCAAACTCACTGTCATCAAGGTATCTCCAATTTGTAGCGACCCTAGAGGGCAGGGTAGAACTGCTTCTGTGAGTTTCTGAGACTGGTAACTTTCTATGGGAGCAGAAAGCCCCTTCTCCCTCAGAACTGCTGGTGGTTTTGAACGTCAGGCCTTGTGGACCACCGTCTAGTAAGTAACCACACCAGCAAGGCTCCAGAGGGCTGCAAAAGCGGATCCTTACACTTTATCCTGGATTACAGATAGACTGTAGTACAAAAGCTTCTAAGTGCCAGGGGTGCATGGGGTAATTTTTTCCCGGGAGTAGGTCAAATAAGTTGGAAAATCTATGGGATATTAGCAGCTCAGTAATTAGCATTAAACAAAATGTTCTAGGTGATTCTAAAATGTAGCCAGGGTAAAATCCACTGGTTTAATCCATACAATTAGCATGCAGCTTAGACAAGAACTTTCATTACAAAAGAATGTGATTATTCTTTCTCCATCCTCTTTCCTTGTTGTCTGCCTCGCTTCTTCTGAACTATATGCTTCACAATAAACCTTTTCCAAGATACATACACCAAGCTAAGCAACAACCACATCTACCACAAGTGACAGCATCTCAATGCTCTTACTTCTAATTCCTTGGTGCCTTGGGATTTTAAGAAGGTCTTAAATGTTGAGATCAGGTTCTGAGCACATGAATACAATGGGATTTCTCCAGTGGCCACAGTCTTTTGGTAATTTTCATGTATGTAAGATAGTAGCTCTTCCTCAGTTTTAAAATCTGCAGTGGGGGAGAGGGGTGCAAAAAAGTCAAATCCAGCATAAATTCACATTATGGGTAAAGCAAGCAGCTGTCAGCTGGGGGAGGTGTTGACTCCGAGGGGACTTCTGACCAAGTCTTGATCATCATGTGCTTTTGGCAGCTAGTGGGGTGCTACTAAGCCTCCCACATTACTCAGGAATGTTGGTGATACCAAAGAGCTCTTTGTACCCAAGTATCAGTACTACCTGGTTGAGAAACCTTAGTTTCAAGACTTTGAAAATAAGTATGCATGTCAAAATATTTTAAGTAACCACTAATGGGAATGTTCTACAACCTCCAAGTGTAGTAAAGAAAAAGTGGAACAGAGAAAACTTGATTGATTCCATAGATTACTAAAGGGAGTGAGGGGAATAGCAAATACGAAGCACAAAATAAGATACTATAAATAAACTCCAATTTACCAGTAATTATAATAACTGTAGGCAGTGTAAACTTATGAGTTAAAAGATAAAAAACTCAAACTAGATTTGAAAAAATGATGCTGTTTGAAAGACATATACAGAACATAATTGTCAAAGAAATAAAAGAACAGGAAAAGACATATTAGACAAATACTAACACAAAGAATTGATGTAGTGGTATTATAAATCGTAAAATAGACTTTAAAGCCATAGAGTTAGTAGGAATAAATTTTTTAAAGTTATTATTATTGACAAAAGACATACTTGTGAGGAAAATATAAACAATTCCAAACCTGTATGAATTTGTCAAGAAAGCTTCAAACTATGATTCTAGTATTTGTTAGAACTGCAAATATACATCATAGAAGACTGCAACATTATTATTTCCATTATAGATAAAAGCAAAAAAATATGAGAATGTTTAAGATTCAAACAGCAATACATTAAATGGACTGGACATACATAGAATTGGGTACCTAACAATTAGAGACATTATTTTGCTCCTATGGAACCTGTATAAAGCTCAGGCTTAACACTCGGTATTCAGCAAGTCCCAGCAGACACAATTAGAGAATTTCCATTATTTTCAAGAATAAATTGAAACAGTCAAACTCAACGTCATGGAGCTGACTCTGACTCACAGCAAGCCCCAAAGCAGAGCAAATCTACCCTTTTGGGTGTTTGGGACTGTAAATCTTTATGGGAGCGAAAGATCATCTTTCTCCCGAGAAGAGGTCGGTGGATTCAAACGCTTAACTTTGACGTTAACAGCTTAACTTGTAACTCATTGCACTACTAAGCCTCTTTATTTTTTCACATATTGGGCCATAAATAAAAATTTCAGCAACTATCAAAGTATTAATATCTTACAGGTCATGTTCTTTGAGCACAGCCCAACAATATCAAAAAGTATTTACAAAAATGAAAATATCCCCTATATTAAGAATGAAGAGGCCCTGGAGGCATAGCACATTTTAAGGACTTAGCTGCTAACCCAAAAGGTTATTGGTTCAAATTACTAGCATGCAAAAAGAACGTGGCAGTCAGCTTCAGCTATAATTATAGCCTTGGAAACCCATTGGGATCAACTCTGTTCTACAGCATTACCAAGAGTCAATACGGAATGGGTTTGGTGTGGGGCGTGTTAAGGGCATCAGAAAACACTTAGAGAAGTAGTAATGAAAATAGAAAATAGCAAGTTTGCATAATACAGCTAAATCTATTATTGAAGGAGAAATTTAAAGACTTAAATGATGATTTGGGGAAAGAAGAAAAATTAAAAACTAATTAGCCTGGAATCCAACACAAGAAGTATAACAGTCTAACAACAAAAGTAGTGCAACGAAAGAGTAAATCCAAACACTAAAGAAGAAAAGTAGCAATAAAGGACCAAAAGGAATTAAACAGAAGCCAGAGAAAAATACAGATTAACATAAGCAAAAGGTCTGCTTAAAAAGCCAAATACAATTCAGAAACCTATGTAGCAAGACTGAGCAATTTTTGAGAGAGAAAAGAAAAAAACAATAATACAACTGAAAAAGATAAATAGAAATTTAAAATACTATTAGGAATTAAGATTAAGGTTCCCTTTTTTCAGATGGGTTATCTGGTTGTCCCAGCACCATTTCTTGAAAATACAGCCCTCTATTCCATTGGATCACTGTGGCATCTTTGAGAAAAATCAATTTGTTGTTGTTGTACCAGTATATTTCTGGACAGGATGGAAATGACATTATTACCCTATTGTCTGAAAGTATCTCTCAGGTTCTCACCTTCCTTTACTAACACATTATAGATTTTCTTTCTCACTCAAAGTGACTAGCATCTATGGATCTAGAGTTCTATTTTGGGGGGGAGGACGGGGAGAAATCTTTACAGCAGCAGAAAACTTTCATTCTAGAATTTTCAAAATAATTCCTAAGTAATATTATGCAATTATTTTCACAATCATCCAGAGAACTCGTTGAGTAACTGTTGAGTTACAAATGTATCCTTAGAATTAAGAAGCATACTCTACTCAACTTATTTTTAAAAAGAAGAGGAAAATAAAAACTACTAACTAACAACTAACTAACTAACTAACAACAAAAACACTATTGAACTCATATGTCCAACCTGGAAAGACCTCGATAACCTATCCTTGGTTAACTCGTGGATATTTTCCTACTCTCATCCCCTCCTATACATAGTTTCTTTAACTGCTTGTCCTATAGCCGGGATCCTTCTTTATTGAGACTTTACTTACGTTAATCCCCACCAGAAACATCCTTTTTGCAAACTCGGCTCATTCTCCAGAGTCTAGGTATTGTCTCTACTAGTTACCCTGAAGCCTCCTAAGCTGTTCCTGACTCAGTCTCTTTCCCCCCTAGATGAGCATGTATATTGTTTTAGACGCTTGACTCTTCTGTGGTATTAGTTCCATCTTTGTGGCAGGATCATAAGTCTAAGAATTAAATCAAAGCCTTATTATTTACTGCATTCCCCACAGCATCCTTATATAATGGAGGAATACCTTTAGCTTTAGAATTTCTTAATGTTTTTCCTTTGTCTTCTGACTTATCTGCTGTCCTTCCACCAGCTGTCTTTTGAATCCCTTTCTCCCGAGCTCCATCTGGACTGCCATCTGGTTGTAACTTCTGAGCCTTTACATTGAGCCTTGCAACATTCAACATCTTTAAGGAGCGGCACATGGTATTCATCTTCTGTCTGACTGGAGTACGTGGAAAGCCCCCTAGAGAAAGGACAGTATGGGATAAAAGGTAAGGTAGCTTTCATGTCTATTTAATCAAGAACCACTTTAACAGATTCCTGTGGAATTGAATATTAAAATCATATCCCGGGCTGAGCCCTGGTGGCGTTAAGTGGTTGAGTGCGGGACTGCGGCCCGCGGGCTTGGCGGTTCGAATCCAGCAGCGGCTCTCAGGAGCAGCCCTGGGTAGCTTCCATGACCACCAGAGGGCAGTGATGTCCCTCCCCCCCAAAAAAAAAAATCATATCCCTTTGAAAAGATCTGGATTAGGTAAATCTTACATCTCTTTCTACCCACAGTACTTCTAACTGAAGTTTAGAAATTACACATCTTAACATAATGAGATTTTTCTTCTTGACTTTAAAGAGGTAACAAATTCAGGAAAGATGTATTTTGATGCTACCTAAGGGCCACAAGATTGTTATGAAACCTTTTTTGAAATATAACTTAGCAAAAATTTAGCAATTTTTTTCATACTCCTTAACAATCACTTGTTCAAAGATTTTTATGTATGAGGTACTTTGTGCTATTACTTATAATACAAAATTTAAAAATAAGTGTGTAACCTTAGGAGCTTATAAACTTTGTCAAGCAATAAGGCTGATAAGGTAGAGCAGCAGATAAACATTTACAAGCAAACACAAGGCCATATTTAAATTTCTATTGAAGCAAAAATGAAAATGGTTTACTTATTAAGAAGGTAGGATAGGGGCTGAGCCCTGGTGGCGTAGTGGTTGAGTGCAGGACTGCGACCCATTAGCTTGGTGGTTCAAATCCAGCAGCTACTCTCCAGGAGCAAGGCTGGGTAGCTCCCATGACCACCAGAGGGCAGTGATGCCAAAAAACAAACAAAAAAAACCCAAAACAAAACCAAAAAAAAAGAAGGTAGGATAATGGGTGATTTCTTATCAACGTTGTAGCAACCTATTTTCAACTTTGAAATTTGAGAATCTGTCCTTCTCTATTCAGTTTCCATTTCGGAGTAATGTACATGATTGAAATTTAAATGTGGAGAAAAAGACTGCCTCAAGTAAGAGCCATTCTGAGTGCATACGTTTTCTTCTGTTGTCACCCTGACCAACTGCTGCTGCAGGTTCTTCACGAGATTTTCTTTGGTAGAACTCAGAGAGACAACATGTCAGTTCATTTTCAGTTTTGCAGGGCTCGTCCTTATTAGCAGAGGCAGCTTGAAGTAACCTGTAAACAAAGCAAGAGGTTCCCATGAGGCCAAAATTCTGATTTCTCAAACTGCCTTAAAAAAAAGACATCCGGGCTGCGCCCTGGTGGCGTAGTGATTGTGTGTGGGACTGCAGTCCATTGGGACAGAGGTTCAATTCCAGCAGTGGGGCTGGGCCTCCTACTCCCACCACCAGAGAGCAGTGATGCCTCCCCTCACCACAAAAAAAAAAAAAAAAAAAGACATCCACTTTTCTAAGTCAATCAAAGTACCCCCACAAGATGCCTTTCAAAATATATATTCTTGGGAGGCCATTGGGTTTGTAACACTCTCCACTGGACTGAGCAGACAATGCATACGTGAAGTGTGATTGCCTGACTCACTAATCGGTACACGGCACTCTCGTCGAGTAGGAACATACACCGAGATGCATGGAACCCTAAATATTTTCTGATGACTATAATATAAAGGAATGACTTTAGTAAATAGTATTTAATATTTTTTTCTGCAGTTAGAGAATGTGGTTTGTTATGAAAGGCAGATAACTGAGAATTGATTATGGTAACTAATGTGCACAGACATTAAAAAAAAATTATTACCAGAATGATTCCATTAAGTTTGAACTGGCACCATTGAGGTTGGAGAAAGGAAACCACTTCTCCACCACAGCTGCACTCCAGGGAACAGTGCAGCCAAGCTCTTGCTGGGTCCATTCTGGTACAGGAGCTACAGGGAACAAAGGATCCAAGGGCATGGGAGCCTTAAAACCAGATCAGAGTAGCCCATGCATCTGTCCCTCCCCTGCAATGTTCTCCTCCAAAGCATACACAAAGAGGCATCATGAACAATTTATCTGCACCACGAACTGCAAGGCCCATGTGGTTTGCAATTCTATTCTAGAAATGTACAAGCAAAATTTAATAACTAATGTACACAATCTTCAATCTTGTTACTGGCAACATATCCCATCAGCTGATTTTTAATATCAAAAAAATAAGTTTTCTTATTCTTAATATGTACCCATTAAAAGTAGTTTTACTCTAAGTATTGATAGTGTGTATTATAATTGACCCAAGAGTCATTAAGAATTATGATAATATGGGCTGAGCCCCGGTGGCGTAGTGGTTGTGCACGGGACTGCAGCCCACTGGAATGGAGGTTCAATTCCAGCTCAACAGGGGCAAAGGATGGACCTCCTACTCCCACCACCAGGGCAAAGAAAAAGCATTATGATAATATAATGAATTGTCATGCAACAAATGGGATAACCTAAATAAAACGTACAAATTCTTTTTGCTTGTTTGTTTATCACTGCCCTCTGGTGGTGGGAGTAGGAGGCCCAGCCTTGCTCCTGCAGAGCTGCTGCTGGATTTGAACCTCCATCCCAGTGGGCCGCAGTCCCGCGCACAAGCACTACACCACGGGGGCTAGGCAAAATGTACAAATTCTTAAAAGCATACAACCTACCCAAACTGACTCAAAAGCTACCAGAAAGTCTTCCCAGACAAATAACAAGCAGAGATCCAATGAGTGATCAAAAACTCTCCAAATCCCCAAAAAGAGTCTTGGACCAGATGGCTTCCCTGGGGGAATGCTATCAAACATTTATAGAACCGACACAAATACTAACACTATTTAAACACTGCCAAAAGATAGAGAAGGAAAGAATTTGTCCTAATTTACACCCGCCCCCCTTCTTTCAGGGAAGAGTGCAAATGCTCAGGGGAGTTCCCCACTACCACAAATTAAGTATTCAAATTTCCCACATTGAGGAAATCACAGGGGTCGGCACATCTGGAGTGCAATGGATGAACCTTGTCCTGGGAAAATCACCTTCAGGATCCAAATTTATTCTACAAGGCAAATACAAACCTGATCCCCAAGCTAAAGAAGCCCCAAGAAAAGTATAGGTCAATTATCTCTTATGAACACAGATGCAAAAATCTTCAACAAAACACTAGAGAGCAGAGTTCAACAGCACAGTAGAAAAGTAACACACTATGACCAAATGGGATTTATTCTAGGAATATAGGGATGATTTAACATCAAAATAACATCAACAGAACAAAGGAAAAGTGCCACACGATCCTCTCTATGGATACAGAAAACATGAAATCTAATACCCTTTCTTGATGAAAACCCAAAGATGATTGGAATAGGCAGGAAATTCCTCAATATAATTCATAGCACAGAAGAAAAAGCAGCATCAATATTACAGTTAATGGAGAAACACAGAATTTTCTCTTTAAAATCAGGAACACTCTTCTGTTCCATGTTGTATTAGAAGTTCTAGCCAGAGCAATAAAAAAATAAAAAGCTATCCAGTTGAGAAGAAATAAAATCATCTTTATTCATGGATATAACCCAATATAGAGAAAATCCTAGGGTCTTCAAAAAAGACTTCGAAAACTAAGAGGAATTGAGCAAAGTTGCATGATACAAGGGCAATCAGTTGGGTTTCAAAATAGCTGCAGTGATAAATCTGATAGGGAAATTAGAAAAGGAAGAGGTTCGAATCTTTGGGTCCATTTTCAAGAACACCCATGAAACTGCCCAGGCCAGCAAGAGGATGCATATTTGTAAAGGCACCAAGTATCTGAAAGGCATCTCTTTGCAGAAGTAGTGTGTTCCCTATGGACATTACAGTGGTGAGGTTGGTATTTGTGTCCAGGCCAAACAGTGGGGTTGGGGGCCCCCAAAGAGTAGATTTTTGCTGTATATGCTTTAAAAACGCAGCAAGTAAAACTGAACCTAAGGCTCAGGTGTGGTTCTCTGGTCATTGAGCACATTCAGGTGAACAACGCACCCAAGAGGTGCCACCGCACCTACAGCTCTCCAGGTCACATCAATGCATACATGAGCTCCCCTTGCCACTCTGAAATGATCTTTACTGAACAGGAACAAATTGCTCCGACACCAGAAAAGGATCACCTATAAAAAGCTAAAGAAATGAAAAAGAAAGAAACTAAAGAAGCAAAAACTTGTGGCTTATGAGTAAATTAAGCTTAAAATAAAAGTAAAAAACACTCCCCCAAAACAACTACGAAATGGCCCAGCAATTCAACTCATTGGCATACACCCCCAGGACCAGAAAGCAGACTCCAAGAGAACTGTAAAACTGCTCAGCACAGCTCTACTCACAAGAGCCAGAAAGGAGCAACAATCTAAAGGGCCATGTGTACCAGAATACTGCTCAGCCAGGGGAAATGAAGTCTTGACAAATGTACTGCAATGTGGATGGAATTGAGTGAAATAAGCCAGTTACAAGAGGACAAAAAAAAATTTTTTTTTGGGGGGGGGGGCCATCACTGCTCTCCGGTGGTGGGAGTAGGAGGCCCAGCCCCACTGCTGGAATTGAACTTCCGTCCCAGTGGGCCGCAGTCCCGCGCACCACCACTACACCACCGGGGCTCAGCCTGAGGACAAATATTATATGACTTCACTTAGCTACAGAGACCAAAGTTTTACTAGTGGCTACTAGAGGCAGGAAAGAGAAAGGGTTGGAAAAATGACAAGGTTAGCTGTAGAGAGTCAATCATTGCAACTGCTGTCAATAAGCTATGCACATGGTTTCATGGGACATCCCAAGTCTATGGGCTAATACCATGTTTAGTGATTCTATTTTTATATCATTGCGCAATGCCTGAGGTCTTAAAAAAAGCTTGCAAGTGGTCAACTAAGTCAACTCCTTTGGGACAAGAGGAGGAGAGTCAGAAAGAGAAGGAGGAAGTGCCATCAATGTGTAGCTAATGTCTGCATGAACACCTGCCATTTTTACCATGAGGACAGAACTGCATGGTGTCTGCCTACCATCACTGAGCCCTTAATCAAAAGGGGCAAAGATGGAACAGCACTTCAAATTCACCAAGATTCTAGGTGAGTCTCTGAAACGATTAAGCCAAAAATATCTTCTGAATTGTTAAAGCCAAATAATAGTCTAGCGGGCTGAGCCCCGGTGGCGTAGTGGTTGTGCGCGGGACTGCGGCCCACGGGGACGGAGGTTCGATTCCAGCAGTGGGGCTGGGCCTCCTACTCCCACCGCCGAGAGCAGTGATGCCCCCCCCCCCCAAAAAAAAAATAATAGTCCAGCTTAGCTAGTAAAAAAAAATCAACACAATTAGACATGAACCTTAAGGGGCAGAGAACGTGTGTTAATCGGGGAGGATTAATTCAGAAAAGAAGGGTGAGAATAATATCAATGCAAATGAGATGGGCTCACTGTCACAAAATTGTACAGGTAAAAACTGTTGAACTGGTGTATATTGGCAACACAATTAAACTGAAAAATAATGCAATAGTATAGCAGCATAAAAGAGCAGAATTTATTGGGCTACTAACTTAAAGTTTAGTAGTTTGAAACTGTCAGTCCCTCTGTGGAAGAAAGGCGAAGTCTTGGAAACCCAGAGAGGTAATTCTACCATATGTACAGGGTAATTATGAGTTGGAATCTAGTTGGTGGTAATGAGTTTAGAGGTTGGCTACAAGAAGTGGCTAGATTTGAAACAGTAAGACGTGGCATTGTGCTGTGGGGTATAAGTGTATTCTTAGAACAAGTCTGGTGATGGGAACAACAGTAATAGAAATTTCAATAAACTCAGTGACCCTGCGGTCTACCCAAGACTCCACATGGGAAATGATATAAGTTTGGCCAGGCTCTGAAAGGAAAGAAGCCAAGTTCAGCAAAACTCAAGAAAGCTGGAACCTTGACAAGGATGGACATCCATTAGAAAAGGAAAATTCAAATCTGTTCTACTAAAGCAAGTGATAGGAAAATAAAATAATAAAACAAGTGATAAGTTTATACCCTGTCAAGTTTGTGAGGTCCAGAAAAAAAGGCAGTCCCACTGTATTCCAGCTTTCAATTTTAGTGTGCTTAAAGTAAGGTGACCAGACGTCCTGCTTTTTAACAATTTGTCTCACATCCGTAGCATTTTAAAATTAAATAAATAAATCTATTACAATACTATTTTTGCGTTCTATGAGCATTCTTATTGCTCCTTGTAGACCAAATTTTTAATCAAGAAACCCCCCTCCTGCAGTCAATGGTGTCCCGCTTAAAATCTGGTCACTTTAGCTTAAAGTCTTCAAAAATCATTCTGAGATGATAAAATTCTAGATCCCCTTAAGTGTGTAAGAAACCTTAGAGATGAACAAAACACAGAGCTGTACTGACAGGTGTTCCTTGTACAACATGAATCAAGTACAAAAGTGATGCTCAGACTGGAAAACTCTGGAGTCCCTGTCAACTTCTCTCACCCCATTCCATCCACGACCCAATCCTGTGGCTTCACCTACAAAATATATACACATATCCAACATCTTGTAACCACCTGCTTTGTTATCACTCAGGTCTGAGTTACCATATCTCTGTCTGGATGAGTGTAAACTTTCTAAATGGTCACCCTGCTTCTACCTGTTCCTCAAGGGTCAAGTCTCAAAACATAAGCCAGAGTAATGCTATCATATTGTCAGCCTGTGTTACTGTGAAGTCTCCAAAATACCCTTATACCCTTTCTCACGCCTAGTAGAAGCCAAAGTCTTTTCAGAGGCCAATAAAGTCCTACACTATTTGGTTCTTTAATTTTCCCTTTTCTCTCACATTTGGGAAAGTTTAACAGGAGACAGCAGCCTGTGGAGAAGGACAGCATGCTTGGTAGGTGTTTACAAAAAAGACAAAAGACTCTCAACCAGACAAATTAACACTGTGGTCACAAAAAGGAGTTCAACCAACAACAATGGTGAGGTTGATACAGGACTGGACAGCATTTCACCCTGTTCTACTTGGGTCATGACCCAATTGACCTTGCTTCCCACTATTCTCCACTTGGTTCCTTTCTTGTCAGCCACACAGACCACCTTGCTTGACTTCAAATACTGCAAACACTTATCAAAGGGTTGATTTGCCCATTAGAAGCCAAGCATTTCGATTGCTGAGTCATGAATATTCCTTTTATTCAGCCTTTATTAGATACATTTAAAACCAGGGTCCGCCTTCCAACTTTGACTTCAAACTGGTTTGACAGTCTTACGCCACCTGCTCAAAAGTGCTTCAGATTATCTAAAAATAATGATTTAATTGGTCTGGAGTATTATAGTTTGTTTCTGTTTAACAAAGTACTGCAATTCTACTAAGTAGAACACAGTGGGGAAAAAAGTTCTGGTGCTGGAGAAAACTAAACTGCCACCCATGATATGACAGCTATCCATTCAGAAGCTTACCAGGAATAGCAGGCTCTTCAAGAGAATTATGACTCTGCTTCATGACATCATTTGTGATACAAGACAAAAGGGAAGTTGTATCCTGGGGGCTCTCTGTCATAATCCTTTGAAATTCAGCATCTTCAGAGTGGAGGACAGTGAGAACTGCAGCACTGGTGGAGAGGGGGGAAATGACCCCAGTGACAGGGGGCCAGCCTTCCCCAGGATCCACACTGACCACCTATGTAAGAAACTCTCATTAGTTGGCAATGTTGTCAATAATGCTCAATGCAGACAGTAGCGTAGGAAAAGACAGAATGGTCCTTTTCCTAATGGTGGCTAACATACAAGGAGAAACTTGATAGCTCTCAGGGATAGGAGTTACCAATAAGGAACATACAAGGTTACCAGGAACATTGACTGAGCCCTTGTTAGGTGCTTGTTTCAACTCCCTGAATGATTGTGACCTTTTAAAAAATACTTTTATTGAAGGCTCTCTCTTACATCTCTCATCACAATCCATATATTCACCCAGTGTGTCAAGCACATATGCCACCGACATAATTTTCAAAGCATTCTCTTCCCACTTGAACCCCTGATATCAGCTTCCCATTTGTTTCCCCTCCATCCCCTGCTAGTGACTCTTACCACCCACATTTTGGAGAGGAGAATTGAGCTTAATAAGTATAGTAGCCTGTTTTAGATGACCCAGATGGTAAGGAGCAAGAGCTGAGCACCTGACATGCAAGCCCATGTATGCACGCTCTCTCTCTTAACTAGGAAGCAGGGCAACTACCAACTGACTTAACCAAGATGACAAGAGTGGGCAACAGAAGTCAGACCCTCCCTCACCTGGGTCTCTCACTCCCCAGCCTGAGTGCTTAATAGCAGGATCTAGACCATAGACTCAAACTGAGATTACAAAGGCAAGAGACAAATCAAGGTAAGGAGTTAACTGACAGATCTTTAGGTCAGCTCTGTGTATGTGTAAGTGTTCTTTTCCAAAGGACATTTTCTAAGTTTATGCAATGCTTCAACGCTATTCCATCTAAAATTTACAATGTTGTAGTATATTACAAAAGCAGTACAGCTATAACAGAACATTTAAAAAACAAGCAGTCACCAATGACTTCACGACCCCAACATAACCACTCACTTGGCCCACTTTCCCTTTTTCTCGGGTGAATGTAATTGAATAATTTCTATTCAGAGCACACTCAATTTTATAAAGTTTCTTCACTAATTAGTCGTTTCTAGTCACAATACAATATAGATAACATCATTTGCACCTACCCAAATGATCAGTTCCACTGAGGTTATATATATTTATATCTATATATTTGAATATATATATTCAAATGTGTTGAATTCCTAACTCCTGTTCCTATAGATGTCATCCTATTTGGAAATAGGGTTTTACTTTTATTATGTTAATGCAGCAGGTCATAACCAACAGATAGTGGATCACTAGCCCAAATCCCTTTTGAAGTATAAAAAGACCAGAACAGATACACAGACACACAGGGAAAGACGTATGACAGGAAGAGTTTTCTACAAGCAAAAGAATGCCCAGGATCACTCATTAATAGACACCAGGATCCTACGAGAAAGGTTCACAGAAGAAATCAAATCACCATAACCAAGACCATGACTTAAGACTTTTAGCCTCCAGACCTGTGAGAAAATAAATGTCTGTTCTTTAAAGCCAATCACTTCTGAGATTTCTGTTAGTGCAGTATTAGGAAAATAAGACCAGGGATTTCCTTGGAATTTACAAATCAAATCCACTTATTTCACATCACTAGTAACCCCTCGATAGAAATATCTCGATACCACCTGGAGGATACCTACCAAATGCAACTCTTCAGCAGTCAGCCTGCTTGCCAGCTGCTGAAATAACTTGTGATTTGATCTGTCATGCTCAGGACTTCGGAGCATCCAGCTCTCAGTGCCCAAAGTGTCACTCACTGGGAGCATCCAGTGAGCAGCTGTGCCTTTTAGAACAATCCTGACAGGCTTCTGAAAATGGTTCTGATTCATGGTCAAGGGCTCGAGGGTGACTGTGCATGCTTCTTGAATCTCTTTGCCTGTTAGATAAAAGCATTCAAATTCTAATATAAGGAAACTGCTGTAATTTGTCAGTATCATAGCAACATGCAAGCATTCACCGATACTGCCCAGAATGCACCTCGGGTTTACCATGTGAGCCAGCAGATTCTACCTCTGTACCATCAGTGCCTCATACTACATGAAACAGTGACTAAAAAGTAGATCAATGGCAAGAAGCAAAATAATAATAATAATAAAATTGTCAGTTGAGCTACTGTTATTTAATTCATGTCAGATCTTATAGAGCTTTAAGAGCTGTATACAAAAGGGAATCACACTCTCCAGGAGCAAGGCTGAGCCTCCCACTCCCACCAGAGTGCAGTGATGTCAAAAACACACACACACACACACACACACACACACAACCAAAAGGAATTATAAAGGTACAACTTTGATACTAGAACTTGATAATTATGACTTAGAAATAATTATTCAGGCAATACTTTTTTGCGATAGAATAAGACATTACTTTTTTTTTTTTTTTGGTTTTTGGGGCATCACTGCCCTCTGGTGGTGGGAGTAGGAGGCCCAGCCTTTGCTCCATGGAGCTGGAATTGAACCTCCATCCCAGTGGGCTGCAGTGCTGCGCACAACCACTACACCACAGGGGCTCAGCCCCAAGACATTACTTCTTAAATCCATAAACTCCAGTGTATATCTTATGAAGAGGTTAAGTTGTAAAATCATGTGTATAATGGAAATTGCCTAAATAAAATTACTCTTGAAAATTTCTTAATGTGTACATGATGTGCTAGTTTTTTTTTTCAAAGTCCAGACCATGCAGAAGCGAGAAAATGATTATTTTCATCTCAATTCGCAAGGGTCTCATATATTTTATCCCATGTGTAACTGCTTATGTCACTGACAGACAATAGCAGCAAATCAATGGGGAAAGTTAGTTTTTATTTTAAATCTCTATATGGTATTATTTCTCTATGGAAAGATAATATATTCAGAAATGGGGTTCACACCATAGAGTAAATTATAAATCAAACAAATAATTTATCAAGGTTCTAACGTGCTGATCTTATAACTGGCATCATTTTTGGTTTCTGTAGATCACTTCATTTTCCTAGTCAACCACTGCTCCTCTAATGCCTTCAGTCATTAGGAACTATAAGGAAGGCAATGAAGTATTAAACTCAGCTGTCTGAACATCTAAACATGTCATTCTTCTTTCAGAATAGGTGGGAAACTCTTTAAAAGCACTGACATTTTCTATTTACACCTGTGGCTGGCAATAGTCAATTCTTTCCTGTGGTACCATCATTTAGTTCTTCGAATGATATGCATTATTTGAGTGCTTAGATAGCTGGAGATGCTACAAAGTTAAAAGCACAGGCCTACCTTGAAGAAAGTAATGTTACTAAAACCAGACAACCCTCGCAGTTATTATTTGCTTACCTGTAACAGGGAGAAATAACGTTCCTTCAACCCATGGAAATGATGCTTCATATTCACGAGCATTGTAAAGCAAGCAGTTTAAAGTGGAATCAGGTGGTAAAGCTGAAATCCACGAAGAGAGGTGAGGTGAGCTTGGTCGCTTTCTCTTTCTGCTGAGCAGCGTTTGCCCGGCATTAGGGAACTCTTGGCTGAACATTTCCGCTGGCAAGACTGTCCCCCCCACATGGTGGAGAAGCTCACATACTGTCTGGAACCCAACGTGGTCTGGGGATTCCCACAACTAAAAAGAAGTCATCAAGAACCTTAAGTTACGACAAATTAGATAATTCACAAATATAAGATAATCAGGAGGGTATAGTTTATGCTTGTATAAAATGATCACATTATACAATTAAAGGATCTGTTGAACCACACACAAGTAGGGACCAGCATCCAGTTGCTTGCACACGCCAAGAACATAATGACTATCTAATATGCCTCCAAGAAAGCATCCCGTATATTTTCTACCAAGGAATAAAATCGATGCAAATTACTGAGTACAGATCATAAAATGCTAGCATTAGGAGTGTTATCAAATGAAATCATTATACATTAGACAATTGCCTTCCACAACAGAGCATGACAGCACGGTATCATGGGAGGGAGGCAAGAACACGAAGGTGATCTCCCTGACGTGCTCCTCCACATGTCTGCTATGGAAACTACATTGGTCTTCTCCCTTCTACCCCCACACTTTAATTACTGCCCCTTCATCTTTTGGCTAACGTCTTGCAATAGACTGCATACACTCTGTCCTGTCTCCATATTGCCCTAAACTCACAATCACTGATTTAGCTGTCACAAATGGAACGGTGTAATCACCACCTGCGCGACGTGAACATGCCATGGGTTTTAAGGGTGGGGTCAGGGCAACATCCTTACTTAGGTCCTGGCCCCGATATGAAGGGGAATTTCCTTGGGATGTGGCTGCTCTCACATTTTTAATAGGAGACAAAAGTGGAAAGGAGATTAGCGTCTCATTCTAAAAATAGCCAGGAGTGGAGCATGTCCCTTGGACCTGGGGTCTCTGCTATGAGAACCTCTACCAGCAGTTCTCAACCTGTGGGTCACAATGCCTTTGGGGGTTGAACGGCCCTTTCATAAGGGTCGTCCAATTCATAACAGTAGCAAAATTACAGTTATGAAGTAGCAACGAAAATAACTTTATGGTTGGGGGCGGGGGGTGGTCACTGAGGAACTGTATTAAAGGGTTGTAGCATTAGGAAGGTTGAGAACCACTGCTCTAGACTCAGGGGAGGGCTGAGGCCAAGACACGTGTGGAATTCAGAGCCCACGGGCATTGAGAGGGGACAAAGACACCACAGTGAGTCTTCCCCTAGAGCCTGGACTTAGATTTCAGACTTCTAGATCCTCGGCTGTGAGCAAATACACTTGTTAAAGGTCATTTGGGATATTTCACTTTGGAATCTAGCTTTCGTACTGGAAAGCCATTCCTCACTTCTCCCTACCTTTTTTCAACAAACTCTTACCGAGCAACCTCAATGTGCTATCAACTAGTAAGAAATAGTTCCTGACTTCCAGGGTAAGGAGGGAGTGGGAGTGTAAGAACAGCAACACAATCAAGTCTTTATCATAGCACCATGAGGTGTATTATGGGACTATAAAGGAGGAGCACCTATCCTACAATATCTTCATGCTAGTTTGCAGAATCTGCAGCTGAGTTAACATTTTAAAACTACAAATTGCTATTTAAATATGAGAGATTAGAACTAAAAGGGTCTTCGAAGTCACTTAAGTCATCCCCAAGCATTCAAGTTCAGAGAATTGTTCAAGATTATATAGTAAGGCAATGACAAATCAATCCAATACAGGGTTAGCGTTTAAACTATGAGTCATAAATCTTTCATGGATTGTAAAATTCACTGAGTAACTCATGATCAACATTAAAAATAATAACAATAAAAGGACAGATCTGTCATGACAGTGTAACACTGTAACTACTCAGGTAAGTTTCTGTTGATAGATACCTGAGTAAAGGCAAGCTAGTTCCGAAGCCGTAAGTCCTAAGATTTTATGCCAAAAGAAAATAAACAAAAACTAGCTGTTGTAATGATTTCAGCTAGAGGATGAGCCAGGTGGTGGGGTGG